>LPNX010732562.1:57917-84525 GCA_001517045.1 Pseudotsuga menziesii | reverse complement strand
ATTGAATTACCTTGTTGGATGACAATTCACTAGTGAAATCTCCTCCCCTCAACCTAAATCAGCTCCTCCAACAATCCCAAGCAGTTAACTTGCTCCAAAATGCTCCAACTAGCCTTCGTTTTCACGTTCTTGATTGTTAAAATGGGTCGTGGGTTTCGGGCCTGTGTATTTAAATTTTTTTTTCTTCCCAAATCGCATACGCATTTTATAACTACATATCGCGAGCGTTGTAGTTATATAATGCGTACGCGATATGTCTTCCTATCCTACATGTCCCATGACATGTCATGCTTGGGTTGAACCATAGCAAGTGCTATGTAGCAGAAACGCGTTGTATTTTTTGGTAACATGATCTTGTTTTTGAAAACTAGGATTGCATCTAAAAGGTCCCTCATCTTCTTGCACTAGTCCCTATGTGCTTGGTACACTAATAAAGAGAGTAGGAGAACTCCCTTTAAGAATTATTCTGCCCCTAATGGATTCGTTGCCCAGATCGGGGGTGGCTTTAGATGGAAGAACATATGTCACATGAAGCCTACGGTTGGGAGGAAATTCGAAGATACGTTTCCATTCGCTAAGCTCAAAATGAGTATTCTTAACAATTTGTTTTGTTTATGGAATCAATTACTTTGTTTATAAGACTTATGCTCTTGGATTTGTGATACTAATATGCTTTTGGAGTTAAATAAAGTGGTGATTGCAGGAGTTGTGTTACAATGGGGAATAACTCTCGAAAGACAAGTGACTCTTGCGTCATTTTTTATGGTAGCTCCCAAGAGGACATGTACAAGCATGGTACCTTGTTATGAAGGATGTCAGCGACGTTTAAAAGAAAAGGTTAAGGTGTAATCGCTATCCCAATTGAGGGATAGTCGAGCGATTAATGTAACGGTCATATCTATTTTAAACTTCAATAAGATTCGCTTATGTATATATGCGTTAGAGTGATGGTAGTTTTACAGTTCTTAATTGCAACAAAAAATTTGATTCTGTATTTGAGGTATAAAGTTCCTACTAGTATTTTTGGTACTAGTATGGTCATTGGTATAGCTCTATTGTCAACTACTCGGTGGAACTTAATTTAATTAAATTACAGTTTATTTATATGAATAGATGTAAATGATAGTAGAGTTTACATAAATGTGATTACACACTCTCAAAGGACTAACATGATTGACTTGTCGATATAGTAAAAACGAAAAATTTACCCCATTTTCTCATAATTTAAATTGAGAAATTTCCGGTACGTTACATCTAGTACGGCTTCTGCAAGTAATTAATTTTTCCAACAACCACTTGAAATGTGAAAGACAACTATTTTTAGCTTTATTGAGAACTACCCAAACTTGCTTAAACCAATAAATGATGCTCAATTTGTAGTAGGATATTGACACTAAGAAACAAAGTCGTCAACATTTAGGCTTAACGAACACTATACGAGGGGTGTGGCTACGAGTGTGATCTCAAAATGTCTAGAACACCACATGACCATGGCTCCAGAACTAAGGTCGGTGGTGTTTGAACGTTGCTAGGTTCAAAGTATTTTTTGGTATAAACATTTGTTGTATTCAGGACTATTTTATTTATTTAAGATAGTAACACTTTTGATTCAAAATGATAGTTGATATACACAAGTATAACATCATTAATTCTAAAAGGATATACCAAGCAGAGATTAAATCTCTATAGGTGCAAACCCCTTTTTAGAGTGTAAATGTTGATACTAGTTTTAAGTTATCTAATTTGTGTAGTGTTATATGCCTTTATAAATGTTTAAAATAACCGACATTTTATTTTTTATAAAAAAATTTTTAAATACATCTATCAACTCTAAGATAAACATATAAATAGTTACATATCCCTAATGGAATATAGAATGCGCTTCTTAAATACAAACATATAAAGTATTGTAGCTACAACTGCAGGTCCATGCCAACACGCATTATAACACAATGAATTAAATAGCTAAAAAAATTAAAAGCACATAATATGTTACTTTGACAACAAACCACGTGAGGAAATGATGACTCCCTTTACTATGCCAGTAGAGATAAATGTGTCACTTAAACTCTAGACACAGCGTCATAGTGATCCTATGTACTTTAAAAAAAAAAAAGACAATGGCTCCTTCACATGCTTCTAATCAGAGCAAGCTAAAGTTTAGACCTTTTGTTTCGTGAATTTTTTGGTTGAAATTCGAAGTTTTAAGTTGTTGGAATTACATAATTAGGGTGCCCATAATTATGTAGGAAACTAAATCCATTTCTACAATTAAAATTGCAATTCCAACAATGAAATTAATAATTTCAACCAGAAATCATCTTTCCAGATTCTCAAAAAATCACTAAAAAAATGCAAATCATCTAAACAATAATTAACTCCCTTATAATCCTACAATAATTAACTCCCTTATAATTCTATGGTAGTATCCCAGGTCCCTCACTAATCGGATTTGTTAATTATTTGCCACTTCAACTTTAAACGACAGTTTATGGATGACTAAAAAAAATTGACAATGTCTCCTTCACATGCTTCTATCTATGTTACGAGAAACGGGATGGTTGTTCACGTCTTTGAGAAAAGACGAGATAGAAACAGAGACGGGACGAAAACCGGCGTCTTTTTATGGGCGTTCCTATTTCTAAAGGTGAAAAATAATTTCTTCAGAAAAGAATCGTTTCTGGGGGCGTTTTCCCCAAAAACAGTTTTCAATATATCAGGGAACTAGTCTCGTTTCCTTTCGTTTCTGAGTTAGTTTTTGTCTCCGGTGGATAATGAATGGTAGAAGATGGTTAGCTTCTACATCACGTAAAGCGTACACAACACGTAAATATTTTCGGCAACGAAACTATGGATACTTTATCTGCCTGAAATGATAAAGTATCGAACCGACCTTATAACTTGAAGTTGGTGTTAAACCGCCTCTTTCTTTCCTAGTGGTTTCCGGGATTTTTGAAAGGTTAAGTGCCTATTTCCAAGAGGGTGAGGGAACTTTTCTCAGCAAATAGAGTTACATTCCAACTTTCATATTCGAGTGCGGAAGGTAGAGGGAGAGATTATCCTTTCGGGTCAAGTCGCTTTAATGAATACTCCTGCTATCAATTTGTACGGTCAACGCCCATTATCACTGTAATTAAGGTTTTTAGGTGAATTAAGTTTTTTCTCAAAGTAAAGGGTAAGTTGGTAGAAGAAACAATTAATGATATTGAATGCATAAATTCCTGTCCACCCTACATCAAACTTCAAATTTGAAAGCACTTCTCTAGCTGAGTTGTTGACTCGTTGAGGTCCTCAAATCGATATGTATTGGTGACCACCAGAGAAGGTTCACGCTGCTTCTTCCTTGGTTTCACATAGGAGAGACAATTGTTGTCTGCCCCACCGTGGCATATGGAAAGATTACAAATCAACCAATACATACAATATGGTGGATATTCTTCTATTGAAATGGTTGTCTCTTCAAGGCATATGGGAGGTTTGGGGGTTTTCAAATTGTAAGATTGAAAACTAGGCTGGACACAGAACTACTAGCTTTCTGTGTTGGTTGGAATACATAGGTTGAGGAGGATAACACGTAAGAGATATGGATAATTTATTATAACCTCAAGTTTCATTTTCTTAAATTCAATTGAGTTTGAAATTTTTCGTCAAATTCTATTCAATTTGAAATTTTGAATAAGTCACAGGAGTCGTCGTTAATAATATCATGTGGAAACTAGACGGTTGTCAAATTTGTAAAGACAACACTACCATTAGGCCTTTGTCTATAGGTGTGTAGGCATATTATATTTACTAATGAAAGATCAAGAATAGACAGGCCAAGGCCACACATAAGGCGGCATTGTATTAGTCCTTATTTATAGAATAAATTACAGAAAGTGAGAGGCACACTCCAAAATCCTAGGTTATTTTGATTCCCTTCAAGTGAATAACACCTTCTTTTATTAAAAAATTAAGTTATAAATATTTGTAGAGCATAACGAAGAAGAAAAAAAAATCTATGTTAGTATTTGCTGACTTTGTTTGCTTCTAAGACCAACTAGTTACAATTAAGAGATGGGCTTCTATAGAATACACCTTTTCCTTACTAGGGATCTTGGAAATTCACTCTACATTATTGCTTTGTTGCACTTTATGGTTCTAGGCCCTTGGATCTGTCACTAGTTGCTCGGCCCTATCTCTTCATTCATAGATTTGTGGCCACAATAGTGTGACCCTTGTTCTAGATTCTTGTCGAATATCCATCAAAATAGGAGCATCATGTTGTTTACTTTTTATGAAATTTTAATTTGAATGTTTAGATTCCTTTTTGAAATCATGTTTGCCTTGGGACCTTGTTGGTTAAATTAAGGCAAGCTTTACCTCATTACTACTGCTCGTTATTTTTTTCCTTTACTACTTTATTATGATTTAATTTTTTCATTACAATTTCATTTATGTGAAGAATTTTGATGATAAATGCTTTGTTTTAATCAAATATGTCAAAGAAATAAAAAATGGCAATCAAATTTGTTAAAGAAATAAAAAATGGCACACTAAAGAGTGATCTACTAGCTCTTATTTATGTTTTGTTTTAATCAAACTTGTTAAAGAAATAAAAAATGGCACACTAAAGGCTGAATTTTTAGTTCTTCACCTTTAGTTTTGTTGTTTTTCTCACTCCTTATTTCTTGTATGCAAAACCTGCAAACTCCGTTTCTTGTACCGTTCTCGTTTCTAGTAATGTAGCTTTTAATCCCTTTGGTATTATTATTGTGTACTAAAAAACATGGACGACAAGTCCTTCACATTATTCCACTCCATGTGGTATACCTCACTAGTCGGGGACTTGCTGGTCACTTTTAGTTTTGGCATATTTGTGGCACATGTATTCCACTCATAAAAATTCAAACTTATATCTAAGGTGTTGTTTGTAAGGATGATTTTAAGGAACCATACTTATTTGAAAGTGTAAAAATGTTGGCGAATCTTACCAATTCTTAAAACGCCAACTATAAAATGTTTGGCGATATTTTTCACAAAATATTTTAATTTCCAAGGATTTTATATCGTTTATATAATAATTTGGCGATTTTTAGGGTGAAAAAAATTACCCCATCAAAATTGGGCAAAACAGGGCTTCAAAAAATGCAAAATGGCGAATCTTTTTTTGGAGAAAAACATGGAAAAATAGCCCATGGGCTAAATTTCGCCCCTAAAATTATCCCTACTACTTCATGGTATATTCTATGCTAGATCCAATTGGGAGAAATCAATATCTAGCTAGCAATGGATGTGGATCATTATATATGACCCAACAATCAATCGAATGATCATGGGGGGTTCACTAGCGAGACAATATCATATCACGTCCATTCATATTGGGGATTTGAATACTCGTAAAAACCTAAAAAATATATTGCCTCTTATTAAGGGGTCAAGGGGGGTTTTTAATTTGACATAGTAATATAAATATTGGGGGTTATTTTATTTCGGTCAGATGAGGAATAAAATGCAAATCATGGGAAAGATTCATATATATAACTTAATCTTGATATATTTTGAGGCCTTCCACAAAGACCTATATGTTAGGATATTTAGACACTTAGGAGTTAGTTAAGATCAACTTGTGTAATATATCCGTTAGGTAAAAGTGTGTTTCTTTAGTATGCATTTGTAAATATTCTAATCCGATGGTCACGATATGTTCTAGACATAGAGTGATCTGATGGTTCAACTTCTCTTAGATCATACCTACCATTAATCCATTGCTTAACACCCGATTGGTCTATGATCTCTATTTAAAGAGCATAGAGGGTCCTTGGCTAGTTGATCGATTATGAGAAGCTCATATAATTTTCTTTCTTTTGCATAATAAATTGCTCCAAGTAGCTATTTGGTTGGGGCCGTGGACTGTTTCCCTCTCGAGGGTTTTAACCACGTGACAAACATTGGTGTGTTGATATGTGATCTATTTGTGTGAAGCGGTTATTGAAGGTGTTCAGTATTTTGGGAGTACCCTGTGTACTCGAACATGGTATCAGAGCTGAGGTCCTAGGTTCAATTCCCCCGACCTACGCCGGAGGCGGGGTGTTGGAGTATCGGGTACCTCCACATGGTATAACCATCGCACCTCTGGGAATATAAAACAAGTGGACTAATCGCCACTCCTGGTCATAGGGCCTTGTGCTGGGTTTCAAATGTTCACCAACATCTGTAGGTTTTGGTGTAACGACAAACCTTACACTATATTCCCACCAATTCCTCCTATATGTCAAACAAGTCTGTGCCTTATCGGGTTCTTCATTGAATCCTCTCGGTGACCTATTCCTAGAGAACAAGAAGGGACTACAAAATATTTTGGCTCGAGATGCTAATATCCATTCTCCTCTAACACGGATTACATGTGTTGAATGGAGCCTCAATTATAGATTTATTTTAAATATTATCTTACACACACACACACACACAGATAGTATGTGTGTGCATGCCAAATATAAGTTTTTGATATTTGTTTTATGATATTGTTTTTAAATTATTTAATATTTATGTCAAATAGAGTTTTATGAAATGTTAAGTAAAGTTAAATGTAGAAAGTGATTTTATACAAGATGGTCAACTAAGGTAGAGGAAAATTATTACAATGGATAAGAAATATTCCATTAAGACTTAGCTTTTTGTGAACGGATTGTTTCATGTTTTGTAAACGTGTTTAAAAATTTTGTAATACATTTTCCTCATGAATCAATACCATTTCTTTGTTGTAGTTTATTCTTAGTGAAAATTCAATGTTTGTTCACATCTTGTCTCAATAAATAAAATACAATGAAACGTAGGGAAGTCCATCCATGAAATGGTTTCAATTTTGAATTTTTACGGAGTTTAATTTATTAAGATTATAGAAAGCATGTTCTCTCTATGGCTATACTTGTATTTACATGATATAAAATTGGTAGATTGGCATGCTATGGTGTGAAACATCTCCAATTCTCATATTTTCTAAGTATTGCACTAACTATTGGACTATCGATATTTTGCATTATTTGTTACATTGATCTCTTGACTAAGTTGGCTTTTACGCATTTTTCCTTTCCCATTTTAATTTCGTTGGGTCTTCCACTATCCAATGCTACAAATTGATTAGTCACCCCTGCAATCCAATGGGATCATTATTAACATTATACTACTATTTTATTTAAAACATCTTGTTTGCTTATATACTAAGATGTGTAAGGTCTCATGTTAGTTAAAACTTGATAATATGATATAAAGAGGGTATTAAAAATGGGTTGAAAAATTGGATACCTACAATATATGATGAAACTAGGGGTTTTCTTAATTGGAAAGGTGTATTGCGAGGGGATTTCAACAATACGATTTTAGGAGGAAGTTTTCAATATTTAGTGAAATTAGGGATATTCTTTAATATCCCACGAGCGATCATGCTATGTAACAAGTTCACTGAGTGAACCCCCCGTGCGAATGATGCACATATTTGCAGCAACAACATTAAATGTTGCAAAGCTAGGTGGATATTGACTATCATCATGATAAATCACACTAAAAAAAAATATGATAAATCCCTTTCCAATCTAAAAAAACTAAAATAAAAAAATTTAATATATAAAATAAAGAATGTTATATTAATAAGTAATTTAAAGGTGTTTATCTATACACACATGTTTATGTTTTTATAAACCAACCATCTCATAATAGATATTGTGCCCTTGGTCCCTACACAAAATTTATCTACCTAGTATTAAAACATCTTGAAGAAAATTTGTGAAAAAATACAGTAAAAAAGTCCATGTAACTTGATCTAATACAAATGAGTTAGATCTCCTTTGTACGCTATTTCTTTTTTTAGAAATATCTTCTTAAATAATAATTGACTCTCCTTGTTATTAGATTCCATCCCTCGTCTCTCTTTTGTGTCTTTTTCTTTTCTCTCTCTATTCACTAACCATTTTTCATGCATTTAAAACAAATATGAAATCCCTTAATATGCTAGTCAAATGCATGAAGGGTTATGAAGTGTAGAAAATACTACCTGTTATCCCTAAAGTTGAACCTAGACTACAGGATTCAAGCTTAAGGAAATCTTGTTTAAAAAAATGTACAAATTAAATGAAATCAAACTAAAAACATAAACTAATATGAAATCAGGGCTAATGGAAAATCACACTATTTCTAGAGAAGTAAGCTAGTGTAACATGAAAACTGTATATAAAATCAAACAATCACTGCAAAGCTGGACTAGTATGAAATCAAGTATGTTTTGTACATATCACACATTTATCACTGCACATACTGGTATATCATGAACACTATAAAAGAATCACAGAGTAATAAAAAAGGTAGGTTGGTAGGTCAACTAGAGCTACAAAAGAATCAACATGAACTGTGTAACACAAAATCAAACACAAAATTCAATATCCAGGTCACTATGATCATAAAATCAAAAAGTGAAACTGCCTTGTTTCTAGAAAATATAAAGATAATTGCTTTTCATAGTAAGAATTAATGCAATGGATTTTAATGGACCATGTGCATAACATAATTACTAGAAAAACAACTTATAAAATACATAGGCAAATCATCATTAGGTTTTCATTAAAAAATAGAACTTGTTACTGAAGCTGTAGAGTGCTTATGCTACACAGACAGTGCTTACAATTTAGCATGCATAATCTCAAAACTGCCAACCCCTGTCTCCTAGTCGAGACCCTCCTTTTATACAAAAATATCCTATCCACAAAATAACAATAGATCCTATATTCAAGGATCGAACCTCCTCCAAAATTGGGAAGTTAATCCCTCCAAACAGTATTGGACTACAAGTGTCATACATGTGTCAAAAAGAAACAACATAAGTTCAAAATCAAATAACAATTTAACACCTACAGGATTCTAGAAGCCTCTCCTAATGTAGTTAGGTCACTAAGAACCTGTGAACGCTTTTGAAGTCGAGCAAATTCAGCATCTTTACTATTTTCCTTGTACTGGGCTTTGACTTGCTCGAACTGTCTTTGAATGGCTCGCTTCTCCTTGAGAATTTCCTTTGAAATTACTAGCAGCTTTTGGTACTATGCTATGTGGACCAACGGGCTTTAAATATCAAACAAAAACACATACATTATGCTGCAGTTATCTCTGTGGTAAACCTTCAATTCATGCTAGCATCTGGCCTGTTAATAATATCTATGCTTGTGCTAATAGTAATTATATTAATCTGCAAGCCAACAGAGTGACGATGCCAACGAAATTTAAACTAAAATTCATGATAGCTCTTACCCTTAAACCTCTGTCAATCATTCAAATCACCAAATCCTTCACGCTGTATTGTCCTGAACAGGGAACTTTACACTGCAACTGTGTGCTCAAGAAAGGCAGTGCTGTAACTACGTGCTTTGAAATGCAAGGAAGCATATATATACTGTATTCCAAACCCTAAAACCAAAAGCCCTAGAGTTTGAAGACAAACCCCAATTTCCTGAACTCTACATAACGCTGCTCGTCATCAATGGAGATAGACAGTAAACCAACAAGCCTGCGAATACCCTTCTTCAGCAGAATAATGAGAGAAATTTTGGGAAAAATGTGCATTAATTTGATTTTGCCACGAAATATGCTAGTACTTATGACATGAACTGTTCAAATTTGAAGTGACAACACATGTACCTTTCCATAAATGCTACCATACAACTCATCATTTCGTGGACAGGGGTGCATTTTGTTTTAAAACATGGCCATATCAATTGTCATATAAATAAAATATGACAAAAGCTTATTATCATTTTATATTCCATGAAATAAATAATAAACTTTTCAACAAAATACCATTTGGACATTCTGTCATTAGAAATAAAAATGCTGCTAGTTCACAATATGCTACCAATTTGGATAAACGCTGCCAGCTGTAAGAATTTACCATATAACATATACTATTTTGCACATACATGGGCTCATAGTGAATGAATGAACATTTTGATGATTTTAGGTAACAAAAGGAACCCTAATGACAATCAATCAATCATAAAATATAAAACAAAGCAAAATTAAAACAATAAAAACCAACCAAAATAAAAAATTTAAAAATAAACAGGTGAAATAACCCTAGATATAACATATGGCTCCGTCTGGGGACAAAGTTTCTCTTAGAGACTTTGAGAACTTGCTGACCAGTGCCTTCAAAAGTCTGTTAAGGTTACTTCTGTCTTATTGGGCTGGAGTCTTATTTGCAGTAGCATGATATATACAGTGACTATGTACAATAATACCTTGTCCTTCACTATGTGTAACAGTGTTTTAAGAAACGTCCATTGACTGGACCTGCAATTTCTTCACCTTTCAGATTTTGTAAAACAAAGGTATTATTTCCCAGGATCTTTATGATTGAAAAAGGCCCTATCCATAGGTTATCAAACTTCTCGTGCTTACCTTTTTCATCTTTTCTTGCATCCCATCTGAGAATGAGATCACCAACTGCAAGCATCTCTTTTTTTACTTTTTTATCAAAGTTGTCTTTCATTCTCTTTTGATGTTTCTCAGCTGTGTCCTTGATGGCTTCCCTCTCCTGCTACAACTGCACTATCTGGAACATTCATCTCCTGATATCATCTGGCTTTTCTTCAATTTCTTGCACAAACTTAATGACTGGGGTGACTAATTGAACAGGGAAAACAACATCAGTCCCATAAACCAGTTGGAAAGGGGATGTCCCAATTGATTTTTTAATTGTTACTCTATCATCCCATAGAGCAAATTTTAGTTTGCTGTCCCAACTTCGTTTGTTTTCAAACAACATTTTCTTGATACTGTTTACAATGTTTTTGTTGCTAGATTCTGCTAATCCATTTCCTTGTGGATAGTATGGTGTGGACTGTTTAAGGATAATGTTGTTTTCTTGACAGAAATTTACCATCTTTTTTTATTTGAAAGCAGGGGCATTATCAGTGAGTGGTTTTCTAGGGCATCCAAACCTACTTAGAATGTTTTCTTGAAGGAAAGTAATTATAACATGTTCTGTTGCTCTCCTTGTTGGCACTGCTTCCACCCATTTTGTGAAGAAATTAGTGGCAGTCAAGATCCATTTATGCTGTCCACTAGAGGGAGGATGAATTTCACCAATGAAGTCTAATCCCCACTGTTGAAATGGGCCATTCACAGAAATAGGTTTTAGAGGTAAGGACTGAAGCTTTTTCTTACCTACAAATTTCTGACATTCGATACATGATCTAACTTGATGATATACATCTGAAAACAAGGTAGGCCAGTAGTATCCTGCTCTCAAGATTTTGAAGGCAGTTGCTTTCCAATACTTATGTCCTCCACAAACTCCACTATGCAACTCTGTAATCACAACATCAACTTCATATTTCTCCAAACATTTCAACAGTATTCCTCCTGGATCCTTCCAATACAAAATTTGATCCATTAAAACATACTTCATGGCTTTTAGTTTTAAGGATCTGCATTCACTCCTGTTCAATTCAAGAGGGCACTGTAAATACAAAAGGAAATACACAACATCCCTATACCAATCAGATTCAGCATACCTGTTATAAACCTGTTCTTTACTGTGCTCTGTTGTCATAATCTGCTCTAACTGTTCTGCCATGACATGAAGATTCAAAACCTGACAATTTGCCTCTGTCAGAAGTTTAGCTAGTCCTTGTCCTTTTACCAACTTTGTTGGCTTTATTTCTATGTCATATTCCATGACCTTAGCTATCCATCTGCCTCTCTTTCCTTCGCTGTCAGGCTGTACTAGTATCTCCTTGACTGCTGCATTTGGGACATATGCCAGAACCTTACAATGTAAAACATATATTCTAAAGAATTTAAGAGCCTTGACTAAAGCATAGGCCTTATTTTCCATTATATTATACTTTAGCTCAAAGTCTCTTAATGTTTTACTGAAGAATGAAATTGGTTGTTCCAAATTATCAGAGTTCTTTTGTAACAATACAGCAGCAATAGTGTCTTCTGATGCAAATGAGAATATTGCGAGATCTTTTGTATAATCAGGAGCCATCAACACTGGGGCTTCTATCAATGCTTGTTTTATGTTTTCAAATGCTTGTTTAGCCTGTTTAGACCACTTAACCTCACTATCTTTTTTAAGCATTTGAGTGATATGCTTTATTATTTTTGCAAAATTTGGAATAAACCATCGTAAAAAGTTGATTTTTCCAATAAAGGATTGAATTTCTTTTTTGTTTCTGGGAATGCTGATTTTTAGGATAGCCTTGACTCTTTCTGGATCTATCTTTATTCCCTCAGCAGAGACAATATGGCCTAACAGTTTGCCTTCTGTCAGGGCAAAGTGAGATTTTTTAGGATTTAGTGATAAACCAAACTTCCTGCGTTTGACAAAAATTTGTCTTAAGTGTTTAAGATGATCTTCATCAGAATTAGAAAAGACTGTGATGTCATCTTGGTATATCACAACAAACTTTTCATTTTCACCCACAAAAGCTATGTCCATAGCCCTCTGAAAAGTAGCACCTGCATTCATGAGCCCAAAAGGCATTTTGTCATACATAAAAGGTTCCCCATGGCGTGGTAAATGCTGTTTTTTCCCGGTCCTCTGGATGAACTGCAATCTTGTTATAACTAGAAAATCCCTCAATCATTGACATTCTGTGAGCACCTACTACCCTCTGCAAAATCTGATCTATCTTTGGCAATGAATAGTTATCCTTGAGGCAAGCTCTATTCAAGTTCCGGAAGTCTACACATAGTCTTATCTCTCCATTTTTCTTCCGCACAGGGACTAAATTAGCAACCCAAGATGAATATCTTAAAGGCACAATGATTTTTGCATCTAACAGTTTTTTCACCTCTTTTTCACTTACTGGCAGCAATGCTGGATTTAACCTTCTAAGCTTCTGTTTAAAAGGCTTAGTGTTTGGTTTTAGAGGGATCTTGTGCTGAATTATGCTGGTATCATATGTTTTTAAATCATGGTATGACCAAGCAAAAATGTCTTTATATTCTTTCAGCAAACCCAGATATTTTCTTCTTTCATCATCTGACAGTAATTTTGACACTTTATCATTTGAGGCTGATTTTCAGAACCAATGTTATATTCCATAACATTTTCTTTAGTAGTCTGTAAGGTGGGTTTCATCAGTGTATCATCCTTTGAAAAGAGTCTTTCTAAAGGGACAAGACCCTTAGGAATAAAATTCCCTTTTAACTCCACAATTTTATGATCAGCAATTGAATTATTTGTGCAAGGTTCATTTTCTACCCATTCTGAATCCTGTTCATGATCAACAATATCATCTAAAAATTCACCTACAAATTCCAGAAATTCTTTTATTTCCTGATCATCATTAAATACTTTCCAATGTTTAATATTATCTGGGACAGCAAGTCTGTATCTCACATCAATTGGGTATTTCAGATGAGTTACGTTTGGGATTTTGAAATAAACTGCTGCTAAAGCTAAGGAATCAGCTGTCTCATTATATTCCCTGGGGACAAAAGTGATATTGAAGGCTATGAAGAAGTTTTCAATTAGATCCCAGACCTCATTCCTATAAACTTTCAATAACTGTTGTTTTACTTGGTACACATTTTTTACTTGCTGAATTATTAATTCAGAGTTGCCAAATACAGCAAGTTCCTTAATGCCCAAGTCTTTTGCTGCTCTTAACCCAAGGATCAAAGCCTCATATTCAGTAGTATTATTTGTTGTTTTAAATTCCAATTTGTACATAAGAGAAATGAACTCACCTCCTGTTGAAATCAATAGTACTCCTGCTCCCGCCCCTTCTTTACTTGATGCCCCATCGAAATACATCTACCATAAACCATCTGGTTCTTCTCTCTTTACCTGAACTGGGATGTCTTTTTGTACTTTTAAAACCCCATCAATTTCATCATTTAGTTGCAACATACAAGAACCAAGATTTTCATCAATTGAATAGATCGTATTATTATTAGGGTGCCTATTGTCACTTACCAAATATGCCATCTGTACCTCTCTGTAAAGTCTTCTGAATTCTCCTCCAAATACTGGAATTGTAGCATATGAGAGATCCATCTGCAAAGTTCCTCCCACTTTATTTTCCTAGGATCTATACAATAACATACCAAATTTGGGAGAAATATCTGCTACAACAATATCCATCAATACACTCTTCATAGGTACCTGAGTTAAATCCACCACTAGATCCTTGATTACCCCAATACATTTCACTGCCACTAGAATCAAATGCATACAAATCGTGGTATGGTTTAGTAACACTCAGTCCTAAGGCTTCCATGACTGATTTTGGCATGAGGTTGTGTGAAGCTCCTGAATCTAGCAAACAATTATGCAGCAATTGATCATGTATGGAAAAGGTTACATAAAATGGAGGAGGATATTCTGAATTGTCATCAGGCTTATCAAAAGTTGTTGATCCTACGATGATAGTAGGTTTTTCATCCTGCAAATTAATCTCATCAAAAGGGATAGGATTAGAATTCACTGCATTGCTGAAAGTTTTAAAGGTTGCCTCCCTGTAAACTTTACTTTTAATCAATTATGTTAAAGGCACAGGGATCTTCACCTTATTAAGTTCATGTTCAAAACTGAAACCACTAACAGATTTATTAATCTCCTCAAGATTTACAACTCCATCTTTTCTCTGATTTATAATTGGTTTCGGATTTGCAGGTAGATTTTGTTTAAGAGGAAGAGATTTCACCACTTTCTTGGTTTGTGCTGCATGTTTTACCCCTGACCTCAGACCATATGATTTTTGGGGCATTTCTTGATAGACCTCTGGCATAGACATCTGATAATCATCTTCTTCATATTGATCTAATTCTGTAGCATATTGATAATCAGATCTAGTTAGAAAATGAGAAGAAGCATCATCATCAAATTAGCTAATATTATGTTCTTTTGTTTCCAAATAATCTAACTCTCCTTCATCAATTTCATATGATTCATCATCTCTGACATTATTGTTTTGAAAAGGAGGTTGAATCCTTTGTTCTTCATTTTCTCGTCTGTCTCTCTGTATATCGTTATTTTGTCTTTCTCTTGGAAGAAACCTAGGGGCAAAAGGTCTTCTGAACTGAGTCTGATTTCTATCACCTTCAGGCATGGGTTTATTCTGATTTCTATTTCCCATTTCCAATCTATCAATCTTAGCAGACAAATTTTTTATGATTTTACTCATTTCATCCATTTTGCTATCTGATGACCTTCCTATATGATTGGATGTAATGATTTCTTTCTTACCTTTTATGTCCACAATTTTGTGTTCTGTTTCTTCTTTTAATCTGTTTGAGGCCAAAATGTTTGACTCTACTTCTAATGCTGCACTTTGCATGTTTTGAAGTGACTCATATTTTCTTTCTCTTAACAGCAAAGAAAACTCAGGATTAAATGCATTTGCATAAGCTAACTTTGCTGCTGTCTCAGTAGGTTTTATTTCAGCTGGAATCTTACTGTACATCTTGTTAAATCTTTTAGAAAAATCTCCCACAGCTTCACCCTTTTTTCTTTTTAAAGATTCAAACTCTGTCTAGTAATACAAATAATCTTTAGTGTCCCCCCACTGTTTCATAAATGCTTCTTCTAAGGCATCAATGCTATCTATGGAGTCTGGTGGTAATTCCCTAAACCATTTTCTAACCTCACCATCTAAACTTTGAACAAAAACCCTCATCCAAACATCTTGATGTTCAAAATTTTGATTGTCTGCAAAACTACAGAATTTATTCCAATGTTCTTCTGCAGTAGTCTCTCCCTGGCCATCAAACCTTGGTAGGTACTTTTGATAATCTCCTCTTGGGAGAGCATTGAGAGCTTGAGGTAAGACAAGTGGGGCATATCTTGCTGCTACCATAGCAGCCATTCGATTTCGAGGCTAGGCCATTGAAAGCTGAAGGCTACTTGGCTGCTGTGATGAGGGAGACAATTTACCAAGATTTGTTTGATTGACTGGGACAGTCTTTACCAAAGGAGTATGTATTGAAGGTAAAGAAGTGGTTCCTGTTTGTAATGCTTCAAGCTTGACCTTTTCTGACAGCAAAGGATTTGTAAAGATTTGGAAATTGTCAACTCGAGAAGGGGTAAATAACAAGTCTAACTCCTCTCGTCCTTTTTCTGAGTATGGATTCAAAGAAGGAACTGGAAAAGATGAAGATTCAGGGATCTCTAAAGCTGCAGGCTGTTTGAATTTCTCTGATGAAGTAGAAACTAGATTTCTCCTAGCCTCCTTTAACAATTGCTTAGGATCTGAGACTCCCGGATTCAAAGGGGATGAGGGATTTCCTCGAGTCCCTATCTTCTTTGAAGCCACTGTAACTTCTTAAAAGGTGATTGAATGTAGTCTATAATAGGTTTGACTGATTCTGCTCACCCTACAAAATCAATTCCATAAAGATGTCGATTACCCAGGGAAGATATCTTTTTCCTTTGTTCGTCCTCGGCAACGGCGCCAGAAGATGTTATCCCTAAAGTTGAACCTAGACTACGGGATTCAAGCTTAAGGAAATCTTGTTTAAAAAAATGTACAAATTAAATGAAGTTAAACTGAAAACATAAACTGATATGAAATCAGGGCTAATGGAAAATCACACTATTTCTAGAGAAGTAATCTGGTGTAACATGAAAACTGTATATAAAATCAAACAATCACTGCAAAGTTGGACTAGTATGAAATCAAGTCTGTTTTGTACATATCACACATTTATCACTGCACATACTGGTATATCATGAACACTATAAAAGAATCATAGAGTAATAAAAAAGGTAGGTTGGTAGGTCAACTAGAGCTACAAAAGAATCAACATGAACTGTGTAACACAAAATCAAACACAAAATTCAATATCCAGGTCACTATGATCATAAAATCAAAAAGTGAAACTGCCTTGTTTCTAGAAAATATAAAGATAATTGCTTTTCATTGTAAGAATTAATGCAATGGATTTTAATGGACCATGTGCATAACATAATTACTAGAAAAACAACTTATATTTAATACATAGGCAAATCATCATTAGGTTTTCATTCAAAAATAGAACCTGTTACTGAAGCTGCAGAGTGCTTATGCTACACAAACAGTGCTTACAATTTAGCATGCATAATCTCAAAACTTCCAACCCCTATCTCCTAGTCGAGACCCTCCTTTTATACAAAAAATATCCTATCCACAAAATAACAATAGATCCTATATTCAAGGATCGAACCTCCTCCAAAATTGGGAAGTTAATCCCTCTAAACAGTATTGGACTACAAGTGTCATACATGTGTCAAAAAGAAACAACATAAGTTCAAAATCAAATAACAATTTAACACCTACAGGCTTCTAGAAGCCTCTGCTAATGTGGCTAGGTCACTAAGAACCTGTGAACGCTTTTGAAGTCGAGCAAATTTAGCATCTTTACTATTTTCCTTGTACTGGGCTTTGACCTACTCCAACTGTCTTTGAATGGCTCGCTTCTCCTTGAGAATGTCCTTTGAAATTACTAGCATCTTTTGGTACTCTGCTGTGTGGACCAACGGGCTTTAAATCTCAAACAAAAACACATACATTCTACTGCAGTTATCTCTGTGGTAAATCTTTAGTTCATGCTAGCATCTGGCCTGTTAATAATATCTATGCTTGTGCTAATAGTAATTATATTAATCTGCAAGCCAACAGAGTGACGATGCCAACGAAATTTGAACTAAAATTCGTGATAGCTCTTACCCTTAAACCTCTGTCAATCATTCAAATCACCAAATCCTTCACCCTGTATTGTCCTGAACAGGGAACTTTACACTGCAACTGTGTGCTCAAGAAAGGCAGTGCTGTAACTACGTGCTTTGAAATGCAAGGAAGCATATATATACTGTATTCCAAACCCTGAAACCAAAAGCCCTAGAGTTTGAAGACAAACCCCAATTTCCTGAACTCTACATAACGCTGCTCGTCATCAATGGAGATAGACAATAAACCAACAAGCCTGCGAATGCCCTTCTTCAGCAGAATAATGAGAGAAATTTTGGGAAAAATGTGCATTAATTTGATTTTTCCACGAAATATGCTAGTACTTATGACATGAACTGTTCAAACTTTGAAGTGACAACACATGTACCTTTCCATAAATGCTACCATACAACTCATCATTTCATGGACAAGGGTGCATTTTGTATTAAAACATGGCCATATCAAATGTCATATAAATAAAATATGACAAAAGCTTATTATCATTTTATATTCCATGAAATAAATAATAAACTTTTCAATATAATACCATTTGGACATTCTGTCATCAGAAATAAAAATGCTGCCAGTTCACAATATGCTACCAGTTTGGATAAACGCTGCCAGCTGTAAGAATTCACCATATAACATATACTCTTTTGCACATGCATGGGCTCATAGTGAATGAATGAACATTTTGATGATTTTAGGTAACAAAAGGAACCCTAATGACAATCAATCAATCATAAAATATAAAACAAAGCAAAATTAAAACAATAAAAACCAACCAAAATAAAAAATTTAAAAATAAACAGGTGAAATAACCCTAGAGATAAAACTACCTCAACAACTTATTTTTTTAGCGAATGGGCATCATTAGGTGATGACATGGAAAAGTTAAGTGGTTTTGCTAATAAAAATAAAATAAAATTGAACCCTTATAGAAGCCATATGTGGTTTCATGAAAGATCTTTATTAGCTTCAACAAATCAAATTATGGTATAATTTATTTTTCCATTGCAAAAATCTGAGCTAGTGGATTAGACATATTTTGTGTTTGTATTCAAAATTATCTTTGTAGTGTTGGTATGTATTAGACTATATTTATTCCACTGTATTATGTAAAGTCCCATATTTTATTGTTAATTCTTTTAACTTGTAATAGAGCATAGTCTATTATTTTTTACCCTTTCTACTTCAGTAACAAAGCCTACACTAGTAACAAGGAGCAATGATCAATCCATAAGTAATGAAAGACTTACACAAAAGTACCCTCAAATATGGGTGAGAATAAATTCTTTGCTTCTCATCTCCAATAGAAAGTTCGAGAGATCCTTCTAACTATAGCCTCAGTCATTTCTTTCCCTTGACATCGTACTAAGTTAATCCTCTATGAATTTGTCGATAACATCATACATCTTGTTGGTATAAATTTCCATGTTACGGTACACGTCAAGAGGTGTGTCCAATATGTACACTCTTTCCCTTCACAACATCTTGGAAAATGTGATGAATCATTCAATTTACTTGATCTCTTATGAGATGTTGTAGAGCTTCCAGATGTCTTTCTAAACTCACAATCCATGCCCAAAGTGTTAGAAGTAGTAATCGCTTGGTTACTTAGTTGATTAGATTCTCTCCATTTTAGTAAATAGTTAGTTATTCAGTTTGTTAAGTGCTTTCTTAGTTAAACAATCAATATGTAATCTTTATATCGATGGTAATACAAATGGGGTATAGTGTTCTACATGAATTATTTATTTGTTTTTCTCTCTATTGATACGTTTTCATGGTATTAGAGTGGTGGGTCAACCCAAAGACAGATTAAACCCTAGGTAGCATCTTCACGATTGGAGAGAACTACGTTGAAGTCGGTAATGCATGCAAAGAGAAGATTGTTGTTGAATTTAGTGTCTGTTGAAGCTGATGTTGCATATAGAGAGAAGTATGATGTTGAATATAGTGTTGTATGCATCACATGTTGTTTAACGAGAGGAAGAAACCAAAATCTGATATAGAAAAACTAGAAACCAGAATCTGATCTAGAGAAAGACATTGTTTAGTATTATTTTCTTATAATGTTTTCATCCAATATTTTTTCAATCCAGACACCTATTTTAGCTGGACCTAACTATGGACCCAATTATGAATTTTGGAGTGTGAGAATGAAAGCAATTTTGGAAGGTGAGGGATCTTGGGATTGTGTAGAATCAGGGTTTGCACAACCTGATGCAACCAGTATTGTAGCTATGACTGCTTACCAAAGAAACAAATTAGAGGAACACAAGTAAAAATAGGGAAACACCAAATATTGTATTTTAAATTCATTAGATGATTCTATATTTCAAAAAATTACCGATGTAAGGAGTGTTAAAGAAATACGGGATACTCTTAAGTTTGCATATCAAGGAAATTAATATGTGAAAAATGTAAGACTACAAACTCTTAGAACCCAATTTGAAACCCTCACGATGAGTGAATCAACAAGTGTTGATCAGTACATGACCAAAGTAATGGGTGTTGTAAATCAACTTAGGATTAACTTGCAAAAACGTAGGAGATCGAAGGGTTGTTGAGAATTAGTTCTTAGAAGTTTACCTAAGATGTTTGAATGGTAGTGACTTCTTTTCTTGAATCTAAATATTTGACTAAATTTTCTGTAAAAGAAAAAAACCGGTTCTTTATTGTCTCTAGAAGAAAGGATTAATTTGTATGTTGGTACTTTAGAACATGCATTCCATCGTAAGATTTTTATGGATAGAGGAAGAGGCGAAGGATTTTGAGGAAGAAAAGGAAGCGATACGGGAATTTCTTAGACAAAGGACAAACCAGAACCACCAGTAGAGCCGCCTCAACAAGAACGTGGTCGAAAATGGATAGACAAATCAATAATTCAATGTTACTATTGCAAGAAGTATGTTCATTATAAATGTGAATGTATAAAGTTTTGTCCTCTTTTAAATAGAGTTAGAGTTAATGTCTCTAACACTAAAGGCGAAACATATAATGCTTTGTTTCTTTCTTGTCAAGTAACTCAGAAAATTCATAACAAGAATGTTTGGTTGCTAGATAGCGGACATATAATTCATATGACCAATCATAATGATTTATTTTCTAATATTGATACATACATCACTTCTACAATTAGTTTGGGATATGATTATCAAGTCAAAGCTTCATATAAAGGTGTTGTGCGAGCATTAACCAAGCACAATTGTGTGGAAAATATTTATGATGTTTATTATGTAGACAATCTTAAGCGCAATTTATTGAGTGTGGGACAATTAATGGCACATGGTTATGAGGCTATTTTCCGTGATATTTCTTGTGCAATCTTTGATCCAACTAGAAGTCTTGTTGCAAAAAATTATATGACAAAGAACAAATTCTTTCCATTAGAAGTGAGAAGTGGGAAGATGTATGCCTATAATGTTTCAAGTACTAACAAATATGAGTTATGGCATTGCTGCTATGGTCATTTACCATTTAAGAGTATGAGTTTAATATTATAAAGATAGTATATAGTAAAATGTTTGCATCCTTTTCTTAGTCAAACCTCTCCTTGTGAAAGTTGCAATATACGAAAACACCATCATGACAGTTTTACAAAAGCCTCATATAGAGCCAAAGATTTCCTAGATTTAGTTCACACAGACTTATCTAGACCAATGCTAACCAAGTCAATTGTTGAAAGTTTTTATTTCTTGAATTTAATTAATGATGTTACCAAGAAAGTTTGGGTTTGTTTTCTCAAACACAAGTCTCATACCTTTACTATGTTTGAGGAGTTCAAAGTAGAAGCAAAGTGGTAGATTTGTAAAGGTATTGCAATAAGATGGAGGAGGAGAAAATAATTACAAAGAGTTAATTTATTTTTGGTAAACAATAAGGTAGTAATATGTAGACAACTACTAGATATACTCCACAACAGAATGGAGTGGAAAAAATTAAAAAAAAATCATACCATCATGAACATGGACAGAACTTTACTTACAACAAAATATTTTTCCAAAAATTTATGGGATGAAGTAGTTACATATTTAGTATACATACTGAATAGTTCACTAACTTCCATTGTTTAAGTTAAAGTACCAAAAGAAAAATGGAGTAAAACAAAGGTAAATGTTTCTCATTTTAGAGTTTTTGGATGGATTGATTTTGTTCATGTTCCTGAAGAATTGAGAAACAAGCTTGATGATATAAGTGAGAAGTCCATTTTTATAGGCTATGGTGAAAATTCCAAAGCATATCATTTGTATAATCCTATCACTAAGAAATTTATCATGGGCTGATGCACAATCATAAGCTCCTTTAAGAACACGTTAGTTTCCATATAAATCTAAAAAAACAAGGAACCTAATTCAAGAGGAAATTAGAGGCACTTTCGTAGAGAATTTTAAGACCACGTAAAAGGAAAAAAATTAGGAAAACAAATAAGATTTCAGAATATATAAATTTTATTTTTTGAAATTTTGTGCAATTGTTTCTAAAATACATTTTTTCTAAAAATGGTTTTTAAAATTTTCAGCACAATATAACATATACATGCCTTTGTGCGTGAAACACTATATGAACTAAATGATAGTATTTTTGCCTAGAATTTTGTACATATGTATAGGACATATTGTTCTAGTGCAACACTATTTTCCAAAATAATGATGTTTTATTTTTTATGATGTATTGAAGTTAGAAAACCCTAAAAAGGGGCATTGTGTGCACATGCAACACTTTAGGGCATAACTTAATGAGATTTTGAATTTTTTTATATGAGTTCATATATATATCTCTCTTCTAGTGCACCATATAATTCCTTTGAGAAATGGTGAATGCAGTAAAAACTTAAAGCATAAATAACATAGTGTTTTATTTTGGAATCATGATATTTGTCACTTCAAAATTTAGTTAAAATAGAGAAAATAAACTTTTATATGAAACAAGTATATATTTAGAATTTGTATAATATTTTGTGTTCTTTGATGTGGTTCAAAACTCCCCAATGGGGACGCTATGTACATGGGAATGAACCACGGCGAGGGCACTTGAAGGGGTCGCACCCCAGTTTCCTTGATTATAGAGCTAACCCGATGGGGAAATCAAGTGAGGCCCTTATATAGTAATGCATAGCCACCCAAGAAATCGATGCTGAGACCTTCTTCTCACAACTTACAATACTCAACCACTTGAGCTATCCCACCAATATTTAGATTATGTAGAATCTACTCTACAAATATTTGTAATTTTATGAAAAGTTACTGTGTTTTGCATTGTAAAAATGTCAATGACATCAAGCTACCAGAGAGAGTTTGGACGAAAGCTAATAGTCCTATTTATCTATCCCAGCCAATAGGTTCGTTAGTATGAACCTAATTTTGAATCAATCACTTCTACCAAAATTTGAAATCTATTTAACGTACAAGCATTATGAAACACATATGCGATAAAACCTATATGCATTTTGTTAAACAAATATGTTATATCAAATATACATTTTGTAAACATATAAAACACATATGCATTGTAATGCATATGTTTTATATCACGGACATGATTTATAGGCATAGAGAACACCTATGCATTATAACACATATGTGTTATTGATACCTTAGAATCATGCATATTTTGATAGGTTGAGAGTAATAAGTTTGAAACATTATTTAATAAATGACTATATATAATATAAATAATGTATATAGATTCAAATGTGGTGGTATGACAACTTGTACATTCCCCTCCAACTAACCACCTCCCATATTGCAACAACAACATTAATGCCCTTACAACTATCTAGATCTGCATCCAATCTCTCTCTCTCTCTCTCTCTCTCTCTCTCTCTGGGGCATCCAAAAATTCATAGTAGGTATTGGTAATCTTTTGTAACTTTTCCTTCAATACTTCACACTCTTTTACATTTGATACTCTCTCTCTCTCTCTCTCATCCAAAAATTCATAGTAGATGTTGGTCATCTTTTGAATCTTTTCCTTCAAGAATTCACACTCTTTCACATTTTCTACTATATCTCTCTCTCACACACATCATTTGTTTTTCTCCATTTCCACTAACCACCTCCCCATCTCTTTATCTCTCTATATATCCCTCTTCCACCCACAGGGGATTCAACTTGTTGAGCAATATCTTATCGTGTTCATTCATAAAGGGGGGTTTTTTAATTGTGAAAAATAAGGTCAATATATTATAGGTATTGGCAGGTGGGGAGTAGGGTATGGGGGATTTATAAGTATTGGAGGGGGGGGGGGGGATAAAAAGGGGTTTCTAGTAAAAATAAGGATTATATCATAAAAATAGGGTTTCTTTAATTAGGAATATGTATTGTGAGGGGGCCTCAACAAAATGATTTTTGTAGGTAATTATCAATATATAGTGAAATTAAGGGTATTCTTTAATATCCCATGAACGAAGAATATATGGCATGGTTTCATTGAGTGAAGACCCCATGCTTCCGCCCCCTCATTAACCCTCTCATGGTCTCTCACCTACTTCTACCACTAAGAACCACAACCTAAGCCTTATATCCCCCTTTCTAGAAACCACTAAAACCCAAACTCTCTTTCTCTCTATATATATCTCTCTTTCTCTTTCTCTCTCAACCCCTAACTCATAATCTCTTTCTCTCTATATCTATCTATTTTCTTGGCATCCAAAAATTCGTAGTATATATTGGCTATGATAGGTAATAACTCCCGATTCAAAATTATTCATGGCTAATGCATACATTTATATATTACATGTGACGGTTGTGTTTCACCTTCCGCCCATCGTTTTCGGCTTCCTACATAACTATTCAGTTCTATTTATTTACAATATATAATTCCAATGGATTATATTCTAACAATCCCCCTCTTAATCCAAAGGGGTGTTCGTAATTCCGAGCATATTTCTGAATCTTTCAAACTTTTCTCGTCCAAGCGCTTTGGTGAAGATGTCTGCAACTTGATCATTTGTGGAAAAATGTCGAAGATGGACTGTCTTGGCCTCTACATGATGTCGAATCAAATGATACTTTGTGTTGATGTGTTTGGTTCGAACATGGAATCTAGGATTCTTAGCCAGCTTGATTGCAGAAGTATTGTCGACTAATAATGGAGTGGAGTTTTCTTGTTTTTCTTGCAAATCTTCAATTATCTTTCTGAGCCATACTATTTCTTTCGTTGCTTCAGCTGCAGCCACATATTCTGCTTCTGTTGTTGAATATGCCAGAACTGACTATTTGCGTGATCTCCATGAGACAACTGTTGATCCAAGACTCATAGTGTATCCAGAAGTTGATACTCCTGTCTCCTTATCGCCATCAAAATCTAAGTCTGAGTACCCAATAAGTTTGAATTCATCTACTTTAGAGTACTTGAGTCCAACGTCTTGAGTCCCCTTCAAGTATCTTAGAACCCTCTTTGCAGCTGACCAGTGTCCTTCACAAGGTTTATGCATGAACCTTGAAAGTATGCCAACAACATAAGAAATATCTGGTCTAGTTGTTGTAAGGTAGATAAGACTCCCTACAAGTTGTCGATACTTGGTCGCATCCTCAAATTCTTTTCCTTCGCTTGATGTGAGCTTCATGTTTTGTTCCATTGGAGTAGATATAGGGTTGCATTCTGTCATGCAAAATTTGTTTAGTAGTTCTCCAACATATTTTTTCTGCGATAGGAAAATATACTTAGGATGTTGAGTGACTTCAATTCCTAAGTAATAGTGGAGATGTCCCATATCTGTCATTTCAAAGATCTTTTTCAAATCTTTCTTTATGGATGCTATATAGCTCTCATTGTTCCCTGTCATCAAAAGATCATCTACGTACACCACAAGATACACAACAGATCTTCCAACTTTCTTTATAAACAGTGTTGCATCATCAAGATCAAAATGTTCGAAATTTAGCTTCAAAAGATGCTCGGTTAACTTTTCATACCATGTGCGAGGTGCTTGTTTTAGGCTATACAAGGATTTGACAAGCTTGCATACCTTTTGTTCTTTTCCTTTCACCCCTTATGCCTGAGACATAAAGACATTCTCTTTCAAGTCTCCATTCAAGAAAGCAGTCTTCACATCCATTTGATGAACTTTCCACCCTCTCTGAGCAGCTAAAGAGAGTAAGGTACGGATGGTAGCCCATTTTGCTATAGGAGAGAACGTTTCTTCATAGTCAATTCCTTCCTTTTGTGCATAGCCTTTTGCTACAAGCCTCGCTTTGTGCTTGTTAAGTGAGCCATCTGATCTGTATTTGTTCTTGTACACCCACTTGCAGCCAATTGGTTTGGTTCCAACTGGAGGGTCAAACAGCTTCCAAGTTCCATTCTTCATGAGTGCATCATACTCATTCTGCATAGCTTCTTTCCACGCAACCCGAGTAGAAGCTTCTTCAAAGGAATTTGGTTCAAAGTTAGCAGATAAATTAAATTCATAATCAAATGATACATCCATGTCATCACCTGAATTATCTGCTTCTCCTCCATGTCTTTTCGAAATTCTCGTTCCCATCTTTCCAACTTCATCCGGATGGACACTTTCAAGTGTCTTTGTGGCCCATTTAGGAATCTTCCGTGATGGTCCTGGTTGATCAGCTGGTGGTGCTTCATCATTGATTGAGAGTCTTTCAATTCTCTCAATCACATCATCCAGTTGAACCTCTTGATCAGGTGAAGTAGCAGGAACTTCTTCATGCGGGGGAGTTGGTGCTTCATATGGAAATTCCAAAGGTTGATCCAGAATAGGAATCCCCCCTTCAAGGTTTGGAATTGCATATTCATTTTTAGAATATGTCTTTGGATGAGGATAACTTTCCAAATGATCAAGCTGTCTCTCAATAGACTGGTCATTTTTATTAGTCTCAAGAAAAATGACATCTCTGGAAATAACAAATTTCTTGTTTACCTCATCATACAGACGGTATGCCTTGGAGTATTCTTTGTAA
>LPNX010732562.1:38173-53517 GCA_001517045.1 Pseudotsuga menziesii | reverse complement strand
CTCTCTCTCTCTCTCTCTCTCTCTCTCTCTCTCTCTCTCTCTCTCTCTCTCTCCCCTTAAACTAACCACCTCCCCATCCCTTTCTCTCTCAATATATCCCTCTTACACCCCCTGTTATAGAAAAAAATGGAACTTCTCCATCCGTGATGGCATTTACATGTTTTGTCACATGATGTCGCTTTGTTTAAGCTACTGCCAATCACCCAAATAACACTTGTGGATAGAAGGGACATATCAATATTTATGTAGCTCCATTCTACCTCTTTTCTATACCATTATAAATGTAACAAACCAAGGAACAAATTTTCAAAACAAACCAACTCCTGAAAACTCTTGGAAATACGTTGAAACTGTCTTTTTTGACCCATACCCGAGTTATTAGTGAAAAAACTGTGGTTTTTTTTTTGCATATGTGAGTTCTCAATGTTGTACCCATTTATACTTTCTGAAATGGTCAAAAAATATAAATTTCTCGAATTTTGGGTGGATTGGGTGGTTTTGCAACTACCTCCTCAGTTGTCACTGACCTATCCTCGACCCTAACTCTTCAGATTGATACATGAGAGAGGGAGAAGGGACCATGAAGGGGACTTATCCTTTTGGTATTTTATGCTGGTGAAATTGGGACTCCCATCCTCCTCACCTATGCCTTACTAGTCATATACCTTATCTGCAGAGCTTGGAGGTTGAGAATCTTGGAGGAGAGAAGCGGGAGATCCATATCGAAGGTTTCATGAGGTGCCTTACATGAGGAGAAGGTATATCTTGTACTTATTCCATTGATTAATAAATATTTGATGGTCTTCCCTTTCCAAATCATTGTATAATGGATGTTGAATATTATTTTATGATCACAAGTTAATTAGGTTTTCATATTATCTTGATTATCATTTCTTTATATGTGGTCAAATTGGTTTGAGGAAGGTTTGAAGTTATCTTGCAGGTCTCTTGGTTGGAGAGCAAGAAGAGGGATACAAAGAAATATTGGATCAAACATCAGTGCATAAGGTATAAACCCTCCTAACCCTTGAAATATTGTTTAAATTTATACTTTTAAATTCCTATACATTAGTCTGTAAACCCCTAGTGTGTTGGTGACCTCAACCCCAGCCATAGGATCAATTCCTTAACAACATAACTGACAAAACCACTGGGGAATCCTTATTTGTTTTGGGTTCTCCTTGTCTAGTTTTTCCAAAGTAATTGGAGATCTAAATCCTTCTTACATGTTAAGAATCATCCTCAATCCTTTTTAGATAACCTCCTTGTTATTTTAAGGTTGTTTTTTACCTTTTTGAGTCCTTCCACCAACCATACGTGACTGCTGCACTCAAAAGTAGCGTAATCATGATCCATAAGCAGGTTCATAGTGGCCTACTTACATATCATATGCAACTTTCCCTACTATTGACCTGTGTATTCCCATTTTCAGTATTTTTTCACTTTTTGGCATGTTTGAAGGAGGTTTGTTGTAGTTTGTGGGGTCCTCCTGGGTCTTTTGTCTGTGTAAGACCACTGGGAAGTGGTGTCTCCCATTAAGGTTAATATTAGATTGATTTGTAACACTTTTTTATGCTTTTGGGGTTGTCTCTTGCTCTATACCCCACCTCCTTCCTTGGAATGACCTTGGGGTCCAAGGTGTTGATCATCCTCTATTAGCAGGTATAGTCTAAACCTGGTGTTGACACACTTCTGTCAAAAAGGGTTTACTCCACATATATATCCACACCCATTGAAGCAAGCTCCCTAAATATCATTCTGGACAATTTTTTCCCTATCCGGCAACACCTACTAAGCATATGCAGTCTCACCCGAGATGTCTGAGAGAGTGCTGTCGGAACCACATTTACGTAGATGGAAGAGGACTTTCGCATTATCTCTTAATCTATCACAACATTACTCAGAGATCCAAGGTTCAAGAACATCATTCTTACTTATCATAATTTGCAGTAGATTCATACATCACAGTAACATAATTTATATTTACTTAACTTAATGAAGACATCAACATATACTAACCTAATGAACTCTGCAAGACTTTGCATCATTCAAATTCAAACATGTAAATTCATAGATCGCGCCATCATTAAGTTCACAAATTATGTAGATAAGAACAGAAATTTCAGCATCAACATCATCCTTATATTATCTCCAAAAACACCTTCAAAAAAGACAAGCGTCCCTTGGTCGAATACCCTCAAACCATAAAATACATTCATTCATAGATTTACTCACTTACAACATATCGCATGAGCTATCAAGAAGATTATTCTTCACGTAGATGATGATGCCTTGATGAATCTACTTCTAATTCTACTTATAGGCTTGAGTTGTTACAAAATGGTCCACATAGCCGACTTCCTAACTACTTTTGACCAAAACTTCTAACTAACTCAACCATAATGACCACACTTGTTGGTATCTTCTTCCGCGCAGTTGACTCTTTCTCGTGTTGATGTCTTCCTTGTTGATAGTGGAAGTGCAACTTGTGCATCCTATCCCCTTTCCAATAGGCCCTCAACACAAACTTATGGCCCATCCTCGAGCCACGTTAACTGGAAATTACTAGTGCATCAACCTTAGTCTTTAATCCATCATATATAGCTTTTACTTCATTGACGGATTCATTAGAGGAAATTTGGGGTCTAAAATGGGCCTTATAAGAAAACGCGCCAACAATAAATTTTGTGAGTTCGAATTCAAGAACCAATAGAATTTCAATAAAATGAGTCAACCATAATGGTTGAATTGACATATTTGTCATAAAAGAAAACTACTTTTTTTGTTCGTATTTTTGACATATCTCCGTGTGTTTTTACTCAAATTCCGAGAAAGAGAGCTTGTTGGATGTAGAATTTAATTCCACATCTAATGAGTACCCACAATGCATACTTTTGATAGACCCCTCTACCCTAAAAACAAGAAATACCTGAAAAAATGTGATGATGACATCATCACCATGTTTTTTCACGTATTTATTGTTTTTGGGGTAGCAAGGTATGTCAAAAGTATGCAATGTGGGTACTCGTTGGATGTGGAATTAAATTCCACATCAAACGATCACTCCTGCCCAAAATTTGAGTAAAAACACAAGGAGATATGTCGAAAATACGAACAAAAAAAATAGCTTTTTTCATTCTTCCTCCAAAATTAATAACTATTATTTTATTATTTTTCTTAGGAGGCCCATTTTAGACCTCAAATTTCCTCTAATGCTTTGACCTTCTCTTTGATTGTTCTGCATTGCTCCACTTCTTACTCCATTGGGTGTTCCTCATTCATCTGATGTAGTATGGTTAATTCCTCCTTCATCTTTGTGATCTCTTACATTGCTCTGAGTGCCACTTCCTCTATTGCGCCATGTAGTTCATCTAACTGCATCGACCTCCTTTGGTGTCTTCCACATGCCTTATTGACACGCTATTGCAAATCCTTAAGCTCCACTACCGTGGTCACTTGCGCTAGTGGGGGCATACCTTTGAGACATCCCTGTAGAGATGACAATTGTGCTTCTACTATATTCAGTTGTACTTCTACCTGGTGTAGCTTCTCATCTTGCACCAAATTCCCCCAATACTTAGTGATCTCCTCTGCAATTGTTCGTACTACCTTCTCAGTTTCCACAATTTCTGTCATGGTATCCTGAATGAATCCTCTTCTTTCTATGAGCTTCTCTAGTGGTGTGCTTGGTACCGCTCATGCTTGCAACTCCATGTTCTCTTTCCTTAGATTGGTGACTATGTTTCCTCGTTGCAACACCTTTTCTTTGGTGAACATTTCTGGGGTAATGTTCGGAATCTCTTTGCATGCAACCAAGATTTCTCTCTCCAACCGAGATGCAGTCTTGACATCCATTTGGTGTATCTTCCATTTCATCACTGCAACTAGAGCAAGTACTGATCTGATGGAAGTGTATCTGACTACAGGTGCAAAGGTTTCTTCATAATCTATTCCTTCTTTTTGTGAGAAGCCACGAGCCACGAATATTGCCTTATATTTCTCTATGCTACCATCTGCAGCATGCTTGATCTTGTAGATCCATTTGGAAGTTACAACCGACTTCCCTTCTGGTCTTGGGACAACATCCCAAACATCGTTCTTCATGATCGATTGATACTCTTCAATCATAGCATCCTTCCACTCTTTCCATTCTGTTGCTTCTTCATAATTGGAAGGTTCTTCATTGATAAAGTCACATAGTAAAGCTACATATCCGGAGCAAGATCTGGTTCTCTTTCTTTCTCTGTGATACTCTTCTGGAGCCCCATATCTTTTCGCACCTTGGATAGCTTCTCGTACCCAAGCAGGTTTCCTCTTGTGAGGATTCTTCTCTTGAGGTGGATCTACAGGTCTTTGTGGTTCTTCAAATTCTCGATCTTCTTATTGAGTTTCTTCATTCATGGTTGTATCATGAATTCTGGGTGCTTCTGCTTCGTCAGGTTCTTCAGCAGGTCTCTTTCTGGATTTTTTGTAAGCTGTGTCTTCATCAAATGTTACATCCCTGCTGATGTCGATATTATTGAATCCTGGGTATTATATTCTGTAAGCCTTCAAGCTTTCAGAGTATCCCACAATTATACCCTTCTTTCTTGAAGGATATAACTTTTCCCTCTTTCCTTTCGGAATGTGTATGTAAACTAGAATGTTGAATATTCTGAGATGGCTGACTTCTAGTTTCTTGTTGGAGAATACTTCTTCAGGACTCTTGTTCTCGAGTACTCTGTGTGGAGTATGGTTCTGTACATACACCGTTGTTCTGGCAGCCTCTGCCCATAGATGCATTGGAAGATCTTGATCATGAAGCATTGCTCTTTTAGCTTCCATGATAGTTCTATTCTTCCTTTCTGCAACCCCATTCTGTTGTGGATTATATAGAGTGGATAACTCCCTCTTAATCCTTGATTCTTTGCATAAGTCTTTGAATTCATTTGATGTGAATTCTTTGCCATTATCTAATTGAAAGGTCTTGATCTTCTTTTCTGTGTCATTCTCGATCAAGGCTTTGAATTCCTTGAACATGCTGAAAAATTCATCTTTGTTCTTCATGAAGTAAATCCATGTCTTCCTAGAAAAGTCATCAATGAAAGAAACATAGTATACATACCCACTTAGAGAACTTGATGACATTGGTATGCATACATCGAAGTGGATGATTTCCAAGATTCCTTTTGCTCTGCTTTCGCTACTTGGGAATGTCTTCTTTGTATTCTTTCCTTTCGCACATCCTTTGCAGACCCCTTCATGTTTTGCTTGAATTTCTGGAAGCCCTTCAATAGCTTTGCTTGCAAGTGGTAGTGCTCTGTAATGCACATGTGCAAGCCTTCTCTACAAAAGTTCATTTGTCTCTACTATGTCATGGACCAAAGCTTGTTCTGGATGGCCCTTCAATTTGTATAATCCTCCTTCTTGTTCTCCAATCACTATTGCATCATCAATAGTCTTTCCTCTTGAGCACATGAGGACTTGGCCATCTACAAATGCAACCCTCATACCTTTTGCATCCAGTGTCGATATGGATAGAATATTCTTCTTTAGTCCTAGTACAAACAAGACATCCTTCATTTTCATAGACTTTCCATAGTCTATCTTGTAGGAGGATTCACTACTACCTTTTATGGGATATTGGTAGTCATCCCCAAGTTTCACCTTATGGGGTGAATTATGTTTGGATAGTTTCTCAAAGGATTCCTTGAAACATGTCATGTGTGTGGAAACCCCACTCTCAATAAGCCAATCTTTGCTTCCATGAGTGACAGTTCACGTGAGAGTGGAGATCAGAACATATTCATCTTCACTTGAAGAGTATTCACTTTCTTGTTTTACCCTTTTTCTGGGAGGATCGTCATCCTCAGCAGTGTGAGCATGATGTCTTGTTTTGGAGTTCCTCTTCTTCTTGGATCCATTCTTATTCATGGGACAGTTTCTAGCATAGTGTCCTATTTCATCGCATGTATAACATCTAAGTTTAGATGAACCTTTCTGATGAGAATGCTTACCTTGGTGATGATGCTTTTCCCTTCTTCCTTTCTTGGAGTGTATTGTGAGAGCTTGATCTTCACTTCCCATATTTTCTTCTTGAGCTTCTTCTTGTGAACATTCTTCCCATGTCCTACTGAACTTGACTAACTTCTTCCTCGCACAAATTCCTTGGATGAAAGAATCCCATGACCTAGGGAGGCCATTCAAAGTTGTCATCAGAATTTATTCATTCTCCACATCTTCATCTACTGCTTCCAGCTGTTCTTTGATCTGGGAGACCCTTATGAAGTATGACTGGATGGTCTCCTCATTCTGGATCTTTACATTCTTCAACTGGTTACTTAGAGTCATCTTCGGATTGATGTTCTTCCCTTCAAACAGTTTGGTTAGGGAATCAAACATAGCTTTAGGTGTCTTAAGGGAGGACACCTGTGGTATGAGGTGATCCTTGATAGAATCAACAATGATCCTCTTTTCCATAACCAACTTCTTCTTATGTAAGGCCTTGGAATCATCTCCCTCTGGAACTGGAACCTCCTCACTGATATAGGAGTCCAACTCGTTTTCTTCCAGGACCACAGAGATCCTATATTTCTAGGCTCGAAAGTTATCAGCTCCCTCAAGCTTTTCATCAAGCTTGGTATGATGAGACATCTTAACTGAGAACCTCAAATGGAAATACAAAATATTTAGATCTTACCAGGTCAAGATGTCGGATCTGGATTTGGAGGTGAAATCCTGCAGTGCTGGTTCAAGAGCAGATTAGGGTTTTGCTTTTCCAGAGTTTTGTCCAACCAAATGCTTTGAATTTGATCCCTAACTTCGATTTTGGGGAGGAGATCAATCCAGGCCTGGGCTCACTGAAAAATTCCACTTTTGTGGAAAGCCCTAATTTTCGGCAGTAGTGTCGGGTCCAAAATTGAAAAACCTCATAATTGGATTCGGTTTCGACAGAAATATGCGCCCTAGGGAGGAGAGTTATTCCACCCTAATTTTGCTGAAAATCTGTGGAGAGAGATCCACAAAATAGGAAGCCCTAGTTCCCGCAGCTGCATAGTGTCTTCTTCTCAGGTTAGCTCTAATACCATGTTAGATTTTTAACAATAAGCTAGCATATCATTAGGATATTTAACTGAGAGAACAATAAGCACAGCAATAAAACACAAGAGACAATAAACACAGTGTTTTTCCTCGAGGAAATTATAAATGGAGAAAACCCCACAATTTCCTTAGAGATACAATCAACACCAAAAGTGAAACCCAAAAATAGTAAGATGATCTCCCAACAGCAGTAACCTCTTTCTTCCTTGCCCTAGTGTCTTTCTCTTCCTCAGCTATGCGCTAAAACTAAGTGTGAGTGAGTGTGTGATAAATAGAGAGGCTAGCTCTCTATTTATACTAATTCCCGACTTGACTAAACCTAACTAGGGCCGACTTCACTAGGTGAGTCTAATAACCCTAGTGCCCCGGAGCTGCGAGGAATTTAACCCTTAGACAATAGGAGGGTTACCCACCTTGACTTGACATGACTTGTTTACATTATAGAAACTCCTGATAGGAACCTCGAGGCATGACATGACTCAAGTACATTACAAATACATCCCGGACTAAACATCGGGTTACAATACATGAGAAATACCAGTGAATACATTCCGAAGTTACAATTACATCAACAGAAAATACATCCATTCACAGATTGACTCACTTACAATAGATTGCATGATCTATCAAGCAGATTATTCTTCTTGCAGATGATGATTCCTTGATGACTCTACTCCTAATTCTACTTATAGGATTGATTCATTGAAAAATGGTCCACATAAACGACTCCATAACTACTTTTGACAAAAACCTCTAACTAACTCAACCATAATGACCACACTTGTTGGTATCTTCTTCCGCAATTGAATCTTTCTCCTCTCGATGTCTTCCTTATCAATGGAAAAAGTGCATATTGCACATCTTATCCCCTTGCCAATGCCTGAGATTCATTTAATCTATCTCTTTTAGTCTTATTGGTCAATTCCATTATGCCAAGGTGGCTGGCTTGTTCCCTTATGCAAGTATCCCTCCCAAGAGAGGTTTAGTCAGACTTTATGGTAGCTTAGGGTATGTTTTGTGGCTATAGAGAAGAACTCTTTTTAACACCAAAAATTGTTCACCTAGATCTCTATGGTCCAAACCAAAACTATACATCATATTCCCACCATTGTTTCCTCTATTTTGACCTTAACAACTAAAATTTCAGCAAATATGGTCCAAAACAGTATTATTCCTTCCCCGTAAATGATCAGAAGTTAATCATTAATTGTTATTTATCCCCACTCTCTCCAAAAAGGACCAAAAAACCCTAAAAATTAGAATGGGTAAAAAACCATATATAGATACCATGCACAATAAAATACCATGAGTCAAAAAACCTTGCATCATCGTATAAATACATTATGAAGGTCTCCCCAAAAACACTTTTGAACATTTCGTCATATTGTTCCCATGGTGTATCTTGAGCTTTCTCCATACCCATTTGGACCCATTCCCCCTATTTGACAACCACCAGTGGAAACGACTGGAGACCCAAACAATGAAGTCACGAGACCATTTTCTCAGACATCTATAGTAGCCCACTTCAAAGAAAGGTATGCCTATTATTGTTACATTTTGTTAGTTATATAATAAAATATTAAAATCGTAAAAATATTTATTTTCTTGTTCATTGTCTATTGCTAGTGTAAGTCGAGGTTGAAAGACACTCCGCACCGTGAAATATACCCTATAATATGGTTGAACTAGGGTAGGTTCTTTTGCACGTAGTAGGGGAGAAATTCCTACTACATTTTTGGCGACTCCACTCAGTCGATCCCTTCGGGTATTTTTTTGCAGGTGTTTCTACTAGTTTTTTATCCTTTGGTTCCTTCAACCATCACAGATATGCCCCCCTCACACCAGATCTGAACTAGTCTTGCCTCAGTTCCTGCCCCCTTGGCCCAATCCAGCAACCTTTACTGAAAAAATTCTCAGTTCCGGTCAGATCACACTTATTCGGCAGAAAGATGCGACTAGGTTGCACCTTTTTGTCTAATAAGCATAACCTAGGTTTCCATGCACCTTTCGCCCTGATAAGTGTGACCTGGACCAAAACTCCAAATCACACTTGTCTAGGCTCCCGAAGTGACCCCGATCTCTATTGTGACCCAGTTTTTTGCAAACTATTGCACATAAACCCCTGTTTTGTGTGACATGAGTCGTCAAACTGTTTTTTTATCCCAATTGCAAATTTTTCACAGTTCTATGCGGCCCTGATCGCACCTATTCCACCGACAAGTGTGACCTGCAATTTTCCAATCCTTTTTCGGTGTTTGAGATCCTTGTTCCAAACCCCCTATATGTGTTCTACCCCTTCCCGACTTCTTTCTGTCTAGATCTGATCCATTATAGCCCCCTGGTTTGTTTTGTGGTCCTATTTTCCTAGTATGTGATCCCCTTTAGTTGAGCTTCGTATTCGAGTCCCCCTGTGTGTTTCCTACAACCTTATCAGTTCCTTATGCGCTCATTTACTTGTGTACATTTTATGTTTTTCTAGAATTAGTTATTTTTACATGATATTTACGGTCATTTACTGTTATTTATCTACATTTTTCATCTCAGTCGTGAGATCCCTGGGGTTTATACACATCACTTGTGCACACATATCACACCCTAAAGTAAAACGCTTGGTTCATGACCCCAAGATAACCTAAAAATTAACTTAACTCAACCAACAGTGTAACCTCATTTGAGTACTGAAACAATCTTATAGTTAAGTTAGGACACTCTGGATAGGCATACAAATAACACCCCTTTGTCACTCGCATTTGAGACATAGTTGTTTTCCATTAGGGTACCAAAATCCTATTAGACTTATTGACATGGTCAAGACCAGTTTGTCATAGGGCCCCCCGATCTACAGGAGTAAGCCACAACAAAGGGGTTTCAGAATTCTAGGGGGAATACCACAGCCCATTCTGCACCGAAGGCTAACCCTTCATAGTCCTCTGCGTGCATGCTGAAGTATACTGGGTGTCGAGGGACAAAGGGTTGAAGTGCCAGTAAACCACTCTAGACGTGTCATGAACGAGGTATCCTAGTTGCCATTTTATCTAGGGCTCTTGTACCTGAGGTCCCTCTCGGTAGTAGGATTCTCTTAGCCTATTGTTCTTCCATTTTGTATTGTTTGACTAGGATTGGATCACCCTGCAAAGGATACGATTTGTGAGGGGATTCTAGCCTATAACTAGGAATTTGATTGCACTCATACCCCATAGTTTAGTGCGTCATTTTAATTCTAGGTAGTGTTTCTTGTTAGATTTTTGGCCACTTTGTTGTAGACAAAAAACAACTACCCATATCACGGATCATATCCATGAGTGGTGTCGTCGTTGTAGTTGTTAACACAAAAAAATGTCCACCTAGATCTACATGACCTAAACCTCATACATACATCATATTCTTACCATATTTCCCTTACTTTTGACCTTCACAATTGTATTTCCACAAAACATGGTCTAAAACATTATTATTTATTATGGTTTACCCTCACTCTCTCCAAAAAAGGGTCAAAACCCCTAAAAGGGGTCAAAAACCCTAAAAAAGGTTCCAAAAACCTAAAAAGGGTGTAAAAACACTAAAAGAGAGAAAACCAATTGAAAATACCATGGGTAACCACTTTGGGTCAAAAAACCGCAGATCCATTCTATAAATACATCGTGAAGGGCTCTCCCAAAATACCTTTTTCCACTATTGTGAGTACGTTGGGACACCTTTTGCTCTTAGGTATTCACACACCATTTTTCCACCATCATGTTACCATACCACTCCCACTTAGTACGTCGATACATCCTTCATACCCACCTAGAGAACCAGCCTGTGGAGAGGCAGACCACTTCCAAGACGGCCATGGTGGCCCACTTTACAGAAAGAAGGTATAACATTTATTTATTTTGTATTTTATTTAGTCTAGTCCTCATATATGTGTGTGTGTGTGTGTGTGTTTTGTTACTAACTTGTTTTATTGTCTTAGTTTTCATGAACTCTCCCTTACAGTCCCATTGACATAAGGCTTGTACTTTTGCACATAACAAGGGGAAAATCCCTGTTACAGTTTTGGAAACTCCGCTGTTCAATCCTCTAAGATCCCTATTTTTACAGGTTAGCTACAGGTTCGTCTTCAGTTTCTTCCTTCAACAGTGACCAATCAATCCCCCACGCAGCCGATCCAAATCTTCACAGCACTAGTTCCTACGCCCCCCCTACCCGACCCATGTCGGCTCTGTTTTTCTGATTTTTCCCTATTCGTTACTAGTCATGCTTATTAGTTCGCAAGTCGTGACCCAATCGCTCCTTTCCACTCGATAAGCGTGACCTAGGTCGCAACCTTAGCCCTGATACACGTGACTTGGATCACAGAGCCGGATCTCTTCTGTCTCAGCTGACGGAGCAACCCCAGTCTCCCTTGTGACCCTTTTCCGTGTGGCTCAGTCACGTCTGACTCTCTATTAGACAAGACTTAGTTTTTCTCTGTCCAAATCGCCTGTTCCTATCTATTCTATGTGACCCAGATCACATCTATTCCTTTGACAGGAGTGACTATCAGTTTACAGTCTATTTTTTGTGCCTGGTTCATACCCCTGTCTGTCCCAACCTTATGTCTAGACCTGTTTTTATGTCCAGACCTGCTCTGTTATATCCCCTTGTTGATTTCCCGCAAAATTCGCTTGTTACCCATTTTGTTTCAAGATTGGAAGGAAACATTTTACATACAGATGCACACACACTCACACCATTAAGTGAACACACTCGGTTCATGCCCCCGAGTAGAGCCATTAAAAAGAATCAATTAACATAATACTATTCGAATTGGGACATAAGTCCCATATGCTTAACTGTGGGAAGTACTTGGGTATAGCCCTAAAATTCATTGTGATGAGTACCACAGGAACCCCGAAGTAGCTGGCCATTGAGAGGACCAGCCAAGCAAAAAGGGAAATGACCCCCATCGGATTGACTAATTCCCACACGTGAGGAAAACCAAGAGCTGTCATTTGTGGCAAAGTGGTCATCAGTTTTAACTGGGCCATGGAGTGAGGGGTACTGCCCCAATACGCAAGTCATCAGACAACATTGGTGGTTGAGTGAATCCTTTTGAACCATTAGGAATCCAATTAAACCCAAGGTCCATATTCATTTCCTGTCACTACACTAAGCCATTATTGCTCCACCACGTCATTCCTATCATCTTAGGGGGGACACCCCTTAGTTCGATTCTTTGAACCATCACCATCGAAGCCATCTTTGACATCACTCACTACCCTCAGAACCACACATAACCTCTGAGTCCAATTCAGATTCCTACCAATTTGAACCCACTTTGTCCACTACCTCGTCTAGCTCCATGGCTAGCACACATCCAGATCCCTTCCATGGAGGGATAGTTAGCAGTATACCTACGTCCTTGCCACCCATAATCAAGGGTATCCCTTCTAGTGGGACCATCACCATTGCACACGCTGTTGTTCATACACTACCCATTAGTAGCGGCCCTGCACCAGCTACCATAGTCCCTACCATACCACCTTTCATACCTGGGGGCAGTGGCCCTTCCACATATGTTCCGACTATCCCTACTATGGGGAGTCAGCCTCACCATCCCTCAGTCATACACGGGAACTAAGTTCCCACGACCATCGGCACCATTGTTGGTCCCTCCTGAGCCAACCTCGGGTATATCCTACCTTTCATGGCTAGTCTTAACTAGCTGGATTTGGAAAGGTTAACAAACGATCCCATCATTCATCAACCACATTGGCCTCCCACTCCTACAAAACTTCCCTCAGACATCCCAATTTTTTAAGGAAAGGTGGGCGAGGACCCCCAAAACTAGATCATGTCTTTCCACTTGTGGTGTTCATCAAACAACATTATGGAGGACTCTGTTAGATTGAGTTTGTTCCAGCACACACTTACAGGTGTTGCGGCCAAATGGTACATCGAGTTGTCTCATGCCACTTACCTCGATTTCTCCTCACTTGCCTCCATGTTTCTTCAATACTTTCAACTACCCATCTGATATGATGAGGGAGTGGAGATCCTTTTATCCTGTCGTAAAAATATAGCTACCCACATCACGGATCACATCCATGAGTGGTGACGTAGATGTAGCTTGTGCAAGATCCAATTGGATGATACGATCTTCCTTGACTGGTTTCTAAAAAACCTTACTCCCACCCATAGCCAAGGGTGTCGCCTATGAGCAACCCTAAACTGAGGAGGAGGCCATCCTAAAGGCTCAGCAGTTTGAATTAATCTACGCCCAGTCTGGGTACTTATATACCATCATACCTGATGCTCCCTGAGCCGGCACCTCTCATTGTGACATGCTGGGGGAATCCCATGCTGCTTATGGATTCATTGGCTCTATCACACTACACCCTCAGTTCTACGCGGCCTATCCCATGATGCCACCAAACCTGGGTAACATCCATCATGTTTCCCAACCCATATTATCCCCTGATTACTCATGTGTGATGGCTCAGTCCGGAGCCAACACCTCCTATGTGCCTCCCGCGCTAACTCATAATGTCCATGGACCGGCCTATTCGGCACAATCATGTTCTGGCCAAGCGTCCAGGTTTGTAGCCCCTCCTGCTCCCTCGGTCTATTATGCACCACCTGTACAACCCACTCCGACTATGGCCCCGACCCCCTAGTCTCTACAGGGTAGGTTTATGCTCAGCAAAACCTTCCAAACCATCCTTCCCCCAATAATCAATAAGGGAAGGAAAAGAAAAAGGGAGGAAAAAACTGAGGAAATAATCAACCCCAAGGACGCGGCCTACAGGCCAACCCTCTAAACAATAACGGTGACGACCAGCCTACACAGAATCCCCAGTGTCCCAATCATCCTGGGAAGAACCCATAGTTATGGGCCAACCATCTGTGTGATATATGCAACACCTATGGTCATTGCACCCATATGTGTCGCCACATGGATCGCTTCCAGTAAATCCTTCAAAATGACCAACAACGTGATTCGAGCATGGTTGTTCCGACTCAACCAAACCTAGCACCACCGGGTCCTCCAGCTATGGTGCTACAGAACCCCCTACCACACCAAGGGATGGATGCAACCCAACCCTTGGCATCGCCTGCTCAGGTTGGTGTCCATCACCTCATGACATTGTCGTCCGAATTCAACCTCCAGACTCGGCACAATCAGTATGGCTCCACCACAAAAACCGTTGACCCATCAGCAGCATCTACCTCTACCAATGCTGACATGTCCCTACACTTACTACCTCTACCAATGCTGACCCCCCGTACATGCGACGGCTAGTTCCCCACGGTTCCCTATGCGTCGTGTCACAAAAAATGCTACTTCTAGAGATGCCCTCAACTACAACATAGTTAACGACTTGGCCCAATATCCTACAACTATGTCTTCTTTGGAGGTGCTTAAAACTTGACCAACATAGCGTAAAGCATTGTTGTTCATGCTAGGTGTCATTGATCCCTCTGACTCTAGGTTGATCACCTTCGACCTGGATCAAGGAGAACCTAGGATGCCATCTACCGTCGCCTTCCAAGTTCCAATCTCAATTCGTAATTTGGCCATACATCGATGAATTATTGATGAAGGGGCCTCTACCCACGTCATGCCAACCACCATTTGACAGAAACTCGAGTCCCCTACCCTTCAACCTTCTACCACCGCTCTTTGCGCCTACGATGGTCTCTCCACTCAGCCACAAGGGATTCTCACGAATGTCCCTATTGAGCTAGCTGGTAAAATGGTGTTGATTGACATTGAGGAGAAAACATCTAGGAACCCCAAATCGTAAAGGAGAACCCCCAACAACTAAGACCAAAACGTGAATGTCACATACACAAGAAAAATCGTGAATGCCCCCAAAAATGGCTCTCCCAGCTCTCTGCGTGAGGAAAACAATGAATAATAGGTCATGGTCTCCCTCTTCCTGCCCACATGAGGATGAACGAGTCTCCTGGTGGAGTGTGTGTGTGGGCAAGGACTGACAATCCTACCACACACCACTGCCCAACCAACATCAGAGGCTTTTAATTTGGTAGTTGGCTGATTGAGACAAGGAAAGGTGAGTAAGTCAAAAGGGTGGGTGACAACTAAATGGGTTTAACAACGGACACTTGGCTTTTCCCCATTGGCCCCAAGGGTTAAATAATTTCCCTCCCTATCCTTAGGAAAATCATGCCCTTTTCATTATGGTTGCATTGACATAGATGGTTGTGGGTATTTTTAATTAAAATGCATGTTTACATGATTCCAGAATTAATATGTGTCGGATAGCACAATATAC
>LPNX010732562.1:6500-37115 GCA_001517045.1 Pseudotsuga menziesii | reverse complement strand
ATATATATATATATATATATATATAAGGAACTGATTCATTTTTTTAGGACAATGAAGTGAATCCGACTCCAGAATTGATAAAATACATATAATGATAATGAATGAATGAATAAATGATGATTTATAGTACAAAACAAGACTTTTAAATAGTCCTCATATGACTAATGGTGAAGGGATACAACCCTTCATTTAATGTTTATAGCTAATTTATTAATGATTGAGTAGTATGGGTTTGTATTAATATATATATATATATATACTATTTATATATGTAACACTCCCTTTGTCTTTGGGGAATCCAAAATTCATAGCGGATATTGGTAAGCTTCTCCATATTTTTTTTAAGACTTAAAACTCTTTCACGTTTGCTACTCTCTCTCTCTCTCTCTCTCTCTCTCATGTCATTTGTATATTTCCCCTTCCATTGACCACCTCCCCATCCTTTATCTCGATCTATATCTGAACCTCTTCCTGTTAATGGAAATTCTCGGTAGGTGCAGACACGAATCGTTTCCCTAGTCTAAATGGGATAGACATAGAACAAAGAAAAGACAATTATGAAATCATTTCCCTATATTTGCAAAATCACTTGACTATAATGAAACCTTCACCTTCCCTCTAAAGGTTGTCCTTGTTGTCTGGAGATCCTTAGCTCGATTGATGTTCGAATAACCTGCATAGATCAGATCCAACAAAGCAATGGAAACATACAAGATAATCAAGCTAATCTATATCAATGACCGAAGAGAACAATAATAACAATGATTATTACACAGAATTGACAGGAAAGGGAAAACATATTGTATTAATGAAATAGATGGAAATATTACAACCAAGATTTTGTGTTTTATTCTCCCCACAAGATTTTGCTCCACAAACTCTACAAGCCTCTCACTCAAGATACAAACTCTATTGCCTCTAATACCTAGAGTAATTCCAATGGCATAAAGGTATTCTCTTGGTCCTCTCCCATTCATGAGGGTGAGCTTTATTATATAGGAAAAATGGAGATCAAATGGGTTAAGATTATTTGGGAGGAAGGTGAGGGATCATCCCTAGAGGTTAGGGGTTTGAGTGCCACCTAATCTAATCGGTTGGGATAAGACTCCATGAGGAATTTATTCTAGAAGGTTCTCAAAAGTTCTATTTTTTCCTTTTTGTGAGTGACAACGCTTTTACACACTAGCAATAGGTGTCAGGAATGGTCGATGTTTTTTTCCTATAGGAAAAGAGTGTCATCGACGCTTTCTGTCAACTAGTAAAAGACATCAGACTTGGATGACACTCTATGTCAAAAGACAAGATGTGTTAGAGCTCCTAGGACTAGGCTTCTAGCACAGTAAAAATCCTCCAAAAGTGGTTTTGGCATATAAACTTTAGAGAATTAGGAAATGTTGCAATTTTTAGGTGTAACAGAATGCCCCCAAAGTATAAATCTAAAGGGATGTGATGGGTGAAATACTTTACTAGATTTGATTTAGAAGCATAGGCAAAAGAGTGATGATTGCAGAATTTATACAGTAGCAAATACTTTGAGTTATACTCTGTCCAACTCAAATCATGGCTTCCGACCAATACACTGAAGATCCATGTACAATGACCAAATCATGGCTACCAAAAATATATTGTATATCCATGATGCACAAGACTAGAATTTGGACATAGCTACCAGACATACACTGTAGATCTATTTCATCATGACTCCAACTTGAGCATAGACACCAGACATACATTTTGGATCCATGCAATGACTCAATCAAATAATACTACATCGTAACCTAGGGATAGACAAATATTCAAGTGAATACCTAAATACCCAGGGTCTTCATCCCAATCCCAAATAGTACAATTCGATCCATGTGAATAGATTTCTTGATATCGAACATGGTATAAACCACTTGATTACCGATCATTGATGTATACCATTAACATGTGCGAGGGAAACCACCATTAATGTCATTGATTCCCAAGGTATCCTAATACATTCCTTTGATTGTGAATAGATGAGTTGTAGTCGAACAATCAGCAAAATCTTTCGATCAGAGGTCAACGATGAAATCCTATTGTCGAAAGTAAGGAAACCTCCCATTGAGGCATGCATGTTTCAAGGTACTAACTGGTTTCTAAGACTAATTCTTGGATGATGTGTTGGTGTCAATGGGAATAGACTTATCGAAGGAGGGTCATGATATTTCCCCGATCACAGGTAAGCTTTGGTAAAGACTCCCTTGAACATTGAATGGCATGACAAGTGGCTTGGCATCATTAACTAAATGAGTAAGAGACCGAACATAATGAAAATACAAGACGATGCATTCTTTGAATTGACTCAAAGGAGTAAAATGACTCATGAAGTGGATCGAATCGAGCACAAGTTGATTTCCCAACTGTTTGAATGAAATGCATGCAGGTTCCAAGTTCAAGGGTGATTATGAGTAGTCATTAATACAAATGAAAAATTTATTCCCATTCCCTTGATTTCCCCATCACGATGGATGAGTACCTCTTTGATTTTTAACGATCTTGAAAAGGGTAACAAATGCTCAATACAGCTCATCATAGGATGATTCCAATATCACATGTTTTGTGAACCTAAGAAATGAAGGGTTCATTCCCAGAAAAGGGTCCTTCATCATTTGCTTTCGCGAGTCTGAAGAAGGTAAACCCGATTGTTGTTTCATGTTTAGAGAGTCTAAAATGATTAAGAAGACTCAAAGGTGGTTTTTTTGTAAATTTAGTACCCAGTGTCTGAAAAAGTATAAAATGATAAGTAGGAGAACTCTTCTAGTTATGATCAACTAGAGTGTACCTTTTTCGTAAATGAGTTTAAACGATCCAAAAACGGGGTATACTATCATCGGATAGATGGCCTTTCAAATACTTTTATAAGTGTGAAAAAAACAAGTTTGCTTGGTGATCTTTTCCTATTTAGAGACTTTGAAAGGAGCTTAAAGACAACTCCTCGGGGGGGTTTATTTTTCATATTAGGTTTTACAAGTCCAAAAAAGTGATAAAAGTAGACTCGACACCTTTTCTTGGTTTTTAATGAGAACAACTAGGGTGTAAAAAGTGCTCATAATCTTTTTCAATTTGACATAGAGTATGAAAAAGATAAAAGACAATCCTTCATAGACAATAAATGTCCAATCAAGTCCTGAAATCTCCATAAAAATCCATTAAAAATTTTCATATTCAAAAATTTAGAGAAAATGGTAAAAATTAAACAACATTTAACCAATTAAATCTTATTTTCATTTTTTAACACAAAAATAATATAAAAAGGTCAATAGGAAAAATAAATTACCATTTGTTTTTACCATTTGAGTTTTGGGTGAAAAGAGTGCTTTTAGAGGCGATATTGCAGTGATGATTACGGGAGCTACAACCAACCTTTCATCAATTTGTCAAGTCCAGGTAAAATATATGCCTCTCCCCTTCAATTTGATAGAAATATTTTAGGTTTTCATTAAGACTTTAATAGTTTTTTATTTGTTTTTTTGGATTTAAGAGCACACTCTAGGAGATACTCTTCTCCCTTTCAGGAGCTGCACTAGCGCACTCCCTAAAAGGGGAAAGAGCATAAGCCCCACTCTATGCTCAAAGGAAGAAAGCACAATCACTCAGTTTACTCAAGGGAAGAGCATCAGCAACCCCCAAAATTACAAAACAAAGATTTAAGCAAAATTTCAAACTTTTCTTTGCATGGGTTGTTTCTAATGGATGTTTCATGGATATCAAACATGTTTCAAAACACACCATCATCATCTAAGAGGAAAGATAGCACGAATTAGATGATTCCCAAACTTGAGCATCAAAATTTTCAGGTGGGGACCATATTCTAACAATAGATGTGGAGGACATATATTTCCTAACTGGTCTCTCTAGGCAAGGGAATCTAGTGTCACTCTCCGATCGGAGAGGAGGAGATATGACAATTGATGACTTGATCGACAAGTACTGTGTGATGGGCACAAGGTCCCAAGATTGGAAGATCCTGATCGAGCATGTGACAGATAGGACATTGAGTACCATTTTGTTTACGATTGAGAAGGTAGCGGGTAGCCAGGATTCCCACCAAACTGCTCCATCCAATATGTTGTATGCATTGGAGTGCATTGCTCTAACAATATTCAACTAGAGTGAGGGTATTTCGGTAAGCATCAAAGATGAGGTAACCAAGCGTCATTTAGGGGAACTTAAGCAGTTTGGCTATGGTGCGATAGTGGTATCTTTCTTCCTGGAGAGCGTTCATTTACTGCATCCACATATGCCACTAAACAACCTTGAACCACAATACCCACGAATGTTGAGATGGGTTGAGGCCATGGCTTGACATGGGGGAGGAGGTGGACCCACAGTGATTTATGGATCGATCAATATTCTTCTGATGGTTGCATGGTCAACTCCTTATGGTGGAGGACTACTCCTACTCACGTATGGACTTCAGAGGAGACCCTGATCTCTGAGGAATATCAATGGGATGAGAGAGGTGAGAAAGATCCCATTGTTCATTGTGTTTTTCATTTTCTGACCTATATTTTTTTTTTTGTTATTTTTGCACGATACTAAGGCACCATATTCTACATTGCAAACATTGGTCCATCACGGTTGTCTACAGCATCGCCTATTAAGAGGCACGAGGTGGTGAGAGAGATCGTGGAGAGATCGTGATACGAAACATCGAGGATGAAGAGGAACTGCCAAACTGCACGTGCAGAGACTAACTGTTGGGGTTTTGGATATCTCTATTGATGACCTTCCTCTACCTTATCAACACCATAATGTAGGAGTGTTAGGCCTATTTGGTAGATTACTCCCCAGGGTGGCTCGTGCTGTGATGTGTCTCCATGAGCATGAGGAATAGCTAGGAGAAGTGTATGATTGTAGTATTATACTAAAAGTGGGATCTAGAATAATGATGAACATGTTTAGTAAAGACCTAACAAATCTAAGGTGAATTACTAGAAAATGATATACACAACTAGAAGTTGTTTTAATCCAACATCTATTAAGACAAGTTCCTAATGTTTAACTAGTGTGAAGGTAAAATGTAGTCGTTAATTGGGACATCATGGACATTGGTAACATAGTATATAGTTTGATGGCACTTCACTTAAGCAACTCCATGAACACTTTTTTCAAGTATTATTTGTTGCCTAGGAGTCTGCATTGGATTTCAACAATACATTGTTTTGACATGTAGCTTGAGCATCGAATAGGTAATGTGCAACGATTATTTTAGTTCAATTATCAAATGATAAAGCATCAAATTTGCAAAATCCTAATAATGCATGCGACATGATAAGATCAATGTTTTTTCAACGAAAAACATATTTATATTCAACTTTTATTGACATTTTAAACATTGAATTAGCTTCTACTTTTAACCAAAAATGTAATACTATTATAACATCTATTTAAAATACTATTAAATTTTTGGTACTTTTAACCAAAAATATAATATTATTATAAGCATCCATTTATATCATCCATCGTTGTCACTAATCTCTCATCCCTCATCACCCCTACACAATGTTCACTTCTAAATAATTGTTTGCCTATTCCACTTTCTTAATCTATATGGTTGAAAACCAATAATTATTTTGGCTATTCCACTTTCTTAATGTGTATTGTTAAAAACCAAGAAAAAATCAATTACATATAATCTACGAGTCTAAACCATATATTCCTCATATATGCATTGTAACAATTATATTAGCACTATAATGTCCTTTCTCCCAATGCATGTAGAGCGTAGCATCTACATACCAGACACATGTTAGAATCAATCAATGGTTCCCCAAGAGAATATCGCTCACAAGATTGAGACAATACCCTCCCAAGCCTTGCATGTACTCTAAGCTTGGATCAAGGATACGTGTCAAGGTGATAGCATGTCATAGCATGCGCATGAACAACGTATAATGGTATCCACACAAGCTCTCTCACACAGTGCGAAAATAACGTTGCACGTAATGCCTCCAACGTAGCTCGTAATGGTGTGGCGTGTATTACCATCAAAGTTGAATGCAATAATTACTGGTGCATGTAGTGCAGTTTTTTATGTTTTACCAAAGTAGCTCAAATCACGATTTGACCATACATATTTTTTTACTCTAAAGCATATTGGTAATATCCAAACAAATCGTGGTTCATACAGTCCTTTCCTGACTGCCCTGCCCTGACGAATAACACTCCATTACACAAAGTATTGAGGAGATATATTATAATATAGTTATAAGGTTTTGGGTTGTTTTCATACCCGTGTGACCTTGTACACATTTTACATCAATCTGTGGCAGAAAAAATGGCCTTCGTACTAACAGTAATTCGCAGATTGCAGAAAATATACAAACAACATAATATATGCATGCGTGAGGACGATTTTTGGCGATGCCGGATGAAGTAACCTAGCTGACGGCACGACAATCCTGCTGCCCATAAAATTCCAAGCGTAGCGGCCAAAGTTTTAACATTATGCAATTGGACGTAAATATGTTGATTCGATCGAGGCAAGGACCTGTTCCTGTATTTGTCTGCAAAAACTTTTTTCATATCCAATTGCAAGAGCGGTGCGGAGTTTGCAATAGAGTTTAGCTGTCGCTTGCTTCCTTCTTGAGTACTGTCCATGTGGGAAGTCACGGACGACTCACGAGTATTACTGAAAATATCCGTCGATTCACAGAGAATTCATAAGTCTGCATCGTTCATCAAATTCAAGAAATGTACAGTGAGACAACAGGCTTTCCCTTTAGACTTCACGTGAACCGCTTGGCATTTTGCAATCAAACCCCAATAATCAATAAAAAATCTCTTTACAAGATCATCTATAAATTCCAATCATCTAAACTCTTCGAAACCCTAAAGCTGCAAGTTCTTCATTTCTCTTGATTGAGTTTCTTCTTCTTCTTGATTAAGTTTCTTTTTCTTCTTCATCATCATCAGAAGCAACATCTGATTCAATTCAAGATGGCCAAGGCAGTTGCATTAGTTTTTATGGTTTTGATCTGTTTGGCAAGCAGCCTTTCCCCTGTCATGGGATGCAGCAGCTATAACTGCAATCCCTCAACTGGTCGCACTGCCAATACTCCCAGGGTTCCAGCCGGAAGTAGCTTAACAGGCAGTGGAAGCAACTCATGTCCTATAGATGCATTGAAACTGGGACTTTGCGTTGACTTGCTAGAAGGCTTGGTGCACTTAGGTCTTGGCGACCCTGTTGTCAACCAGTGCTGCCCACTGATACAAGGCGTTCTGGAGTTGGAGGCAGCTCTCTGCTTCTGTACAACTATTCGCCTCAAACTGCTCAACCTCAATGTCATGCTCCCGCTGGCTCTGGAGCTTTTTGCTCAATGCAGCATTACTCCTCCTCCCGGATTCACATGCCCACCTCTCAATTAGAGAGTTCTACGAAATGCTCAACATTATAAATCGCTACGATAGTTGGCTTATCAACAAATCCACTTCAATTTCTAGGTTTAAAAGTATCAAATATTCTATGTCGGCATTGATTGTAGATTGCATGGTAAATTTTGTGACAACAATATGAGTCTGAAAAAATGGAAGTATGTCTAATATTGTATTTCGACGCGCAATAAATAAGGTAAAGCGTGTGGATCTTTAGGTCATGTTTTTATGATGAAAATTCTCAATGTAGCTAAAGCTAAATTCTTGGCATGTGGATTTCTATGGTTTATTATTATATCCACATCATTTTTTATCTATTTATTTTCGAAGGTGTCATAAACAGCAAGGATTTAAATGTGTACCGGTTGGCAAGGTGTCATAAACAACAAGGATTTAAATGTGTACCTGTTGGCAAGATGTCATAAACAAGAAGCATTAAATGTGTACGAGTTTGTAAATGTTGCTAGAACATTTGGATTTGCTTTAAATTCACATAATGGCTCATAATCTCACAACAGCATTATGAGAAACGTTTTCTTTAGATTTGATGGTTATAATCCTAGAGCTAATGTTGTTGGCAGCAAATATTTATTAAGCATGAACAGCACTATCAGATATAAATTGATGTGGATACTCTTTACTATTTACCTTCCAGCTTATAAACAGTTTACATGGCATATGTTAGAGCTAATGTTGTTGGCAAATATTTATTAAGCATGAACAACAGTATCAGATGTAAATTGATGTGGATACTCTTGACTATTTACCTTCCAGCTTATAAACAGTTTACATGGCATATGTTTGCAGAGACACACAAAGGTTATCATGGGTGAAAAAAAATTAAGATTTCAATAAGCAAATACAATATTTCTCAATATTGAAATATACTTGGTGTAATCAAAGATGCTTCTTATGGTAGGATTTATCTTGCAGTAATGCTTATGAATAGTGTTTAAAAAAAAGCATTAACATTTAAAATTAAACATAATAATATAGCTAGAATTTGTTGTATTTTATTAATTAAATATATATAATTAGATATAAATACAATTTATTGAATATTATAAGTCAAAGAATATCTTTTATTATTTATGTAACTACCATAGCACTTAAGGTTGGTTCGTATAACATTATCTGTGTCTTAGCATTTTAAGTAATGTGTCTTTGTATTTTAAGTAATTAGTATTGTCTAACATTTTAAGTCATTATTATGTGCATATTGTTAAGTATATCTACATGTACATACTTTTATTTGAGATATAAAATTTATATATATAAGTATGGTTGCTTTAAATAGACAGCTAAATAACTCTTTATTCTCTCATTTCAGTAGTAAAATTTCTATAAGTAAATTCTTTTTTTTAATACAGAACTTCTTTGTAATTCAAAGATAAGTTTCAGAAAGTACTACCAAAGGAAGAGGAATGCAAAACTTGCTAAAATTCTTTTTAATATATTAATGAGGAATGCAGAACTTGCTAAAATTCTTTTTAATATATTAATGTCTTAAATTTCCAGTGGGTTTGCCTTGCATCAATACTTTTCTGTGAGATTTCCCTAGTGTGTCTAGGTTGGATTAAAAAAGTTTTAGTTGAAAGTTTAAAGTGAGGTTAAATACAAATAGGATAACAATTTCATAAGTAATTCAAATCTTTCTAAAAATGCTCCTAATTGTTTTAGTTTTGTTATTTTTTTTATAATGTTTTTTTTAACACAAAACCCTTAACACTAGATTAAAGAAAAAATTAAACTTAACCTTCAACACTAATCCTTTAAAAAAATTATTCAATAAGATATTCATTATATTCTTTTAAAATCTCTAAAAATATTCTCATATTAAAAACATAAAATGAAAATACAAAATATTAATAAAATATGTATTTAGTTATTCTTTTAATAATTAAATATTTTTATGTTTTTCTTTGTCTTATTTGTATGTTTGCTTATAGGATTTTGTGATCTTATTTGACAATTTATTGAAAACTCAATATTTTGTTTCCATCTATCTTTCCATGTGTATGAATTAAATTACAAATTTTGGTAAGCCACCTCCAAAATGTGATGTGAGGAACCAAATACATTTTTATTTGACAATTTATTTATCTTTTTACCAAACATTTATTTGATTTGTGTGTGCCTTCACCTTGTTTTTTTTCTTTGTCTTTTCCTTGTTGTTTTGTTTGGTCCTTCCATCTCATTACTTAATCTACCTTGGAATCCTCAACATTTTGAAATTGAAACTATGATGTTTGGTTGTGTCTCAACCAAATGGTATAAAGAAAATGGGAATCCCAAATTCTTTCTCCTGTGTTCCTCTCATTTCTTATGTACCAATGGCCATGAAAATAGGCCTATTTCAGTCAAATCCAAAAATTAATGTTACAACAAAAACTCTCACTTTTTAATAATTTACATGACTTCATACCAAATCTTTCTTTTTCTTGATATTTACATGTTGTTGTTTGACTTGGGGTTCTCCCATCACGTAACATATCTTTTTTTTGATCTTTTGGGCCCTCTCCTTGTTAAGGTGGTGGAATCAGCTAGAACCATGGGCAAAGTGGCCCCTGTATCTTTTGCAGACTATCGGCCTATATCCCTTTGTAATCTCTGCTATAAACTGATTTCCAAAATTGCAGCTATGAGGCTTAAACCCTTTCTGGATTCTTCTATCTCCCCACAACAATTTGACTTTTTAAATAACCGGCTGATCCATGAACCTATAGCTATTACTCAAGAAGTCTTACACACTGTTAATTCCAAAAACAAATGTGCCCTCATCCTTAAGCTGGATTTATCCAAGGCCTTTGACAAAGTTAACTGGACCTTCATTCGTCTTCTTCTTATTCAGATTGGGGTCCCACTTGTTGGAGTTAATTGGATCCTAGGCTGCATCACTTCAGCTAACTTTGTTGTTCTTGTTAATGGATCTTCTTCCTCTTTCTTTCCTACATCGCGGGGTTTAAGGCAGGGGTGCCCTTTATCACCCCTTTTGTTCATTCTAGTTATAGAAGGGCTTAGTCTTCTGATTGAGGATGCAAAACAGAATGGAAAGATTAAAGGCATAAAAGTTTCTTCAAAGCTTTCGCTCGCCATTTACTATTTGTAGATGATGTGATTTTATTTGGTCTGGGATCTTTTGAGGAATGGTTAGCCTTTAAAGCCATTCTAGATACTTTCTGTGAGGCCTCAGGTATGAGTATCAATGTGAACAAATCTTGTTTTCTACAAAATGGTATGGAAGAGGAAAACCTTCAAAGAATCACAGATATTCTCCCTTATAGGACTGATGATTTCCGGAAAGGTTTTAGTTATTTGGGCTACTTCCTGAAACCGTCTCGATACTTGGTTAAAGATTGGAACTGGTTGGTGTTGAAATTTGAAAAGAAAATTTCTCATTGGACAAATAGACTCCTCTCCATAGGAGGTCGACTTGTACTCTATCGTGCTGTTCTCTCAAGCATCCTAGTCTACTGGATGGCTTGGGTCCCACTTCCTTCTTCAATTCTAGACATTCTCAAGAAACTGATTTATTCCTTTCTGTGGGGATCTTCTTCCAGGAAGAAAAAATTTCATCTTGCAGACTGGCATCTTTTGGCTAAGCCCACTTCTCATGGTGGCTGGGGTATAAAACATCTCCCTAGCTTTAGTCTTTCATTGAGAATGAAATCTTTTTTCCTGGCAGTAAACAACAAGGGAATCTGGAACCTTCTCATATCTGCAAAATACCTGAAAAATAAACCTTTTCACCCTTTGGCTCAGGGAAAAGAACTTCATTTACAGCAATGCCTCAATTATATGGAAGGGATTTATGGCTACTTTGGCTTGGATCGGTAAGGGAATTATCTGGCAAGTTGGAAATGGTGAATCCATTTGCTTGGGTGCAAACCCAATTGTGGGTATGGGATCCTCTTTTTCCCTGCCTAGAGGTTTACGAGATTATTTAGAGGATTATGGTATTTGTACTTTAGCTCAAGCTCGCAATCATACTCCCAATGCCACAGGTTATTGGTTCTTTGCAGATGACCTTGATTTAATCGGTGAATGGAAAACTATATGGGAAAATTATATAAGAGGCTTGGAATTTGGCTGTATACAGCTCACGGATCAAAATGATATTATATCCTGGTCTCATGATAAGTATACAGGGTCGTTATCTGCTGCTGAAGGTTATTCTTGTGTAATCTCATATTGTTGTTCAGAATTAAATGATAATGTTTTGAAAATCTTATGGACTGTGACTATTCCTTTGAAAATAAAATGCTTTATCTGGTTATTGTTATATCAGAAAATATTAAACTGGGAGCAATTGCAGTCTAGAGGCATCAATGGGCCAAGTCGATGTGTTCTTTGTGAAGGTAACCTGGAAAATATTCATCATCTTTTTTTTCTGTTGTCCTTTTTCTGCCCGAGTATACTCTCATTTTGAGGTAAAATTCAACTGCTCGTTTCCCATTTCCAGCTCTGTTCACTCCTTTCTGGGCCAATGGTTTTCTCGTTCTGCGAGTTCTACTCCTTATAGATACTTGCCACTGTTTATTTTTTTCAAAGAATCACAGATATTCTCCCTTATAGGACTGATGATTTCCGGAAAGGTTTTAGTTATTTGGGCTACTTCCTGAAACCGTCTGGATACTTAGTTAAAGATTGGAACTGGTTGGTTTCGAAATTTGAAAAAAAAATTTCTCATTGGACAAATAGACTCCTCTCCATAGGAGGTCGACTTGTACTCATTTGTGCTGTTCTCTCAAGCATCCCAGTCTACTGGATGGCTCTGGTCTCGCTTCCTTCTTCAATTATAGACATTCTTAGGAAACTGATTTATTCCTTTCTGTGGGGATCTTCTTCCAAGAAGAAAAAANATAAGAAACCAGCATTCTCTTCGTTGATTGCCAGAATTGATGGATTGATTAACTCTTACCCTGTGCCTATGAAAATTCATAAAACCCGCAATATTGGCCCTGAACTGTCAAAATACTCCCCATGTGGCTTCTTTGATGGAGCAGCCGCGGAGAATATAGGTGGCTCGGGTTATGTGATTTTTATAAATGATTCTCATTACTTCAGTTTTTCTATGGGCTGTGGGAGCAGTTCGAATACTAGAGCAGAGTTATTCGCATGTTGGGGAATACTTAGAGTCAGTTTATTGATGGGAATTCCATTGCAGCTAATTTATGGAGACTCCATGGTCATTATCTCTTGGCTTAACAAAAATTCTGCACTTGATGTTCCATCTCTGATGCACTGGTGTTGTGACATAAGATTTATGCTTCAAAAGGACCCGCCAATGATCTTTAAACATACATATCGTGAGCATAATTCGCTGGCAGATGCTCTCTCCAAACAAGGCCTGAAATTGGATATGGGAGTTGTTTCTTTTTCAGAAACTATGGATGGTTTGATTGTGAATCATGGCAATCTCAATCTTTTTTAGAGTAGCTGATTACTTCTATTATTCAGCTTGTTATTAGCAGTTGAATGAGTATCTCTTTCTGTTCTTGTTGAGATCTTCTTGCCAGCATATATTGCTCTGATTGTATGTTTTGAAGTTCATCTTCAATATTTCTCAGTACTTTCTGACCTGATTTATCAGGGATGATGAGAAAAGTCTGCTACGATCAGACTTTGTCTTATTTGATTCTGCTGTTATGTTATTGTCACTTATACTCATATGTGATGGATCTGGATTGGCAGCTGTTTTGTATTGTCACTTATTTTTATATGTGACAGTCCTGGATTGGCAGTCATGCTGATATCTAAAAGATGTCTTTTGATTCATATGAATAACAAAGGCTGGTATTTTTTCCTCTGAAAAAAACATATCTTACAAGCTGAGAAATTTTTAGATGAAAAGTACAATAACACATTTTATCCAACAATATAACAAAGTTCTTGTAAAAAAATTATTTGTGAAAGTGAAATGTGCTAGACACCCTCAATTTCTTTTTATATACATATATAATAAGACAACTCCTCAGTAACATGGCTATCATATGTTTATAGCTATCACAAAAATTTCAAACCTTCCTTGTGATATTATTCCCTACCTTATAAAAAACTTAGTGTAGAATTCACACACTAAATCATATCCAAATTGTAATATCCTGAATTTTGACCTAACACTTATGGGCATAAGCCCCATTGACTATGATGTTACTTTGATGTTTTATTTTGATATATTGGGTCTAGGACCCTAGTGCTCATGAATAGGATGATTTGTTTGATATATTGGGCTTAAGCCAGTTACATATGTTTTATGTATGATTTTATGTGTTGGGTGTGGACCCTCAAGCACATGATTGATGATGTTTGGTGTTGAGCAAGGAGCTCTAGGAACATGAGTATTTGAATGTTTGTGTTGAACGAAAATCTCTGGATCACATGAGTGTTTAAGTTGTGTTGAGCGAGAAGCTCTCGAGCACATGAGTGTTTTGTTGTGTTGAGCAAGGAGCTCTCGAACACATGAATTATGAAAACCTTTTTGTTGAGAAGCACATGAAAAGATAATTGGAAGTGTTGGGCATAAGCCCTGGAGCCTTCCAAGTTGATTTTGAGCATAAGCTCTACAACATCGGATCCTTGGCCATTGTATCCCTAGGTGTATCCTACAAGTACATCATAGAATTAGTGTTGAGCGAGGAGCTCTGGAATCGCACTAAGTTTGTAACTCCCTGTTTGTTAGTGTTGAGTATGGGCTCTGGATAAGCTCTAGGAGTTACTGAAAAGAATTAATTATGTCGAGTGAAAACGACTCGAGTAAAATATTGATCTCATCTTACTTATTTATAAGTGATTAAATGAAATCTCAAATTTTTGTATCTCATCAAGTACTAAAGAACTACCATGTTATACGAGGGAATCCAACATGCAAGGATGTTTAGAGTTGCCTAACCTAGTATACCTAACCACCTACCTGACGGATTTAATGAAGAAAATGTCATAAGTTTAGGGATCATGTTATATGATACCTAAAGACAAATGTTGACAAATAATATATATATAAGTATATAAGTATATATTTTATGCATGATATGTATAAGAGTGAACATAGTAATAATATTAAAAGTATAAGAAAGAAAAAAATGCTCCATTTATTATTATTATTACTTAAAGATAATTAAATAGTATAATACCTACAAATGTCCAAATAGGAACTAGTAAAAAATTCCTAAGTTAAATATTAAAAGTGCCTAAATTAAATAAAAGAGTTAAATCAAGAAATGAAATGATTCTTGATTTAACTGCCCATTTTGACTGAAAAGTCTGCCTATAAAGTCCCAAGCCATATAGAGGCTTTGGGATCTCTTCCATTTTCTAAATTCATTATTTTGCCTGATTATTCTCAAGAGAGTTCTTGGAGAACATTTTCGTAAGAGGAAAAAGGAGAATTGATTTAAACCTGATATACAAGTTAGGGAAGCCTTACCTTAGGTGCTCTAAGATACTTGCATGTCGAAACCAGCTCAGGGGGATCCGGACTAAGACCAGGAACGGTTCCGGGTCATGGTTGGGTGGAACGTGGTAGTTCCCAAGTGATTTGGTTATCTATACAGAGGTCAGATCTACCTGTGATTTGTTAATGCTGGGTAATTGAGTGTGCAGGTTTTCATCCATTGGAATAGCTTCACCTTGGAGGTATGAGGTTTCTGATTTTTTTGTTCCATTATCTTGTAGAATATTTAAGGGTTATGTTATATTTAAATTGTATCATGTTAGAATAGTTAAGGGTTTATGTTATATTTCTAACCCTGTGTTTGAAATTATTTCCTGTTAAGATCTTTAAGGGTTTACATTTTATTTATAAACCCTGTGTCTATCTAGAATGTTTAAGAATTTATGTTTTTAATTCTAAAACACTATGTCTGAAAATTATTTTTTGTCTAAGAATTGTTAAGGGCTTATTTCTTCCAAACAGAGTTAAGCATTTTTATTCCATAGCTTAAACTTTGCTTTTCCTAGAACCTAGAAATTACTCTAAACAGATTCTATATGTATATTTACTGATGGATTCTACTAGCAGATTTCATATTTCCAGCAGAACTATATTTAGGAGCAGAAAGTCTAATTAAGTATCAGCTATAAACAAAAAATAATTATAAAACACATTTAATTAAAGTATAGAAAGTCCTAACCTAAGAAACAAATCATTTCCATTATTTAAGTATAAACAAAACCATAATCTAAATAAACAACATTATAATTGCATTATTTCCATATCTAAAAATAAACATTAAATCAAATCTGCAGTTAAGATATCAAGACCATCTAATGGTCTGGAGTTATAAACATTAATCAACATAACTCCATCTCATTTTTTTAAATAAACCAAACCATGTAATTAACATACAAACTACATCTACGAAAATTGCATGTCATAAAGAAAATTCCAACATAGTAAATCAAACATAATGCTCTGCACAGAACTCTTTTAAAAAACATAGCATAAATACACAGAGGTCGCAGGATCGATTCCTGTAGGTAGGAATGCCCAAATAAACCCATACATTAATAATCATTTACAATCATCACAACCCAGGATCAAATCCTATCGAGTCCACTTATTTACAAGTCACCCTATCGAAGCCTATAGGATTTATTAAATTACTAAACGATGTAGTGTTTTAACCATCAAAGAAATAGACCACGCTATTATAAATACACAGGTCGTAAAACAAATTTACTTAATCTCTACATGGAGGTCAAAAGACCCAAATAAGTACATGTTGTAACTATTTCATCGCCCTCGGCCATTTGCATAACAATGCTTTAAACATTATCCAAACCCAATAAAACCCTGTCAACGCTATACAATTAGCAATGACACCCAATTGAGGGGTTACACCCATAGTCATGGAAACTACAATTAAATACACAGCATAACCATAAACAATGATTGAACCATTAAAACGATAAGTCATTGCATAGTCGCAGCTCTAATGGTGAGAACACCAATGCCACCTACGGCATGGCTCCCAAGGCCAAACAACGTTGTCAACATTTCCATATAAGAACTTAAAACAAGAGTTGTGAATCCACACAGAGTTAAACTAATGCCAAATAGTAAGAATCATAACCACGAAATCGAACAATATAAAAATGTTGTATATAACTAACCAATAAACACACACACAATTACAAATGCTATACATATTCCTTTTATAAACCAAAGTAAGAAATTACACACTCGGCTATCTAAAACCTTGCACCATTGCAAGCAAAGGTGTTGTCGCAATACCAAAACATAAACATAATTACCATTCACAAAGCCTGTAACTAATCACCATGGCAACATTTCTACATAGAGTTTCCAATTGCAAAAACCAAAATACATTTAGTCCCGACCGAAGGTGCTAAAACCCCAACCAAAAACCCCAAGTCTTTCACGCATCTCTGATGCTATACATATTAATTTACAAATAGTCCCTTTCTTTCAATGCAGTAATTAAAACCAGACAAACATTCAACCCACGATGATTTTTGCTAACTCTATCACAAACAACCACATGAGAGAAGGAACAAGTTAAAAACTTGTTACAGCAAAGCTTACCCGAATGGGTATGGTGTTGACCCCAGGGCGATCCACAACTCACGTTGCCTCAAACCATGCAACCTTCAAATAAATAAGCTATGATGAGGAGTACGCTATGAACACCAAACTGAACAACAAAACAATGCTGATAAACCAGTAAGGAGGTCGTACCTTCCATTACAGCCACCCTCCAAAGCTTCGCGCCACCACACAGACCATAGGCATAGCTCACGTAGCCATGCTACAAATGACCCAAACCAACGAAAGATCCCAAGCCCTAAGCTTTAGTCCCACGCATCCCAAAGTGCATTAATGTCTCCACCTTGGCCCCAATTAACACAAATCAAAACCCATAGCATATAGTTTATGCCACCCTTTAACATAGAGTCAAGTTTAATCAACGTGTCATACATTATGTGTATAGAATACCTAGGGTATAGTTGTGGTCCATGGCATATGAAATATGCCATGGAGGGCTATTGTTAAGTTTTTAATTATACATCAAGACCATATTAAAACATAAACCGAGTTACTGAGTGTTAATACCATATAAAATGTGTACCATGTAAATGATAAGTGCAACAGTAAATTAAATATTGTCATAGAGCCCGTAAAAAAAATAATGGTAAACCATACAACATAGGTTAGTGAAACATCCAGCCTTGCGTAAATATCAACTAACAGCCGTCATAAGTATTCACTAGGATAGGACTGTAAATATGTCGTCGCCCAAGTTGAGCGCTAGTGACGAACGGGCAGTATGTCTTATTCCGCTTTTATAAGCAGTTTTCGTAGTCAAGTGCACCTGCACGCAACAAGGAAAGAAAATGCATTAGTTCAATAAGAACTAAGTAAGCCCTGAAGTGACAAGTAGAAAGCAGTTACCTCTCAGGTGTTTACAAGGGAAACAAGCCCCGAAGTGACAAGTGGAAAGCAGTTACCTCTCGGGTGTTTACAAGGGAAACAAGTCCTTCTGCTCCACTCCTTTTTAAATAACAAGTTAAGTCAGAATTGTTTATACAACAGTAATCAAACTTATAACCACTAAGTAAGTAATCGAAATAACTAACAAATATAAATGTGTAACCATAGATCAAGATAGTAAGAAACATCATGACAACATATGTAGTACATTAATAACCACATCGGGAAATATGAGAGCAAGACGTAAGAACAACTTACGAAAATACAGCACAGTAAACAAAGTAAGACATATTCCGCATAAGTTTAGATAATGTCCAGCACTGGTATTATTTGGCTAGCCTAATAAAAAAAAATTCAAATTTTGGGAACATTACAAGTGGTATCAGAGCCCAGTTTCGACACTAAGGGACCAAATGGGTGTACCAGACATTCGTTGCAAGGAAAATAAAGTATGTTTTTAAATTTTGTTAACTAACAGAAATTTGTTTCCTATTATTAAAATTTGCAATTGCAGGATTTTAAAAGAATAGTTTAGATCATGAACACTGAAGAAGATAACAGTCGACAAGGGAAGTTCAATACCCCCACCAAGGAAGCAGAACTGGTGGTGGAACTGAATTATGATATAATGAAAACCATATAAAGTCTCCAAGTAGACTTGCAGAGTTTTAGAGATGATAATTTGAATGAAAGAAAGGAACAGCAAGCAATTAATGAAGCATTGCCGCGAAACATGACGGGAGGAAGCCCGCAGGGAAAACCCACTCATTCCACAAACAGGTTCAAGAAAGAATTGTATCATAAACAGACCAGGAACCAGAGAGAAGAAGGAAAAGAAGAGCGTACCCCTGAACCTCTAGAAGGAGATTATCACAGTATTTCTAGTGATGATTCTCTTTCCCCATGCAGAAAGAAACTGAGAAATGGTGACAATCTTCATGGAGAGTTCCAAAAAAATTAAAGCCCCAACCTATGAAGGAGAGATGAATACAGGGGAAAAAGGTGAAGATGAATAAAGGGGAAAAATTGGGTATGAGAAAATATTTCCAATTTCATAACTACTCTAGCGAAATGAAAGCTCATCTAGCCATTTATAAATTAAATGGCAAAGTAGCTCGATGGTGGAGAGACTTGAAGCATACCAAGAAAGATGAGTTAAGAGAAATACGGTGGAGTAAGTTTCACAAGATATTCCAAGAGAAATACATGTCGAAAAGGTTCTTCGACAGAAAAGTGAAAGAGTTTCACGAGTTACGTATGGGATCCATGACTATGGATGCTTTTATTAATATATTTTTGGATATGTTGCATTATGTACCCTACATAAAGGACGAGAAAGTAAAAATACAATAGTTTTTAGGATGTCTTCCTCCCAATTTTCAGGACAGTATTGAATTTGACATGCCTAAAACTTTTGACACCACCTTACACAAAACTAGGCATTGCTATGAGCATGGACAGCTAAGGAAAGAGAACCTTAACAGAAGCAGAGACAGGTCTAGGACCTTCTCAGATAACCACAAACCAAGAGTTAACCCACCACCATATAGAAAACAGAACAATAATTTTCTCGCCAACAAGAACTTCAACAAATCAAGTACAAATCCATATGTACCAGCTCCAAATGCTAACAAGCCGGCAGCAACTGGGGGAGCCAATGTTGCCCCGCTGCAAATTAAATGCTAGAAATGCCAAGGGCCTCATTATGCCCGAGATTGTAAGAATGAGACCAATGGGGTCTTGCACAACTTACAAGAGGAACCAACAGTAGAGGACATAGCGGGAACACCGTGGATTTATGCAGCCTTGGATGGCCGACAAGAAGACCATCAAGCGACCATGGTTGAGATAGAAGGTAAGATCTTGAACACTTATATTTCAATACTAAATGCTCCTGATGCTTGTCAAAGCTATGTATCGCCTAAAATGGTTGATGTATGTAAACTAGGAAAAGTTAAACATGATAAAACTTGGCTGGTACAATTAGGCATGGGTACAAAAAGAAAAGTTTCAGAAATAGTTAAATATTGTGAGGTAAACTTGAAAGGTTTTCCTACTGAAATAAACCTGAACATCCTACCCTTAGGATCGTATGATATACTTATCGGCATGGATTGGTTGGAACAACACCATGTCATGCTCGATTGCTTACACAAGTCAATCTTGTGTACAGATAGCCAAGGGAATCAAGTAAAGATTCAAGATATACCAAAGAAATTTTTTGTAAGGAAGATATATGCTTTACAAGTAAAGAATTCCTTAGGAAGGGCTACAAGCTGTTTGCAGTAACCATCCAAGACATTGAGGCTAAGAGGGAACATCACATAGAGGACTTTCTAGTTCTTGCAGAATTCAAGGATGTATTTCCTGAGGAAATCCCAGGATTACCTCCGAAACGAGACCTAGACTTTTCCATAGAACTGACACCAGGATCAGTTTCAGCTTCAAAATCCCCTTATTGCATGAGTGCACCAGAGTTGGTGGAACTCAAAATGCAGCTGCAGGAGTTGATTGAGAAAATATATATCTGACCAAGTGTGTCCCCTTGGGGAGCACCGATACTTTTTGTAAAGAAGAAGGATGGTATGATGCGGATGTGCATCGACTACCGCCAGCTTAACAAGATGACTATCAAGAACCGATACCCACTCCCTAGGATCGATGACTTGTTTGATCAAGTAGGAGGAGCCATTATCTTTTCAAATATCGACCTGTGATCCTGGTACCATCAGGTACAGATTCACAACAAGGATATTCACAAAACCGCCTTTTGTACAAGGTACGGTCACTACGAGTTTGTAGAAATGTCGTTCAGGTTGACCAATGCACCCGCGAACTTTATGTGTATGATGAATAGTATATTCAGTAAATATCTAGATAAATTTATTTTTCGTATTTATAGACGACATCCTAGTTTACTCTAAGAGTAAACAGGAACACGAGGAACAACTATGCATAGTGATACAGGTGTTACGAGAACACCAGCTCTACGCCAAGTTTAGTAAATGTGATTTTTACAAACCACAGATACAGTACTTGGGTTACATCATCTCCGAGATAGGGATAGCTGTGGACCCTTAAAATATTAAAGCCATAAAATATTGGCCTACTGTTATAGCTGATTTTACCACTCCAGGTGAATCACACTTTGTATGGCCTTCCCCTATCCCGCTGCAGACTCCTTAGACCCCATGGACCATTTTTTGTCCTTTGATGTTTCCTTGACCATCCCTAAAAACATGTGAAAAATTATACACGCGAATTTTAAACCTATAAGCGCGTATATATGCGGGTTTGACCACTAAAACCGCGTACATCGGGATGTGTACAAAATCCAAATCCTTTTGGAGTTTTCCTTGACATGAATCCGACTCACTTGACTCCTGGCCTTCCCTATGCCTTGAGATCGCTCAAATTTGACCTTTCATTACCCCTTTGAAAAGCTATATAAGGAACTCTATGGTACATTGAAGGCATAAGAGAGAATTGAGAGCAAAGAAACTATAGTCCATTGTTGATGGAACTTATGCTTGAGTCTGCATCCCTTTGTCCCTTGGAGCACTTTTGTGTTCTTCCCAAGATTTCCTTTTGCTTGTGAGCTTGCTATCTAGAGATGGAGAATTGAAGTGGTGGAGGCCCAAGTGGGGGATTCAGTTTCTCCGGTTCGCAAACGTGCCGACAGAGGTTGTATCTTGTAATCTCTGATTTATATTAATAGAAATATCTTTTCCTGTCCAATAATGTGTGTTTGAATGAATATTTTATCTTTTGGATTATGTCAAATGCTTATACATTATTGATTATATATGCTAGAATAGATCTAACACAATGATATATAGAATGCTTGTATTGTTTACTTGTTGTTGAGGAAGTAATCTATCAATTCAAGCTGAAGTTGGAAAGCTCAACGGGGATCTACTTCAACCGTCTGGAATAAGGTACGAGGTCTGATCCTTTAGTGTTATACATTTAATTTCTATTGCATATGGGAAAGGATTGATTTCTGGAGTCAAGGTGTCTGTTGTGGTACCCCAAGCCATAGGAATTTCTCTCCGTAACAGAATTGGCAACTCCGCTGGGGAGTTCCTAGTAGTTGTCCTTTGGGGGTTGTTTTATCGGCATTCAATGAATTTGAATTGCTCTTTCTCTCTTGTTTCTGTGTCGGGTCTGGGGGCATGTATGCCTGGTAGTGTCTGATCGGTGTGAAGTTTGTCTCAGGTTGTCTGCTTTCCCTGATTTTATGCACCTTTCTTCCTGTACGCGAGTTTTTAACTCACAGTCGCATATACACGTGGGTTTCTCTTCGATTTCCGCGTATACACACGGGTTTACTGCGAACAGTCGCGTATGCCCTTGCTTTTGCCTTTTTGTGGGATTTAATTGGTTGCTGGGTGAATTTTGATATTTGTTGAGTCTCCTTTGGCACTTCCTGAGTCTGTTTATACCTCTGTTTCTGACCAGAAACGTTTTTTTTAGGCTAAATTTTTTTTTTAAAGAAGGTTCTTGTCATGGCATTTTCGATTTTTTGTTTGAGATTAGTGCATTAGAGTTCTTTTACCTTAGTGCTTTGATCGAGTGCTATTTGTGTGTGCTTGCAGAGTCTAAGGGTCATAGAATCATTCTTTTGCTTTTTGCATCTCATTTTATTTCAAAAAATTGAAAAACATTTGCTTATCATCATGCATTGCATTGTGCATTTTTGCATTGTACTTGCACTAGATTTGCTTTTGAGTATTAGTTAGGACTTCATATAGGAAAGCTTGCATTCATCATTTGAAGAAAAATTGTGCATTTCACGTAGTAGCATACCCTGTTTTCATGGACACAATGCATTTGCATTGATTGTTAGGTGTGTATTTTACTTCATGTTGCGTCATAACACCATTAGTTGCACGGTTATATCCCTATTTTGAGCAATAAAGCCAATTAAAATCGACGCTAAATTAAAATGAATTACACTCTTTTCTTTTCTAGGGTGCACCAACAAGCTTAGGTTTTAGGGTCTTGGAATAGTTCATTGTGAGTAAATTCTCCAAGACCATTAAACAACAACATGTATGTGTATGTCCAGGTGAGTGCGTGAAGTCCTTGGTATAACTAGTGTTTCTCAGGATCCTCCTCTCAAAAGGGAGTTAAGCACGAGGAAGTGTGAGCGGTTATTGATTGGGATGACCCCTAGTCATAACTGAGTAGCACCGGAGATATTTCCAAGATTTTATTTGTATCTGGGGGCTCTTTCGAGAGTTTCAGGCTTTGCTACCCTGCCCATACGGTCAATCCCGCCTGCGACTGTCCACCTGAGCATTGATTATATTGAGGTGACGTTAGTGGCCTTACCTAGGATATCAAGGGGGTACTTTGCAGGGGTTATTCTGCGGGTGTCCCGGCCAGGTTGGGGTCGAACAGCACAGTCGCTTTACGCGTTGAAGCTGAGGGCCACAATAATTGGTTACGTACCTCCACTTGTTGTGTATGGGTGTCTCAAGCCTCTCCTAGGCGAGACATACCTGCTTCATTCGGGAGCTCATTTATCCAGCCTTGTTTGCTTGCATTTGGCTTTAGATTTTATTAGTGATTGCCCTGTGCACGATAGTTGGCCTAGGGTTTACGTAAATAGAGATTCTTTTCTATTTTTTTGAGTCATTGTGGATTCGGGTGCGGCTCCTCACCGTTCTCATCGTTTAGCAGGAATTCCACCTTCTACTTCTCCTCCTCCTTTGGGAGAGAGACCTAGACAATCCAGGTAGACTATTTTGCACATTGATTCACACACCATGGGAGACCATTTAGAAGGTATTCCTGAACCACCTTCTCCCATTCGTGTAGACGATGGGGAGTTTACTCCTACTTACGATCCTTCACCCGACTTGGTTGAGTTAGGTCCTATGATTTCTGAGATAGGAACCATGCACGATAGACCTACTCACTCTAGGGTTGATTCCCCATTGACGTGTTACCAGTATGGAATGCCGGAGGATGCTGAGACTCATTTTGAACCCACCAGCACTAGTTATGGTAGTTATGGTATGTCTAGTTTTCCTACACATGATTTGTCATTTCATGTCGAATCCGACTTCGAGCCTAACACTATGCCTAGGGGCACTCTCATTCCTTACCATGTGGAGAGGTTTGGGAGCACTAGTCACATTGCACCTTCCATCCTAGTGGTGGAAGTTACATCACATATCCCTCCTAGGTCTAGGGTTAGCGATCCGATTAGGATACCAGATCCGAGATGAGTGACGATAGGGAATAACACGTACATTATTACTCATATTCCCTCGTCCTCGGTCCCTAGTTCTTCAAATGTTCATCCTCCACCTTATTCGCGTGGTCCTTAGAGCCGGCACATGGCTACAAGTCAGGTCCATACTGCAGTTACTAGACTGATTGTATCTCAGGTTTACATACCACCCATTGTTTCAGGAGGTTATACTTCTAGAGGTCATGTTACTACTTCTAGGGCATATATCCCTACTTCCAGTATGTATATTCCTATTTCTGGAGCGTATCTTCCTACCTACGGAGTGTCTCATGGGGCATCGCATGTGATGACTTATGGACCCTATTATGGGACGCAGTATGGACAGGTTTCTTCACCTTATGGGGGCAGGTATCAACAACCTGCTTACTCTCCTAATTACAGCTTTGTAGCTCCTACTAGTCAAGATCCACCACACTATGGTGCTTCCACGCCACCCTATACGGGTCATACGGGAGGAGGGCACTATGGCCAAGGCCATGGTGGTAATCAGACCTATATGAATCAGGGAGTGACCCATCGACCTCATCATCCTAGGCACCCTTTCCTCACGATGCTCAATCTTCCTAACTTGTCGAGATTGACGAACGATCCTGTAGTTCATGACCCGGCTTGGCCAGTTGTCCCAAACAAACTTCCTTCGGACATACCTAAGTTCGAGGGCAAACCGGGAGAGGATCTGAGCGAACACGTTACTACGTTTCACCTATGGTGCTCTTCGAATTCCTTACATCATGACTCAATCCATTTGAGACTATTTCAACGCACCCTTACAGGGCCTGCTGCGAAATGGTATATAGTGTTACCTAGGGGAGCTTTCGCTTTGTTCGATGACCTTGCGATGACTTTTCTTAATCACTTCCAGCTACCAGTGCGTTATGACATTGGTACTGAACTCTTGTCGAAATTTCAGCAAGATAAAGCCACACATATCTCTAATCATATTCAAGAGTGGTGTAGATGAAATAGGTTAATTAAAGCCTTTATACTGCCAAAGTTCCTCCTCGAGTGGTTCCTCAAGTCGTTATTGTCGTATATAGTGAAGGATGTTTCCACATCTAGAGTGCAGAATGAGGAATAAGTGGTTTTTAGGGCACAGGAACTGGACTTGATCTATACTCAGTCCGTTTTGTTATATGAGATTATTCCCAATGCTCTGCGTTCTAGTTTCGACCCCAAAGTCAAACCTGGACCACATGCCGATGGCATTGTGGGTTGTGCAAGTGCGAAACCTGCGGATTCGGTTGTAAAACAAGTTAGTCAATTTTCAATCAACCAATATGCTTCGGGACAAGCTACGGCTTCATCTCAACCCGCCCAAACTATGAGTGTACTTTATGTGCAATCGTCAGACCAGAAGGGTAACCAGCAGCCCAAACAGAATAGAAAAAAGGGTAAAAATAATCGTAAGGGTGGGAATAAGAATGAGAATGCTAATAGTAACGATAAGAACGGCCGAAATGCTGGGGGGGACAAGCAAGCTAAACGTAAGGTTAAGTTCCCTTGCAAGTTATGTAAGGACGGTCACCTCACTTACTTGTGCCCTCGTATTGATGAAGCTTCGAGATTCTTGGCACAGGGCCCAGCTGTGCTACCTAACCCTTTACCACATAATCAAAATATGAACTCGAAGTCCCATGACCAGTCTAGTGATGATCATGATCCACCAGAGGGTAGGGGTCGTGGGTGCATTAACATGGTCCGTGCTGCGAAAGTTGTGACCCGTGCGAAAGATTATGGTTCGTCACAACCCAGCCCAGGCAAAGAGCCTGATCCACCAGGGCCCACTTTGCGTATTGAGAAACCTATGGATAAACTTGAAGCTACACCTCGCATTGCTAAAAGAGTCCTTAAGCGTTCAGGGCATAATCCAAATTCCCGAGCCGCCCAAAACTATTCAGTTGTTGAGGATTTGGGCCACACTCCTTGTTCGATGTCTGCATTGGAAGTGCTTCGGAAGGCGTTGCTTTCTACCCTTGGTGTGAATGATGATGATTCTTCCTCCGTGATCAAATTTGAAACCGCAGGACTTCAGTCTTGCTTGCCCTTCTATGTGTCTCTTTTGATTCACTTAGAACGTCTTAATATGATCGTCAAGCGCACTGTGATTGATGAGGGTGTTGCTGCTTCTGTGATGTCTTTATCCTATTGGAAGGGTCTGGGTTCTCCTAAGCTGTCTAAGTTAGTGACCATGTTAACTGCATTCGATGGGAGATATTTTAGGTCGCATGGCATCCTTCCTTCCCTTAAAGTCCGTTTGGGAGGGAAGACCGTTGCGATAGAGGTCGAGGTGGTTGATGTGCCCCTTGACTACAATCTCTTGCTGGGTAGGAACTCGATGTATAGTATGCAAGCCCTTGCTTCTTCCTTGTTTCGTGTTGTATGCTTTCCACATAACGGGAAGATCATAAGAATTGATCAAACAACATTCAAGATTCCTTCTGTTACCACATCTTCGGGAGCTTCGATCCCGATCGTTGATCACTCTCAGCCGGCAACTAGGAGTGTGGGTGTAGGAATGTATCCATCCCTCATGGGAAGCTTTAGTTGTCCTGCACCGATCCTGATGATAGGATCTAGTTTTGATGAGGCTTCGACATCTACGAGATCGGTGTATTTTCGCATGAGTCATATGGAAGATCCTTGGATTCTTCCTACACCGAGTACTTCGAGTGAGCCCGTCGTGACGGACATACCATTGCCTACACTTATGATAGCTTATCAAGCTAATCTCAAGTGTGTTGCAGAGCCAATTCCTTCCTCTTTGTGGATGGAGGAGGAGGACCCTTATGTGCTGTTGGCATGGGCAGTACAGTCTTTTCATGCACACAACTGCCTTGATATAGTTTTCCCTTCAGATGAAGCGCTTATTGAGGCTATGTCGGGATTTGAACCACCATGGGAGGAACTCCATCATAGATCGTACTTTCTTCTAGAGCTTGACTGCTTGGAGCATGAGGATTTTAGGGCGGTTCTTAGTCAGAGAGTTGGTAGTACTATGGTTCCATTAAGCTCTCCTGGTCCGATGGCTGATGGAAACATGGCGAACATATCTTCAACAATTCCTATCAACATCTCTTGCAATCCTGGCACGATAGAGAATGTCTATATTGGGGTGGAATGTTCCCATGCTGAGATTCTTGATTACACCGAGCTATTTAAGGAATTCCGTGATATTTTTTCTTGGTCTTACGATGAGATGCCAGGTATTGACCCTCGCATTGTCGAGCACGAGATTAATACTTACCCCAACGCTAAGCCTGTTCGACAACGTTTACGTGTGGTGAATCCTAGGAAAGCACCCGCGATTAAGGCAGAGATAGAGAAGCTGTTGAAATCCGGTTTCGTCTATCTCATTCCCTTGACAGAGTAGGTTTCAAACCCCATTCCGGTGGATAAGAAGCAGGGAGCAATCCGCATATGTACTGATTTCCGTAATTTGAATCGTGCATGTCCTAAGGACAATTTCCCCACACCATTTATTGATCATATTTTGGATGAGTGTGCGGGTAGCGAGGTGTTCTCCTTCATGGACAGCTTTTCCAGAGATAATCAGATACAAATTAAACCTGAGGACCAACATAAGACTGCATTTATTTGTCCTTGGGGAATGTTTGCATATCGAAAAATGTCTTTCGGCCTTAAAAACATCGGAGATACATTTCAGTGGGCAATGACCTTGATCTTCCACGATCTCAGGTCAATTATCGAAGTATTTTTGGATGACCTTGCTGCTCATTCTCGCATGAGAATGCGTCATCCCTATCACTTGAGATTGGTATTCGAAATATGCTGGCACTATTCGGTTAGATTAAATCCTCATAAGTGCATATTTTGTGTGAAGTAAGGGCATTTGTTAGGATTCATCATTTCTAAAGAGGGTATAAGAGTTGACCCTTTGAAGGTTGAGGCAATACTTCAGTTGCCTCCCCCGAAGAATATTCATCATCTTCAGTGTTTGCAAGGCATGGAAAACTTCTCACGAAGATTTTTTGTCAACTTTGCCAATTTGACTAGAGGCTTCATGCGTCTCTTAAAGAAGGACACCCCCTTTTATTGGGATGAGCGAGCCCAGGAGTCCTTCGATGCACTCAAGCGAGCCCTAGCATTGGCCCCAGTGATTAGTCCCCCAGACTATAGCCGTGATTTTCTATTATATGTGGCCGCGTCATTAGAGACGATTGGTATGGTTTTGGTTCAAGAGGATGAGGAGCTCCAAGAGCATGTCATATATTACTTGAACTGGAACCTTATTTATGCAGAGATTCGTTATTCTCATGTCGAGAAGCTTGCTTTAGCTACCGTACATGTGGTTCAGCGGTTGAGACATTATATTCTCCTTCGCCAGACCTTGGTTATAGCCCATGTCAATCCGTTTCAATTCATCCTCACCCGAAGGATGATTGGGGGAAAATATAATAAATGGTTTGTCATTCTGCAAGAATTTGATCTCGAGTTTGTTTCGGCAAAATCAAAGAAGTCTTTGATTTTTGCAGAGCTTATATCGGATTTCCCGAGCGAGGCCGAGGAGTTGGTTTGTGAAGATATGTTTGTTGATAAACACATCTTCTTAATCTCAATGTTAGACCCATGGTATGGGGATATCATAATATATTTACAAATGATTGAAGACCCCTACTCACCTCTCGCGAGATGAACGACGACGATTACGTCACGTCTCTAAGAACTACCTCATAGTGGATAACACTTTGTACCACCATGGGGTAGATTCCATTTTACGACGTTGTTTAACTCATGAAGAGGATGAGGTAGTGCTGAATGATTGCCACGAAGAGGCGTGTGGTGGTCATTTATCTGGGCTTTCTACAGCTCAAAATATTTTAAGAGCGGGTTATTTCTAGCCGTCTATCTTTAAGGATTGTGTTGATGCGGTCAAGAGGTGCCACCCTTGCCAGGTTTTCACACGTAATATGCGCTCGAAACCTACCCCGTTACATCCCATTATCACCGCTGGTCCCTTCACTAAGTGGGGGCTCAATTTTATGGATTGCAACCCAGCTTCGGCTGGGGGGCATCATCATATTATAGTGGCTATTGATTACTTCACGAAATGGGATGAGGCTATGCCTACAGTAAAATCCGACGGTGAGACAGCTGCTCACTTTGTATTCAACCAAATTATTACTTGGTTCGAGATTCCGAAAGAGCTTGTCACTGACCATGGCTCGCACTTTCAGAACCGTATGATGGAAGAGTTGGCATCGAAGTTAGGGTACATGGATGATTTTAAGGGCGAATTATAGCCCATTGGCGAATTTTAAGGGGTACCCAAAAAAAGATGGGCAAATTTTTAATATTAAAATGGTTTTTTTTAATTTAATAAATTAGCCCATATTTTATTTTATATATAATTTCCCTTTACTAAATAGCCCGCCCGATTAACCTCTAAAAATTCATAAAACCTAATTTCGCCAATCCGTCGATGGGGAAATCGTGACATTCGCCCCGATTTCTTCCCTAATGGAGGTGAAATCGCCAAAAATTTACAGTTTTGGAGGATAAATGAAGATGATTCGCCCAAATTTTTGGTAGATAGGTTAAAAATTTGGTATTTCGCCCCTATTTATGGATTTTTGGGTAAATTTGTTCTAGTGCGTCCTGATTTGCAGGCCCTGGATGTTCATGCATTGGGTATGGAGCAGCAAAAGATTTGGGTCTGCTTCAGCTGAAAACGGATGGCACAGGTCTTCTACATCAATTTCCTTGGAGAGTTTTCCTTACAGGGTCAGCCAGGAGACTGGGTTCATAATCTGTGGATGGATAAGAAATTGACTTGCCTGGATTATAGAGTAGTTGGAAGTGGATGGTCACAAAGATTGTTGTTCAAAGCTTCCTTTGGATACGGGAAATTTAGGAGGAAGAATGAACGATGATCAAATCTCATTTGTCATTTGATTGCACTTTACCCATTTAAGTTCAGGGACGATGCTCCGTGCAATTCACCCATGCTCAAATTCTCTCACTTCTTTGTGTTTTTCGAACCAAAGTGGTTTCTGCCCAAAATACCCTGTGGGGAATACCCTTTTCAGAACAACATTCACAGTCGATTCAAGGAAAAATACTAATAGATATCAAGCAACGAGGAGATATGGGAGTAGGACAGTGGTGTCAGCTATTACCAATGAAGAAGGCAGAGGCAGAAGAGGAAAGGAGTGGAAAGGAGTGTTGCCCATGGTGGGTGTTCAGGAGTTCATTGGAGAGAAGTTCTTCAGAATGGTGGCGGGGGCTACTTCTGCCCTTGTTGGGCAATTCATTGCTTCTCCCCAAACTTTTCTTCATTCTTTGGTTCCAAGAGTAAAGCAGGTGAGTTTCTGTTTTTTCCATTTGTTGATGTGATTTTTAGTTGGCACATAATCAATAACAATATTGCAAACTTAGGAAATTGTTGTGAGGGTAGTTAATATAATTAAGGCAATTTAGCTGGATGTGACCTTTGTGTTGGATTGTTGATAGATTGTTAGCAAACCGAATTTTG
>LPNX010732556.1:73493-108122 GCA_001517045.1 Pseudotsuga menziesii | reverse complement strand
GCCCACCACACTGTTATAGTCTTCTACCCTGGGCGCCAACGCAGTCCAGTATGACATCCTTGATTATCTAACTACCACCCGAGATCCAATCAAAAATATCTATGGTCACCTTTTGACTTATGTTTGATTAATGGTCAATGTTGGATTGAATTATAAATAACATAATAATAAAATATAATAAATGCTGATGTCATAGTAGCCATGTGTCATCTGAAAACCAGATACCAAACTCCAAGGCTGACATCATCCCCTATCAACCAATCAGCTGTTTAGAAAAATAGATTTTTAACAAAATTAAAACAAATATTTTGCAAACGCCTAAGTCAAACTTTGGAAAACAGGTTTGATTTTTTAAAGCAGCGTCAAAAAACACCAGGTAATACCGAAAGTCAACGCAGGTTGAAATCGAACGATTGCAATATACCAGACGGAGGCAGGTATAATAATGTAATAGTTTGATCTTTTCTAAATGAAATATAAATATTTTGAATAATAAAAATGTAATGGCTTGATTTTTTGGAAAATGAAATAACTCACAAATAATATAATGATTTTGATCTTCTGTAAAATAAAACAAATGTTTTGAATAATAAATAATGTACTGATTTGATCAATTGAAAATGAAACATCAATTTTTTTTTCCAAGGCAAATTTAATTTTTAATAAAAATTGATTAATTAATACAAAATTTTATTTTAACCAAAATTCAGTTCCAAAACTTATAATTATAAACTAACTCTTTAAATATAAATTCTTTTATTTTTAATTTAATTTGAGAAAAAAATCTACTATTAAAATAAAATAGATTTTAAAATTGATTGTTGAATTATAATTATAGCTAATTTGCCAAAGCCAAAAGACACAGCATACCGAAACCATAGTACCATAGTCCCTAGAGGGGCCAGGGACTAATATGGTATACATATGTAATACTTATGGTATACATGGAATGATGAAATGAAGTAGATGATAATTTCATATGTAATACTTTGGTATACATGGAATGAAAGCGGTCGAATAGTTGCTGTTACAAATTAAAAGGCAGTACAATGAAGTAGATGATAATTTCTTAGTTTGGCTTCCTGCAATTCTTTCGGATCTGTCCGCTGGTTCCGGTAAGAGGTTTGATATTTCCCATCTTCACCATGGCGGCGGCAAAGTCAGAGAAGAAGGTATTCTGGTTGGAGGCGTACGAATTCACCTGTGAATCAGTGGAGCCTCCATTGAAGAGTTCCTGGTCGGAATGCAGAAGCCCTTTTTTGCTTTTCAGATTGTTGTAATAGTTTTTGTCAAAGACGGTGGGAGTGACAGTATCCAATGGCGACAGGTTGTTGTCCCCGGAACCAGTGGTCCTTGGACACTTTGAGCGCAATGAAGTGGAGTACGTACTGTCTATGTTCGTGTCGTTGTAAATACGGGCTCTGAAGTTCGTGCACCGCGCTTGCCCGATTGTATGACCACCTGCAGATTGAATATAAGATCAGGATTCAAATAGTAATAATATAAATCATAAGTGTTATAGAATAAATAGTTAGGAGTATTATAAAATCAGCATTTGATAGCTGATTTTCTCTATTTAATCAGCAAGGACTAGAATTAACAGTTGACTATGCTCCTTGCATGATGTTGGATAATCAACAATTTAGATAAAGCTACTATCAATTTAGACATTACAGTGATCTGTCATCAATCTAGACAAAAAAACCTCATGTTGACTATGCTCCTTGCATGATGTTGGATAGAATCAACAATTTAGATAAAAGACTACTATCAATTTAGACAGTACAGTGATCAGTGATCTGTCATCAATCTAGACAAGAAACTCATGTCATCTTAATGCAATCCATAATCTCTAGACAATACATTCATTTCATCTAAATGCAATTCATAAAATAATATAGATATTAATTTATGTAGCTCTAGACGAAATTCATTCACTAAGTTTTAACGTTTTAGGAAACTTTGGGAATTTGTAGGAAACTTTCTAAATCTAGCTGTAATAGTTGGGAACTTACTGGAAATTTTTACCCTCTAAAACTAGGAACTTGAGAACTTTATCATCTGAGTTTTTTTCACTAGGACCTTCCACACATTCATGATTGCTACTTAGGTTGTTGACATTCCTATTTCCTTGTGACCATACATATCCATGGTTGTCACAGAATTTGTTTTCTAGAAATACCGCCTGAGCTAGAGTATCCACACTCTGTAAGATCTAACAATGTTTTTGCAGGTTTTGAAAATTCAGTGAAGATTCATAGCCGAAAACTGATATAAACCAGCCCGAAATAAGGGAAAAATAGTCCTCTAGTTAGACAACTCTAATAATAAATATAAACACCACTGTAATAATATTACCAGAAAGTGCAACCATCTCCTTTGCCGAGAGTCCCTGTGCTTGGAATAGTGACATGAGGTTGCTCAGACTGGAAGTGGGAGGAGGAATGTTATTGTTTGCACCGCTTTTGCTGGCTGTTGTCGAGTCTCGCCTCCCCAGCATCACCGTCCACGAAGGCCCGCCCAACTGATAATCGATAATTTTATAAAATACATGAAACATTACATGACATAATCAGAATCCAGATTTCTTTCAGTTATTCAAACAGCAATATAAACAAAGCTGAAAAGGGTAATTTGCCTTACTTCAACAACAGAATCACGAGCAGCAATGGCCAGAATGTCTGCACAGGAAACAACTCCGCTGCAAGCATTCTCCACTTTGCTCTTTATGGTATCGATCACGTCGAATCCTCTTGCAGAATTGGCATTGGGATTAGCGGTTTTCTCGCCGGTAATCGTTGAAGAGTCGTCCAACAGCACAGACCCATCGCAACCCTGCATATCAATAAAATCTGTTAAAGCAGATCATGGCCGCTCTTATGCTCGTTCAATAAAAAATAAAGAGAGTACTTGCACTTACATTAACGAAGCAATCGTGAAAGTGAAGGCGGAGCAAAGACGCCCCCATCCGTTTTTCGTTGGCGACAGCTTGCTTCACCGCGGCTTTCACTACCGACAGCGCTGTCGGGCAAGATTTGTCATAAAAAGTGGAGCTCAACTGCCCATTAGCAGTATCAGGAATCGAAAACACAATAAACACCATTACTACAAGGCATGCAAAGCTCTTCATCAAAGCAGCCATTTTTGGCAGTATCGAAAGATCGTTTTGTGAGATCTGTGATGGGCCGATGGCTAATTTATAAGGGAACATGTATAAACATTGGGGAAAACTTCAACATCGGATAAAGGATTCGTTCTAATATAAAAAACAGGGTAGTTGATCGATTTGCTGTAGCGCAGGCATACGAAAAACGATAGTTGCAACTTGCTTCCCTTAAAGTTGTAGTCCCATCATCCATACGCAATTTTCAAACTTCACCGCCCTCGCCGACGCTGCGAAGGGAGAAGACCACGAGGAATGAGTTTTTCTTTATCTTACTGCCAGCAGACTTGCTGAAATTTCCACAAGCTCTCGACCGGCCAATTATTATTGTCAGACCAAACCCTAGCTCGGAAGATTCGTTGCCCTAGAAGTCAAAGAAGCGTTAATGTTGTTCTTTGAATATAGGTTCCTGTCCAGTGTTTCGCATTAATCATGGCAAAATGTAAGGTCTCTTTTTCACAATCAAACTTTACAATTTATTGTCTTTGGAGTAATGATTATTAAAAAGCGAGTTAAACTGCCAACGAATGTTTCAGTGCAATAAATAACTTTTTGGTGAATCTTTTGGATGCCATCTAATACTTTGAAGATTTCTGGTTATATAAGGATTCTAAAAATAGTATATTTATATTTATAAAGAGAGTGGTTGAATTATTTAGATCACTTTTATAAATATTAAATGATTGATGGATAGTTAAATGGATGTAGCTTGGGTGGTTGGGAGGAATGAATGCTATTCTTCCCACCCAGGCTCTACTTTTGTAAGTGACATGATGCTCTTGTATAGCCCCTTGTAATAAATGTTGTGAATGATGAGTTTGGAGTAGCCCTCTAACAAATGGTAAACCACATTTAAAAATAAAAATAAAAAATTTATAGAATGGAAGGTAATTTTATAATATTTTTTTATTCCTTAAGTTTAACTATAAGTTATTTATGCTGCAGCTTCTTTACAACATGCCCACGAAAAAAGAAGGGAGGAGGAATCTAGAACGATTCGCCTAATATATGAAAAGACCCTCTTTATGCTTGCTTGCTATAGACCAGCTATGGCTCGGAAAGCCATACCCAATTACACCAACCTTTGAGATATGGCAAGCTTATCCATGGATAGCCTTACATCCACATAGCATTCCAAGGGAATAAAATAGCAAGGAAGAATGGGGAATATATATATTCTTTTAGTTATCTTTCTAGTTATTTGTTATGAAGTGTTGGTTATACATTCATCATTTATAAGTTTCATGCATTTTTAAGAGTTTTTATTTCGAATTTTGAAATACTGCCATAAAATCAATCTCGAAAGTACACTTGTCTCATTCTCGTGGGTTGATGAAAAAGCATAGATCGTAGTCCACCCCAAATTTCAAATAAAAACATTTATCCATCTAATAATTTACTTTATCTTTTTATCTTTGTTCCTCATATTGGACTTTTATTTGAATTGGTTGGTTCGAGCTAGATCATTTTTTATTAATATTAGAGTAATTAGTAAAATAATATCTTGTTGAATAAATGATCAAAAGAATTAAATTCAAATTTTATCATTTTCATTATGAATTTAGCTTACATATAAAAATAAATAATATCTTATTGAATGAGTGATCAAAATATTGAAGTTCAAATTTTATGATCTCCATTCTCAATTTAGTTTACTTATAAACACAAATAAATAGTGTATTATATTGTTTAAGATGGTATTTGAGGCTTTATTTTAATAATAGTATTCTTGTTTTTAAGGTATATTTTATATTAATTGGTAGCAAAGCTTATATTTATGTTTTTCATTGCCAAGAAAAACAAAGAATTTAACTATTCCTATATTTGACATTGATTACTAAGATTTAATACGCACAAGATTTGTTTAGGGATGTGCTAAGGGCATGTATTTTAGTTAAGCAAAAGCTCTTTCCACAAAAACATCTTTGTCCCATATCTATAGGTTCACTTATGTTAAGTGTTCCAACAATAATATGACTAGGTTGTCATAAGGTTGGGGTTGTTATAAGGTTGGCCAATTTAGTAGAGATTTAAAGATTAATATTTATAATCCAACACTTCCATGTGGCTTACATTGGTTCTCCAAAATTACGTCCATAATGCATAAGTTTGTTTGATGGAGAACAAGTGGATGCTTGGATTTGGGAGGTCTCTTTTTATTTTAAATATAAATATGACCTATCAAAATGAGACAAGATAACCTTGGTAGCTTGTCGCCTCTAGGGGTTGGTTCTCCAATGGTGGGAAAATTTTCATCACACATGGCTCAAAGAGCATTCTCTTTGCATCAAAATTAATGAAGAGATAGTGACACAAAGCTCTTACTCCATAACAATTTGGCCCACCTTCTGCACAAACAATTTGTGATCATTTTTATCTTAAAGGCTATAGTGGCTTATGGTATAGGTGGTTAAAGAAATTCAACATTTTTCTAACCAAATAGTGCATATATACAATTCAAAGTATTCTACAAGCCCTAGTTACTATTATCCACCAAGTTGACCCTGATTCATACTTATTAGTAAGTTTAATCATATATCTCTCTTACACTCTTAAACAAAATCATATCTCCCATTTCTCCAACAATGATTTTGTAAAGCAAATGGCTCTCCATAAATACATGCAAATTACATTATCTATAAAGCCAAATTATTTAATACCCACATTTTCTTCTTACTTTAAAATACATTTATCCAAACACCAAAACTAAACACCTTCACACCATAATCATCATATCAAATATGACATTGATATTCCTCTATGCCCTTCTTTTGCAACCTATCTAACATGACATTGATATATTCCTCTATATCCCTCTTTCACAACCCCTCTCTAACTAGCATTGATATATTCCTCATTTACGACCCCTCCCTGACATAGCATTGATATATTCCTCTATACCCCTCTTTTGCAACCCCTCCCTCCCTTAATATATTCCTCTATACCCCTCTTTTGCAACCCCTCCCTCCCTTAGATCTTATCCATTGAAAGGTCATTTAGTATGTGCCCTCTTATAGTTGTTCAATGCACCACAACCTTATCTAGCAACCTCAACATCATCCTTCATGCTTTATATCAAAAAATAAGATTCAGCTTTTGAAGTAACTTAATGAAAAGTACGAAAATTATATGTGCGAAAACACATGGTTAAAAGTGTAATCGAAATATTTTTATAAAAAATTACAAGAATTCACTAATCACCGACTATAAGCCACAAATAATATCTATTTGTGATTAAATTCATTAATTTGAATACTATGAAAAAATGCATGTTTTTCACTATTAAACTCATTGGAATGGTATCAGCCAAAAACTATTAAATGAAAAAAAGAAGACAAGCCAATAACAGTTGGATAATAAAACTTAATGAAAAGATTGAGTAATTCTTAGATTTAGATTTATTTTATGTGTTTAATATAGATTTATTTTAAATATAAATTTAACATACAACAAAATAACAATATTTTAAATAAAACAACAATATTTTAAATATAGATTTAACATAAACCAAAACAACAATCTCTTGAATTAGCTGGTTTTTCTGCTAATTGAGTAATTATAATATAATATTTTTATCTATTAAATATAGATTTATTTTAAATAGAAATTTAACATAAAAATGGCAATCTCTTGGTTTGATCTTGCTCTTTTTCATGATCTAGCTGGTTTTCTTGCTAATTTTTTTGTACTTTTTATTTGTTACTAGTTATGCGAGACTTACTCATCCTACATCCATAGGAACTAATTTATGATTAGTCCAATTTACACCCTTGGTTTCTTTTCAAGGTTGATTTAATTAAAGTTTAATATTGACTTTTATAAAGAAATGAGGTCATTCTAAAATAGGTCAATATTTTTAAGAAAAAAATGCATGGTCATGGTTAAAAAATCCTTTTTAATTTACAAGAAAAATGTAATGAAAAAGAGGGTGTTTGTCATAACCTTAAAGATTCGTAGCTCCAACTTTGTTAATCATGAGACAATACTTGAATTTATTCCTAACGATTTGGTCACTTGAGCCTACTCTTTAGCAAACTATGCATCTTCGCTTAATGAATGCCCATACCTTCTACCTTGAGCTACCCACCCTCTTAACCTAATGCACTCAAAGACCTTGCTCAACCTATAGCTGGAATTAACTTGTTATATGTGTGAGTTTTTTATGTTAACCTAGTTGTAATTAACCGATGCAACAATGTAACACAAAGGGAACATGCATGACACAACACATATACAATGGGTACTTAAACTTGGGTACCAATAAGTTTTATATGGTATTGAAGATAATCAATTACAACGTGTGAGGTATGGGTAATAGTTGTGAACTTTGTTATAAAGGGGATCTTGCACAAAAGCTTACAACTTGAAATATAACAGACAACAAACTTGGGCACTCCTACAAACTGTCTCCATATGCAATATTGCGTCCTTGTCTTCACTTGAAGCTTACTTGCTTGCAACCTTCAATATACATTCCTTCGATATCAACTCCTCCACATGTTAAGTTTACCCATGAACTTAACTTACCTGGGAAGAGCTACACCTGGAATGAATCTTCGCGCCTGCTGAAGACCCTTAAGATCAATCCACCCCTTCCTGTATGCATAAGAAGGTTGCTCACGAACTGTATTGCTTGCCTTAGTCACTTGGATTTGTTTGTAGATAAGCCCCCTAATGAGTTATGCTTGCTTGGTTATGACTTTGCCTCTTATGCGCCCATTGTATTTATATGAGGAGAGTCACTCTACTCTTGATTATAAGTGAGTTCCCGAGCTCTTCCTTGGCCAACACATCTCTTAAGGATCCCAAATTTGTCCACAAGTGTCCAGCATGTTGTACATTGGTACAACTATTTTACCCGTGCTTAGGGTGTCTTACCCATGGGTCTTTGCTAAGTGAAACTATTCCATAACGCATAATTTGTTCATGGGATATTAAAGATTTCCCCTAATTTCAATATATGTTGATCAATACCTACCAAAATCCTTTTGTTAAGCCCCCTCCCAATACATCATTGTAATTTAAAAACCCTATTTTTACTAAATATGCCCTATTTTTAGTAGATATGCCTTATTTTTACTATATACCCCTTTTTATACCCCCACCAATACCTATAAATACCCATACCCTACATCCTCCCAATACTTGTAATAAATTGACCTTATTTTTCACACTTTAAAAATCCCCAGTTGTGAATGAATGTGATAAGATATAAATCGACAAGGTAAATCCCCTTGTCGTTTTACTGGCATGCCTTGGGAAAATGGACCCAATAGCCCTTTCATATTCAACTTCAAGTGGGTACACCTTGAAATGACTTACTTGTCAAATCCTTTCAGTTGTAAGGTTTCTTCATGGTTGCACATACTCCTACCCAATGTGCCTTCATGAGTGTCAATCATGTTGGTCCTTGTCTTGCCCCTTGTACACAAGTTGATTCCTTTGTCGATAATGTACTCTTGTCAATTCCTTTTGTTGTGTGCTTGATTGCAATGACAAGGTTTTGCATGTTTTGACGTCACAACTTATTATGTCCTCAAGATTGAAGGGCCTTCACAAAGTGTAATAACATAGATAGTGGCATTCATTAACATTACATAGGACCATCATTGAACCCCTTTAGTTGTAAGGTTTATCCATGGTTGCACACACTCATACCCAATGTGCCTTGATGATTGTCAATCAGGTTGGTCTTGGTCTTTCCCCTTACACAAGTTGCTTCCTTTATTGATCATGTGCTCTTGTCAATGCCCTTTGTTGTGTGTTTTATCAATTGCCTCTACCTGCAGTTGTCTTTTGTGCACCTAGAAAGCACCCTGTGTGCCAATCATTCCTCAGTTTCACTTGGAAACTGTGTTTTCAATTCACCTAAGCTCATAGATGGATGCATTAGTGATGGGTCATCACCTGCCCTAATACATGACATAAAATCCTCCCCCACTCAACTTCGTTGTTGTCCTTGGTAAATCCCGAAGAACTAAGGTTGTTCCTCATAAACTCTTATCCAAACTTAGTTGTCCATGTGGGATACTCCCATCAACCAATCCTCAAATCCAATAGTGAATCATTTCTACCATGTGCTTCATTCCAACTGTTGTTTTGATTCACCCACAAAGATCACGAGGGGAGAAGTTAGGTAGCTAATGTGACTTTGTGCCCTATTCATGAAAGTGGTCCTCTCCACAAACTGTGAGTTGAATGCATTGGTCTTGATTATATCATGTGCTATGCATATTGAATTTTCTTCCCTCTGGCACTTCCAAGAGTCCAACTTGTTGCCAAAAATATTAGGGTAATCCTTCTACCCACTCTTCCTATTTAGTTTTAGGTGCTTGTATAATCGTAGATAAGTGATATTGTAAAATCCCTTTAATTTCTTAAGTCGTCGACTTCTTTGTCTTGTCTGGGCATCATTCAACAATGCCCTAGCCCTTCTGTCTCTCCTTTGGTAGGACCCACTTTACTTGCTACTTTAGTTAATAGAGGGAGGTTAGTGGTAGCCCATGCAAATACCCCCAAATGTACCAAAATTTGAGTATTCTTAATGCGTGTTGAATCCACCTAAACCATGCTTTGCACTCAGGTACAATGATAAGGGTACATTCAACTAATATTTCCATCACCCCTCATCAACAACCCAACAACTTCTAGGTCCCCTTGCCAATTTTATTATCAAGGGAGGTGTTATCCCTAAAGTTGAACCTAGACTACGAGATTCAAGTTTAAGGAAATCTTTGTTTGAAAATGTAAAAATCAAATGCAATCAAATTAAAAATACAAGCTGGTATCAAACTAGAGCTAATAGAACCTCACAGTATTAGAAGGCACTAGGCTAGTATTACTTGTTTGTACAGTTTTCACAGTTTAGGAATGAAATCAAAACATCATACAATTTACAATGAACATAGCTGGTATATATCACAGATGGGTAAATACAGGTGTTCATAAGAAGATCAAAGCATGTGATAGGCTGGTAAATCAATGAGGGCTGCAAGACAAACTGTAGAAACCATATAACACAAAATACAATACAACATTCAAGAGTAAGGATTCTATGATCCTGAAAACATGAAGTGAAACTGTTACTGTGTATAAATATATAAAGATAATTGTTTCTCTTGATAAGAATTATAGTAATGGAATATGAATGACCATATACTTAACAGAATTACCAGAGAAACAATTCATGCCATACAGAAACAAATCATCATCATACTTCATTCATAAACAGAACCTGTTTGAAGCTGCAAAATGTTCATGCTACACAGATGTGCTTACAAATAATCAAGCATGACTCCCAAAACTACCAACCTGCAGTCCCCTCCTCGAGACCTCTGCCCCAATTACATCCTAAATCCTTCAATTTATAACAATTTACAGGATAAAAACTAATATCAGCCTCTTAGGAATCGAATTTTGTTCCTAGGTTTGCAACATATCTGGAATGGATATAATGGAATCATCTATTCTGATTTAAGCATAATTCAAGGCATAAATTTCTTTGAATCTTGAAGATTTCCAGCATCCTTAAAATGCTAACCGATTGTTGATTTTTGGGCCTTCGAATGCTTTAACACCTGCAATAGATTCTTTAAATGCTAATCCCTTACCTCGGATACTCTGCCGCCAAAACATTTGCATCCGGTCTGGAAGCCAATTCAGTTGCCGATGTTTTTACTGAGATTGAATATTGCCACAAGAATCTGGATGTCGATCTTTTTTGCCACCAAGTACATTTCCATCTGGAAATCTGAAAAGGACACCTAGCAAGATTTTGACCACGACTAGCTTTTGTGATTTTAGTAGTGTTCATATGAAGAATGCTCCATCCATTTTCGGTACCTGTATCAGAATTTCATCTCTAACCTGGTGACCTTCTCCTCTTCTTCCATCTTCTGGATTTCCCCAACCTCATCACTCAATTTGGCACGATATCCTTGTGTTGAGAATACACAACCTTGAATGCATTTTCATTTTCCTTAACAATTTCGTCGAAGGTAATATTAGCCTGCATAAATGTGAAAGAGCTAAACTTTAGCGACACGTGCTTTAAGTTCCAATTTGAGAGCAAATATGGCTTCTCGTTGTGAGCTCTTTGAGAACTGTTCCTTTCTTGTGAGCACAACTCAGAGATTAGCTACCAGAGTGGTTTCTCCTCCATATGATAGTAACGATCTCTCCAATTCTTCAACAATTGCAAACAGTGATTACCAGCAAGTAGAAGTATTCAATGATTTCTCCTCTTGCAATTCTCTAGCATCATTACAACTGCGGATGCAAGGTGCAACATTCTCTTCTTCATAGCGTCGATGGAGATCAATGGTGACTGCAATCAGTATATTTCATTTGGAGACTGGATTTATCAAAGAATCGATCAAGCCCGTCTGTAGCTTCAATTGCCATGGCATCGATCTTTTTAGTGATCAATGATTCTATGAACCTACTGAACAAGATTCATTAATGTAGGTATTTTTGAATTACCTAGTTCCCAAACCAAAATCTGCCAAAGATTCATCCTCTGGCTTGAGAGAGGCCACATCAAGTATTGAAACATACCGAGTGGTTAGACCCAAAACTCTTAAAAGTGCAACAGATAAGGCAGCCACCTCTTTAATGGTCCCAGTGAGACCTTCTATGGAATGGAGCAATTTGGTGACAAATGTTTTACTCCCTTCAGGCTTAGTAAACAGCAACGTAGTAACCTCAATCCTCAGCTTGTGTGTTCCAAAGTATTCTCAAGTCATAAAGTAAATGGCTCAACCCCAGTATCCTTTCTAATTGACAATTTCATCTATGTGTGGCTCTCTTCTGCACCAGGTTCCATGGAAATACACAGCTACCAAGGATGTAAATTCAGGACCATGTCCCGAAACCATGTTACACAGATTATATGGCAGCAGACGTGACCCGAAGAACAGCTTGAGCATTTCCAGGAGAAAACTTCATGCAACAGAACTGCTCCCACGAAAAGAATAAATTACCAATTTTTCCATTAGTTGGGACGAGAGACAGAACTTCTTCACATCAACTGTACACCAGTCATTTGGCAGATTTCAACATTATGATTTCCAGAGTCTTGCTGCCATATGCAACATACCCACTGAACCCTACATAATGCTACTCATTTTCAATGGAGATAGATAGTGAAAAAGCAAGCCTGCGAATACCCTTCTTCCATTAACCAGTAGAATGATAATATGCTGCCAGTTTGTAAGAATTTCACCCTGTAACACATACTCTTTTGCACATCATAGGTTCACAATTAATGAATGGAAACTTTGATGATTTTAGGTAACCAAGGAACCCTAATGGTGAATAACCAAATGTAAGATATGAAACAAAGTAAAATAAAAAAAACAATAAAAACCAATCATAATCAAAAAATTTAAAAATAAACAGGAGGAACAACCCTAGAGATAACATCTGGCTCTGCCTAGGGATGGCATGCTCTTTGCGAGCTGCTAAGAACAAGTAGACCAAGTGCCTTGTCTCCATTGGGCTGGATTCTTCATCACAAATCTCTGCTACTTAAAAAACCACTAGCTGAATCTTTAAACTACTGTGAAAACTGAAATAATCTTCTCACAACCATATGATCACACTGTACCAACTTTTAAAGAAATGCTTGAAGCATCAAGCTTATTTATTCACAGCTCCTACACTAAACAAAACTACTTTCTTTTGATCAGGTAAAATCTTGTTTCCAGTGAAGCCAAACAAGTATCTGAATACTTAATGAAAGTCTTGATCTGTGCATTAGCAAAATGAAAATAGGAACAACAATCATCATCTGTCTGCAATTTTGATTGTCATATTTATCATACAATGTATACTGAAACCTTGAATTGATAAATTCCTTGATGTAGTCAGCTACCGGGTCATGCCATTTTCTCAGTGAATTATTAAACTCATCCTTATTCTCATTCTTTATATCGAAAGGCAGCTGAAAAGGGCTTTGAAATGACAAATCTTGTATTTTGACCTCTAAAGCTTCAATCTTTTTCTCAATATGTGCAGCGAATTCTTTTAAAAAGATGACTTTAAATTCAGAGTTTGACATTAGATAAGAAGACAAAATGGAAGAAAAATTTTCATCAATTTCCTGATCAATGCTCATATCCCTCCATTCCTTGAAATTTTTAATGGAAAGAAAATATGCCCTAAACTCTGTCTTCTCCATCCATATCTTTAGAAATATAATCCACAAATCTATTGATGATCTAATTGACCCCACTGGCAAATATTTTGATCTGGAAATGATGCATAAAGGGGACCATGGAATATGACAATTCATTTCATAAGAAAGGAAAAGACAACCTCCCTTTGACAAAAACAATCTGACATTTGAGCTGCTCAAAGACTCCATATAATCAACAAATGGATCAATGAAGTTATAAGGAAATACCTCTTGCTGAAGATCAAAATATCTCTGTATACCCTTTTCCTCATAATGGCTGCCACTTTCAGCTACCTGCAAATTGGATTGCAAATATGGCTGCTCAATGTCTTCTACAGATTCAGGATGGTTGATTTCTACACAATGATGTTCCTCACCAACATTTGATTCATAGTTGTCATACACCTGTTTGCTGCTCCTTAAATCAACAGAAGCTGATGTAGGGATCTGCTCTATTTCATCTGGATACTCATCATAGATTGGGATATCTTCAGAGTGAATCGGTTGATGCTGATATAAATCTAGAACTTCAATGTCTTCTCCTGGAGGTTCCACCGATATGTTAATGTCTTCACCACACAATGGAGCATTATGATCAATTTCTAAAGATGAAGATTTATGTTCTATGATGCTCTCATCAATTTTAGTATTTTGAAAAATTTCTTCTTGTGAAACAGAATCAGAGGAAGATAATAAATCTTCTTCTTTCTTTACATCATAACCATCAGCTTCATCCTCACTACAGGAAAAATCTGCTTCTAAACTCTGCATATATAATGCATATCCCCTACAACAATCCTCAAGAATGCACTCATCTGGGTATATCCTCTTATAATATGAATTAAAGGTATCATGAAAGTCTTTCAAAGAGGAAATACTGGAAGGAGGAAGATTTCTGTACCATTTTCTCGCACTACCATCTAATGAATACATAAACATTTTCATCAATACATCTTCATGATGTATATTTAACTTATCCATGTATTGATGGAATTTAAGTACATGATATGTCAGATTTTCATCTTTGTTTTCTTCGAATCGGGGAAGAAAATCTCCCCATTCGTCCATGGTAGGTATTGTATTTGGAAATCCAGGAACATCTGAGAAATTGAACGGAGCAAATCTCTGTGCCAACATGGTTTCAAAACGCTTACACATCTTGTAAAATCGCCTCTGGATTCTTCGAACATGGAGTCGCCCGGTGAATAAATCTGTAGTATAACTAATGCCCTGCTCCTGTCCACCGTCAAGAGCTGGATCTGATCTTTGTCATTCTTTCCCGGGGAAGATATCTTCACTCCTCTGTCCCCGGCAACGGCGCCAGAAGATGTTATCCCTAAAGTTGAACCTAGACTACGGGATTCAAGTTTAAGGAAATATTTGTTTGAAAATGTAAAAATCAAATGCAATCAAATTAAAAATACAAGCTGGTATCAAACCAGGGTTAATAGAACCTCACAGTATTAGAAGGCACTAGGCTAGTATTACTTGTTTGTACAGTTTTCACAGTTTAGGAATGAAATCAAAACATCATACAATTTACAATGAACATAGCTGGTATATATCACAGATGGGTAAATACAGGTGTTCATAAGAAGATCAAAGCATGTGATAGGCTGGTAAATCAATGAGGGTTGCAAGACAAACTGTAGAAACCATATAACACAAAATACAATACAGCATTCAAGAGTAAGGATTCTATGATCCTGAAAACATGAAGTAAAACTGTTACTGTGTATAAATATATAAAGATAATTGTTTCTCTTGATAAGAATTATAGTAATGGAATATGAATGACCATATACTTAACAGAATTACCAGAGAAACAATTCATGCAATACAGAAACAAATCATCATCATACTTCATTCATAAACAGAACCTGTTTGAAGCTGCAAGCATGACTCCCAAAACTGCCAACCTGCAGTCCCCTCCTCGAGACCTCTGCCCCAATTACATCCTAAATCCTTCAATTTATAACAATTTACAGGATAAAAACTAATATCAGCCTCTTAGGAATCGAATTTTGTTCCTAGGTTTGCAACATATCTGGAATGGATATAATGGAATCATCTATTCTGATTTAAGCATAATTCAAGGCATAAATTTCTTTGAACCTTGAAGATTTCCAGCATCCTTAAAATGCTAACCGATTGTTGATTTTTGGGCCTTCGAATGCTTTAACACCTGCAATAGATTCTTTAAATGCTGATCCCTTACCTCGGATACTCTGCCACCAAAACATTTGCATCCGATCTGGAAGCCAATTCAGTTGCCGATGTTTTTACTGAGATTGAATATTGCCACAAGAATCTGGATGTCGATCTTTTTTGCCACCAAGTACATTGCCATCTGGAAATCTGAAAAGGACACCTAGCAAGAGTTTGACCGCGACTAGCTTTTGTGATTTTAGTAGTGTTCATATGAAGAATGCTCCATCCATTTTCGGTATCTGTATCAGAATTTCATCTCTAACCTGGTGACCTTCTCCTCTTCTTCCATCTTCTGGATTTCCCCAACCTCGTCACTCAATTTGGCACGATATCCTTGTGTTGAGAATACACAACCTTGAATGCATTCTCATTTTCCTTAACAATTTCGTCGAAGGTAATATTAGCCTGCATAAACGTGAAAGAGTTAAACTTTAGCGACACGTGCTTTAAGTTCCAATTCGAGAGCAAATATGGCTTCTCATTGTGAGCTCTTTAAGAACTGTTCCTATCTTGTGAGCACAACTCATAGATTAGCTACCAGAGTGGTTTCTCCTCCATATGATAGTAACGATCTCTCCAATTCTTCAACAATTGCAAACAGTGATTACCAGCAAGTAGAAGTATTCAATGATTTCTCCTCTTGCAATTCTCCAGCATCATTACAACTGCGGATGCAAGGTGCAACATTCTCTTCTTCATAGCGTCGATGGAGATCAATGGTGACTGCAATCAGTATATTTCATTTGGAGACTGGATTTATCAAAGAAACGATCAAGCCCCTCTGTAGCTTCGATTGCCATGGCATTGATCTTTTTAGTGATCAATGATTCTATGAACCTACTGAACAAGATTCATTAATGTAGGTATTTTTGAATTACCTAGTTCCCAAACCAAAATCTGCCAAAGATTCATCCTCTGGCTTGAGAGGGGCCACATCAAGTATTGAAACATACCGAGTGGTTAGACCCAAAACTCTTAAAAGTGCAACAGATAAGGCAGCCACCTCTTTAATGGTCCCAGTGCGACCTTCTATGGAATGGAGCAATTTGGTGACAAATGTTTTACTCCCTTCAGGCTCAGTAAACAGCAACGTAGTAACCTCAATCCTCAGCTTGTGTGTTCCAAAGTATTCTCAAGTCATAAAGTAAATGGCTCAACCCCAGTATCCTTTCTAACTGACAATTTCATCTATGTGTGGCTCTCTTCTGCACCAGGTTCCATGGAAATACACAGCTGCCAAGGATGTAAATTCAGGACCATGTCCCGAAACCATGTTACACAGATTATATGGCAGCAGACGTGACCCGAAGAACAGCTTGAGCATTGCCAGGAGAAAACTTCATGCAACAGAACTGCTCCCATGAAAAGAATAAATTACCAAATTTTCCATTAGCTGGGACGAGAGACAGAACTTCTTCACATCAACTGTACACCAGTCATTTGGCAGATTTCAACGTTATGATTTCCAGAGTCTTGCTGCCATATGCAACATACCCACTGAACCCTACATAATGTTGCTCATTATCAATGGAGATAGACAGTGAACAAGCAAGCCTGCGAATACCCTTCTTCCATTAACCAGTAGAATGATAATATGCTGCCAGTTTGTAAGAATTTCACCCTGTAACACATACTCTTTTGCACATCATAAGTTCACAATTAATGAATGGAAACTTTGATGATTTTAGGTAACCAAGGAACCCTAATGGTGAATAACCAAATGTAAGATATGAAACAAAGTAAAATAAAAAAAACAATAAAAACCAATCATAATCAAAAAATTTAAAAATAAACAGGAGGAACAACCCTAGAGATAACAGGAGGCCAAAGCTTGTTCATGTTCTTCGTTGGATACCAAAGACCAAGGCTTCTTAACTTATGCTTGGTTTCCTTAAATTGTTGACAAGTCCTCCTTGTGTTGGTTGACTCTTCTAGTGCTTCCTCTTGTGTTTTTCATAGGATATTATGTTGCACACGTGTTCACTGTGTTGGTTGTTGTTGTGTTTTCTTTTCCTTCAAAACCCTTAATGATCCATGCATAAGAAGTCAAGTAGGACCCTGGTTTGGCGATTATGTCCAATCACAAGTTAATCATTTGGGTGACTCCACCAATCTTCCTCCTTACCATTATTACAATGATTTATTGTTGACCCAAATAAAAAACCAAGTTGTTCAAATGTGAAACAGGTGCAACCTATTCCCTTCGCAAGAACTCTTGCCCAAGGAAAATATCCAAGTAATCCATGGATGATATGGTGAGGTTTCCCTTCTACACTAATCATTATCTTCATCGTAAATCCTTTTTTTTTCCAACCACCCACTCAATCTCTAAGTTCACTACCTTGAAGGATGTTCCTATGGGTTCAAACTACAACTTGAGCCTATTGACAAACTGCTCCTCCACAAAATTATGAGCGGTTATATTGTGCACAATCGTGATAAAAAGTGCCCATTCACTTCCACTTAAACATCACACAAGTGTCTTATTTCTTCTTCTTGGCGCATCATATTACTTTCCTCAGCTATGACACCCAACACTTGCAAAACTCCTACAAATGACTGAGTTGATTGGTATTTTGTATCCTCCATGTTCTTCTATTTGATTGGGCAATCCATCGCACGATGGTATTTTGTATAGATCCAAGAGAAAAATGGGTTTCCCTTGTGTTTTTCCTAGGGTACTTCTTCCTACTTGGGTTTTTCCTCACCCGTATTTGCAAATGCCTTACCTTTTTCATTCTCATTAACTTTTTTGAAATATTTCTTTCTCACACCTCCTTCTTCTACTTCTTAACTTATCATATCCTTCCTCTTGAAATCCAATAGCTTTTCATCTATAGTGATTGCAATGACAAGGTTTTGCATGTTTTGGTGTCGCAACTCATTTTGTGCTCAAGAGTGCAGACCCTTCATAAAGTGTAATAACATTAAACCCTCCATAAGTGGTGTTTGTTTTTAGTTTTACAAGAATTGGAATTGTAGGGATTGTATCAAAATCTGGGTTGAATTAGCAATGAATTTTTCATTTCATTCCATGCAGTAGAAAGAAAGGTAAATGTTATCCTAATCAATTTATGTGAACCCAACTGCACAGTTCCTAAGGTAGTTCTCACTGCGTAGTAAATTTAAAGGAATATGTTGGAATAATATTTTTCCTTGACTTAATAAAATGGAAATAACGTAATTGGTGGAAGGTCTATGCATGTAACTATAATTTCCTTGTTCCATCTATGTGAACCATACTCTCGCAGTTCCTATGAGAGTTATTTACTGCACAGTTAAACTACTGTGTAGTTCTTACTGCACAGTTCTTTACTACGTAGTTCCTATGATCATGTTTTATCGTGCAGTTTTTACTGTAAATATTTGATTGTGCAGTTATCAACAAAATATTTACTACGCAATTCTTACTGTTTAGTAAGTTTAAAGGAATATGATGGAATATTGTTTTTCCTTGTTTTAATAATATGGAAATTACATAAGTTAGTGTTTACTGCGCAATTCTTAGTACGCAATACTTACTATGAAATTCTTACTACACAATTTCTAATAATGTGCTTAGCATATGTTTCCGCAAGTATGCCTAAACCCATTTTGTATGAATTTTTATTATTATGTATCTCATAGATTATTCTATGGTTCCATTAAAATATTTATGTCTATTATGCATTGTTGTGCAGTTGTTATAAGAAAGCATATAAGCATTATGTATTAGTGTGTTTTAAGTCTAGTGTAACGTTGAGTATGTTACATTTCCTTTGAGTGTTATACTAATTAGCAATCTCCCTTTGGGTGCTCTACTAACAAGCAATTTGAGTTTTGGCACTCTATCAGCGGGTGCTCTGCTTGCCCAAATTCTTCGATTCCAAGGTCGTGTTTCAAACCTTCCTACTGTCAAACCCTTCAATGGTCTTGTTCCTAGATTCCTTTATCTCTAATACCAATTATCACAACCCCAAAAATACGGTTCCTGTAATTTAGTGACCATGCGACACTAAATTTATTCCGAAGGACATGGTCGCTTGAGCCTACAACTTGTTAGACTACTTCTCTTTATTCAAGGCATGTCGATACCATATACCCTGAGATACTCATCCTCTAAACCTTTTATGCCTAGAGATCTTGCGCAACCTACACTTGGACTTAACTTGTTATGTGTGTGAGTTGTTTACGTTAACCTACTTATACTTAGACAATACAATAATCAAACATAAAGAGGATAAGCATGACACTACATATGCAGTGGGTTCCCAAACTGAGGTACCGAGAAGTTTCATATGTTATTGAAGATAAATAGTTAGAAGGGGTGAGCTCAGGGTAATGGTTGTAACCTCTGTTATAAAGGGATATTTGGCATAAATTCATGTGACCCAAAATACAATAGATAAAAATCCTATGCACTCTTTTCTCTCGATGTTTTGTTGTGACCTTGTCTTGTCCCAAATCATGTTTGCCTACAACCTTTGATAGGAACTCCTCCACAGGATAAGCTTACATTGCAAAATTAACTTACTCATGGAGATATTTTCCTATTGAATCTTCACACTTGTTGAAGACCCTTAAGAACAACCCACCCTTTTCTGTATGCACAAGAATGTTGCTTGTCAACTATCCTTCTTACCTTAGTCATATCCACTTGTTCATCGATAAAATTCCCAACGAGTGATGCCTACTTGGTTATGCCTTTGTCTCTTGTGTTCCCTAAGTATTCATCTCAGGATATTCATGCCACTCTTCTAAGTGGTTTCCCAAGTTATTAATTGGTCAAAACATCTCCTAAGGCACCCAAAGATGTCCACAAGTTCCCGACATGGTGTTCAACCATTTTACCCCTTCTTGGGGTGTCTTACTACCATGACTTGGGAAAGTGGACCTGATGGTCATTTCATCTTCAAACTCAAGTGGGAAATCCTTGCAACAAATTACTTATTGAATCCCTTTGGTTATAAGGTTACTATAGTCACACATAATCCTGCTCGATTTTCCTTGACAAATTTCGATCATGTTAGTCTTGGTCGTGCCCCTTGTACACAAGATACCTTCTTTCTCAATCATACCATCTTGCTTTTTCACTTTTGTTGAGCACCAATCCATCTCATCTTCCCATGAGTGTCTTTGGTACACGAGGAATGCACCTTGTGTGCCAAGCATTCCTTGGTCGCACTTGGGCACCAATTTGTTGATGTACATGAGCTCATAGATGTATGGGTTGGTGAGGGGTCATCGTTTGCCCCAAGATAATGATGTTATATTGTGTTTGTCCACTTATTAACTTTCTCCATAAAGCATACTCAAAATGTGTAGGTTGATTTAAGTCCAAACCCCAGAACTTCACATGAATCCTACTCACTACCAATGAAATAAAACAACTTTATGAAAGGAACTAGAGCTTAGTCTCCATTCTGCCTACCTTTCTTTCCTTTCCTTTTCTTCACTTATACTACAGTGTTCGTCTTAGGATTTGGTATAGATTTCAATGATAATGAATTGTTAACAATATCCATCAAGGGTTGGAGTATGAGTTGCATCTTCTTAATAATAATAGTTAAAGTCACACCTTCATTTTTCAAAGGAGGGTCATCTCACCACTACAATTGAAGAAGTATGTTGCCAAGGAATAAGAGTAGTGCTCCTTACGTTGGAGGTAATGATGGCGGGATTTGCAGTACTATATGGAGCCACCAGTTCAAAAGATGAGATGTTATAAGGAGGTTTGGAAGGCTCCACTTTGTTGGGACAATTGGTTGAGTTCTTCTAACAAAAATCAAACCTAAGGAGACCATTGTCTCCTAAGACATTTGCATTGTTAAGACCCTTTGTTTTTTAATAAGACATTGTTAGATGATCATGTTCGAAGCAAACCCATCACTAAAAGGTAAGATTCTTATAATCCACCAATTGGCCATCATTTTGCTCATATTTGCATATTAAAGTAAATGTAACAACAACACAACATTGTGGCATCACTAATAAATATGTACTTTCCCAATAGTTCTAAGGGTTCGAAAAACATGACGTGCATACTCAATTATCACTAAGTTCGAGGGCACCACTTTCATGAATGAGTTGATTCTTAGTTCGGGAAGAACATAACTCTTTAATCCCTAGAATTCGATCCAATATCTATGGATATTATTACAATGCCATCCAAGTTTCATATTTGTTACTTAGATTTTGATTCAAGTTAAAAAAAACATTATATCAACATTTTTAATGCACTACATTTTCTTATCGATCTATAACTTTGGAAACTTCACATAGGTTATATGCAATGATGAGAACAAGCATCTCAACTTAATTTGAAACCTTCCAAACTTTACATAAGTTTATATGTAAATGCCAAACTTCTCGGTTAAGCAAACCATCCCACTTCGGTGGATGGTAGGTTAAGCAAATCATAAGGGGAACATCCAAACCAGAATATGTCTCAATAGAATTGAACCCTAATGGATGGAATGAAATCAATTTAAACCCATCAACAAACCATTGTATCTTTGACTATCAAATATCAATATATATGTACAAACAAAAATATCTAAAATGTTATATAAATAGGTATGTACTAACCATTGAGTTAATAATGCATTTATAATTTACTCTATTCCATATCACATGAATATGTACAACGATTTGAAGAATTTTAACTGATTTTAAATAATTACGTCGATAGGCGTATATATCTTAGAATTTTGGGGTGGAATACCATTTATGTTTTTTTATCTACTGACGAGAATGACACAAGTGTATAGGCGTATATATCTTAAAATTTTGGGTGGAATACCATTTATGTTTTTTTATCTACGGACGAGAATGACACAAGTGTACTATCCATATTGATTCAACAGGTGTCATCCATGATTAAACGAGAATGAGACAAGTGTACTATCCAGATTGATTCTATGGGGGCCGTCCAAAATTAATAATAAAATAATTCAAAAAAATAGCTTAATTAACATGTGATAAGTACAATTAGTGATGGTTGTAAAAATTAGAATTAATCTTCAACTATTTGATTATTAGATACAACTATTAACTTAACTCCAATTATTTTACAACTATTAGCTTAACTTCAACTCTAATCACTTTTATGTAAGCTTCAAACTCCTAATAAAATAGTTAGAACTACTAATAAACTCCTGCATCTCATAGTTGGACATCTAGCTAATATACAATTAGTATTACATCTTTAGGTTTTTCATATAGATATAATTAGGTTTTCGATTCATTTTAAAGGAGGTTAGTCTAACTCATAATTAACAATTTCAAAAAAATAAAAAAATAGATTAGTTAACATATGATAAGTACAATATAGTTCGAAAAATCAAACTTTAGTTTCAAGTATTTGATACAACTATTCAATTATTAGCTTAAATAAATTGATGATACAACTATTACCTTAACTTCAACTCCAATCATGACTTTTACTTGAATTGCAATTGCCAATATATGCTTAACTGGAATGATTTTATAATTATTAGTATAACTTCAACTCTAATCACAGTTATATTGGATAAATATTAGATTAACTATTAGATACAACTATTAGCGGTTATATTGGATAACTATTAGATTATTCCAATAGTGATACAACTATTACATTAAATTTAGATGAACTGCATCTCTTAGCATGAGAAGTTGACATTGATTGCAGTGAAACCATGCACCAATAATAATCAATTAGGTAATGTGGAGTTTATGTGACAGTTGAGAGTCATTTAATGTGCAGGCTTAGTCTAATCTTTATATTAACTTTTAAATGAACTATTAACTTAACTCCAATGATGATACAACTATGAGGTCAATAACCATAAATTAAGTGGATTAAGTGGTTGTTATATTAACTTAACTATTAACTATTAAATACGAGTAATTTGACACATTATTTAGTAAAAAAAACATTATTACGCCGATAGGCGTTTATATCAATGATATTTTGGGGGGGATGGACTTGCTTGAGCGGATCATCAAGATCCAGCAAAACACGCCAAGTGTATGATCCAGATGATTTGAATCGTCTGATCTTTTAACAATTGTGTTTAAATAAAATAGCTTGTTAACTAATGTAGCTGGCATCCGCTCGCGGCTTCCTCTGAAGCGCATGAAGAGATGGGCCTGCACGCGTGGTGTAACGCAATGTTATGGAAACGAAGTAGGCAGTTAAGATTGCTTTTGTTGTAAGATAATAAGTGGCGGCTTCAAGCGGCAGTGGGATGCGTGGCAAATTCACTGAACCCTGGCCTGGCGCGTGGCGAGTTAGTTAACAGTTGTTGCAGTTAGTTCGATAAGTTTTTTGTTTTTGTTTCCCGATGCTTCTCCGGTTCTGGAACGGGCAAGAACAACACGGAAGTCAAAAAGCTTCTCATCGCCACCACCAACAAATCGATAATCATCATAGAAGATATCAACTATTCTCTCAGACCGCAAGAACAAGAAGAAGAAGCAGCCGCCACAGAAAGAGAAGCAGTCAGACCTCGCGAAGCCCGAGGAAACTGAATCGGACGAGGATAGCAAAGTGACCCTTTCCAGGGTTCTGAATTTCATGGATGGGTTGTGGTCGTGTTGCGGAAGCCAAAGATTGTTCGTGTTCACGACGAACCACATCAATAATGTTATCAGTGATAGATGTTGTTCATTGCTGGGTTACAACAGAAGATTTTTCTTATCGTTTTCTGCTAGATCGACCTAAGACACTTTGGAGCGATCTGATCTATTTCTCTTTTTGTAAGAAATCTGTATATATGCCACCTTGCATTCATTAGAAACACTGTCTATATTCAAGCGATACAGAGTTCAGAGGCTGTAGATTTTAAAATATAAGCATCTTTATCATATTGAAGAAAAGAATTATGCTCTTCTATTTTCCTAAAGCTGTTTCGATTAGTAGTTTAAGCTTTAAAAAAATATCTTCAAATCTACTGGCTTTTCTTTTCAGGTGTCGAACATGTCAAGGGAACAGCTCAGTAACTTCAAGTATGAAGAGGTGAGTAACAGAATTATACTACCATAATCTTCATGAATAAGGAGCCTCATCAATTTGTGGATTGATGTTCTTTGAAGTAAATCCTTATAATGCAGGAGTTCATTCAAAATTCCCAAGAAGTGAAGCTCTTTACTTGCACATGGCAGAAAGGGAAGCCAAAGCCCTTATATGCCTCTGCCATGGTTAGCCTCACATAACTGCCTCTGCCATGGTTAGCCTCACATAACTTTCCAATTCTTGTACAGATCTTACATCATAACTTAACCTTAATCATGATTCTAATTTCTGCATATACGCATTTGACTTCCCTGGATTAGAACCTGTAACCTTCAACTAAAGGAAACTTAATTTTAATTCTAGCTATATTTGTTTAGGATTAATTTGTTTCCTTCTCATGATTGCAGGCTATGGCATAGAGTGCAGCATTTCATGAAAGGTACTTCCACTCTGACTATCCGTGGTGTTGGGCATGGAGATCTCAAGGAAGACCCAAGCAGATGGTATAAAATGGAGACAAAAAATAGGAAGTTGTTGAAGCAGTTACCACTATTATCTGGCTTGCATTAGCTCATCATGCGGCAGTCAACTTCGGGCAGTATGCTTATGGAGGGTACATGCCCAATCTTCCCACCATGAGTAAACGCGTTATCCCAAATAAAGGTTCTGAACAATACACTGAGATGATGAGAGATCTGGACGGATATTTCCTTAAAACTGTATCTACTCCGTTCCAGGCCACCCTTGTCATGGCCATTTTGGAGATATTATCAAAACATGTGAAAAACGAAGTATCCTTGGCGCAAATAAATGGATCGACGCCAGAATGGGCCGATGACAATGGAGTAGCTGAAGCGTTCGACCGATTTTCATCTCAGTTAGAGCAAGTGGAGAAGAATGTAATAGCCAGAAACAATATACGTTATTGTATCCTAGCACCACCAATCTATCCAAGTCCGGTGGCCTTACCGGTCGTGGTGTCCCCAACAATATATCCATCTAATCCATTGACTATCAATATGTGCAATACATGACAGGTTACAAATTAAGATATCAATAGCCTCTCCTTATCACGATCCAAATGTGAAATGTCTGTAATGTTTGAAATTATAAGATTAATAGCTCTTCTCTTTAACGCTAATGGCCTACTGGAATTTAAGATTTTGTAGTGGGAACTGGAGCTATAAGTTGTTAGTTTCCTGTCAGCTTGATCTTTACTTTTTCATTGGGTATGCATCTCTATAATGTTTTGGTGGTAAGGAACTAGAATTTCATTGTTGGTTAGTTGTTTAAATGTCAAATCTTAAGACGTGTAGGTAAGCAGTATAAGCCCTAACCAAAAAGCCCCCAACCCGCGGGAATCCGGCACAGCGATTTTTGTGAAAACTGTAATTTGCAGTTGTTAAATCTTAATTTTAATTATTTGGGTAGTCTTAGTACATCATTCAATCTAATTTGAAAATCATATTTATTGTAATTACAAAACTACAAATCTTAATAACAATTTTGATCGGTTTTCTACACAATTTTGCTGGAAAAACTAAGCGTTTTAGTTGTATTTTATCCTACTCGCAGTGTTTTTCTTCCGAACTTTTTGGTTATAAACACCATACCAAAAGAATCGTTCATTTGGGTAAATGAGCATTGAATTTTAAAAGCACAGATTTGCATTTAAGGCATTGATTTTTAAAACACCGATTTGCATTTAAAATAATTGTTCTTACTAGCAACAAAGGCTTTTCAACTAAGCACACACAACTTTTGCATGAGTGCGAAAATGATCCCAATGTTTCGGAATTTGCAGTGGACAAAGAGGGTGAAGATTGTTATTTTATATAAGTCTATAAATTTTCTACAAAAGAAGAAGGTAGTATAAAAACATGGCAAAAACATGGTTAGAAAATGAAATTTGATCAAAGTAAGATTTATTCGATGAATACTTACATGGCATAAATTATTGAGTTTGTGATGAAGAAAAATAATTATTGCTTTGTGTGAAGAAGAAGAGTCATAGAAGTGAGGAGTAGAGCAACAATAGTCATGGAAGTTAGGAATACAGCAACATTGTTGTTGACCTTAAAATGAAATTTGATGAAGACCTTATAAAATTTAAACATCATTATTGATATTGTAATTATATGCCACCTTGCATTCATCAGAAACACGGTCTATATTCAGGAAATAGAGAGTTCAGAGGCTGTAGATTTTAAAAGATAAGCATCTTTATCATATTGAAGAAAAGAATTATGCTCTTCTATTTTCCTAAAGCTGTTCTGATTAGTAGTTTAAGCTTTAAAAAAAATCTAAATCTACTGGCTTTTCTTTTCAAGTGTCGAACATGTCAGGGGAGTAGCTCATTAACTTCAAGTATGAAGAGGTGAGTAATAGAATTATACTACCATAATCTTCATGAATAAGGAGCCTCATCAATTTGTGGATTTATGTTCTTTGAAGTAAATCCTTATAATGCAGGAGTTCATTCAAAATTCCCAAGGAGTGAAGCTCTTTACTTGTAGATGGTCACCGGCAGAAAGGGAAGCCAAAGCCCTTATATGCCTCTGCCATGGTTAGCCTCACATAACTTTCCAATGCTTGAACAGAGTTTACATCATAACTTAACCTTAATCATGATTCTAATTTCTGTATATAGGAATTTGACTTCCCTGGATTGGAACCTGTAACCTTCAACTAAAGGAAACTTAATTTTAATTCTAGCTATATTTGTTTAGGATTAATTTGTTTCCTTCTCGTGATTGCAGGCTATGGCATAGAGTGCAGCAATTCATGAAAGGTACTTCCACTCTGACTATCCGTGGTTATCCTGGATCCCACGACAGTAAAAGAATATGAACAGGATGTTAAATAATCAACAATATTTGCCAAAGTTGATGTTAAATAATCAACAATATTTGCCAAAGTTTATTTAGTAAATTTTTTTTTTATCTTGAATCTAATAACCTTGTTGGACCTATTGACAGAAACAGGAGTGAGGCTTGCAAAGGTCGGGTATGTAGTATTTGGTATAGATTATGAACGACATGGCAAATCTGTTGGAACACGTTGTTACATACAAAGCTTCGATGACCTTGTAAACAATTGTGCAACTTTTTTCAGGAGCGTTGTTGGTATGCATAATTAGGATCTTTTTATGCAACCAATATATTTAAACTTTATACTTGCAGATGGTCATCGGCAGAAAGGGAAGCCAAAGCCCTTATATGCCTCTGCCATGGTTAGCCTCACATAACTTTCCAATTCTTGTACATAGTTTACATCATAACTTAACCTTAATCATGATTCTAATTTCTGCATATAGGCATTTGACTTCCGTGGATTGGAACCTGTAACCTTCAACTAAAGGAAACTTAATTTTAATTCTAGCTATATTTGTTTAGGATTAATTTGTTTCCTTCTCATGATTGCAGGCTATGGCATAGAGTGTAGCATTTTCATGGAAGGTACTTCCACTCTGGCTATCCATGGTTATCCTGGATCCCACGACAGTAAAAGAATATGAACATGATGTTAAATAATCAACAATATTTGCCAAAGTTTATTTAGTAAATTTTGTTTTTATCTTCTAATAACCCTGTTGGACCTATTGACAAACACAGGAGTGAGGCTTGCAAAGGTCGGGTATGTAGTATTTGGTATAGATTATGAAGGACATGGCAAATCTGCTGGAACAAGTTGTTACATACAAAGCTTCGATGACCTTGTAAACGATTGTGCAACTTTTTTCAGGAGCGTTGTTGGTATGCATAATTAGGATCTTTTTATGTAACCAATATATTTAAACTTTATGGTTATGCTGTCCACAAAGAAATATTGTATGAGATCTGTAGTTGTCCAGACTAACAAGACAGTATGGAAATTACATTGTAGAGTGCGTTGAGTATAGGAAAAAAGCGAGGTTCCTTTATGGAGAATCCACGGGAGGAGTTGTGGCTCTTCTCATCCATCGAAAGCAACCTAACTATTGGAGTGGATCTATTCTTGTTGCCCCAATGTGCAAGGTATAAATTATAACTAATTCACATAACTTTACTTAAATAGAGATATGCTTTTTATAGCTGTAAAGAAAGTCTCATCTGTAATTTTAAATTTATCTGAGCTGGATTTCAACCTGACTGCCTTTGTCACATGGTTTAGTGGATGCCTCTGCTAAATCGTACGCTGTAATCAGCCCAACAAATTTCCCCAAAACACCTACAATAAGAAAAAAAATGTTGTGGACATTACTGTCAAGAGATTTATCTTGCTGCCTCTATTACATGCTTTATTGGATGTTTCTGCTAGATCACAGCCTGTAATCAGCTCTACAAATTCCCCTCCAACCCAAGAAATAATCCATAAAAAAAAATCTCTGTACATGACTGTCAAGATTTTTATATACACACTTACAATGTTTATATAAGTTACTACAGATAACCGAGGAGTTAAAGCCTCACCCCCTGTTTCTCAGCATATTGTGGACGCTAACTGTCATAATCCCTACATGGAATATTATGCCCGCACAGGACCTGTTAGAAGTGGCCATCAAGGACCCAAATAAGAGAACGGAGGTAAGGAATTTCGACATCATTTCATTCCTATCAACAATATCCAATGTTAATACAATTGCTTGATCCTAATTTTTTCCTGCACCTAAACACAGATTCAGACAAATCCTTTTATTTATCAAGGAAGACCTCGTCTAAATACTGCTTTCGAGCTACTATTAACAAGTTTGGACATAGAGAAACGACTGGACGAGGTACAGAAATTGAACGTTTTATTCAATGTATCTCAAAGTGATTCCAGTTGCCTTTCATAGGTCTTTTTTTTATAGAAAGGTTGTGATGTTTTTAATGGATTACATTCTGCAAGTGAGGTTGCCTTTTCTGATTGTTCATGGAGAAGAAGATAAAGTAACAGACCCATCTGTGAGCAAATTACTGTATTCTTCTACCAAAATCTTAGACAAGATGCTGAAGCTGTATCCCAATATGTGGCATGGATTGACAAATGGAGAACCTCCAGACCACATAGAGTTGGTATTCTCTGACATCATTGCATGGTTAGGCAAGAGAAGTGATGCAGGATGCCCTGAAGACCCCCATTTGGAAACATATAGAAATAGTCTGGCATGAAAGCAGCAACTTGATTGATATATATGTGAGTGAGAACAAAATGTTGGTTGCCAGATAATTAGTGGAGTGAGTTGCTTACAATGAATTACAGCAGCTACTGTCTCCATTATTGTGATTATGGGATTATCAATTGAAATGCATGTCTGCACTGACTAAATCCTTTGATCAAAAGTATTTTGTTGGTATTTGATGTATTTGTCTAAGGAAACGGACATCTCTCAGCTTCTGTGGGATCTACCTATTAAATGTATAAATGTCTCTCTCTGTGTTAAATCTAAAATATTATCTTTTTCTGTTAAATCTAAAATGTCTAGAGGAAGCCTTTTGAAAAATCTTGTTTGGAATATTAAAGTGAGAGGTTTTATGTGGAAACCTTGCTTGGAATATTAAAGTGAAAGGTTTTATGTGGAAACTTTGTAAATGTACAAAGTTTTGGGAAATTAGAGTGATAGGTTTTTGTGTGAACTTTGTAGATATGCAAAGTTTTCTGTAGAAAGCCATCACCTGAAGACTTTTTATATGTTTGTAACATATTCATGGTGCTAAAAACTTGTAAACATGAATAAATTTGTACATATGGATATGGAAATGTGTAAGGTTAAGTTTGGGTAGAAATTTATTATTTTAAGAAATTTTGTTTGAGAAAACACACATTTATATAAGTAGGTTTATCTTTAAAGAGTGTTAAATATGTTTTGAATTGTTATAAAAAATAAATAAATTATTAATATTGAATATTGATAGTTTAGAATTATTCAATTATATCCATGATAAGAAAATAGGTAAATTATCAATATTTATTAAAGATTTTTAGAAATCATTGATAAACACTTTTGTATATTGTTATATGATATAATATAAGAAAATAGATAAATTATCAATATTTATTAAAGATTTTTAGAAATCATTAATAAACACTTTTGTATATTGTTATATGGTATAATATAAGAGGAAATAACTAAATTATTAATATTTATTAAAGATTTTTAGAAATCATTAATAAACACCTTTATATATTATTATATGGTATAATATAAGAGGAGTTATCAACCATGTTTATAAAAAAAAACAAAGGCTACTTGATAATACTATGGTAATTGTAATTGGACATCGACAACAACCTTACACATAAGTCTTTAATTTGTCAAATAAATATTAGTGTATTTAACTTAATATTAAAGTAAACAAAAAAGTAACCAAACTCTTATAAATTAAAATAAAGAGAAAAACCCATAGAAAAAACTATTCTCTAAAAGAGAATAAACCATTAATGTTGAAAAGGCATTGGAATTAAAGTTGAAAATCCTACACAAATTTAGAGAATAACCATTAATGTTGAAAAGGCATTGGAATTAAATTTTAAAATCCTACACAAATGCATTGAGTCGTAAAAAGATGAGACTGAAAGCTCCAATAAAAAAAAATATGACAAATATAACCAAACTTTGAAAAACTAACCTCAAAAAAGTAAAATTCTAAAAAAGTATATTTACTTGTGTTTAGGTACAATAATGATAAACATTAATAACTATCGCATGGATTCCACACAAAAAAGTGCCCAACTATGAAATAAAACAAAAGCAACCACAATCAACTATCAAAATAGAAAGAGCAATGAGGCTTCTCAATGATACTTTCACTATTTGCAAATACAATAACTTGATATTCACCATCCTACTCCTTTGCTTGTCAATGATACTTTCACTATTTACAAAGTACAGAAGCCAAAGGAATAAATCCCCAATCTCCACCATCCTACACATATTGGAAGAAGCTATGCACATTAAAGATTGGCCTTACTGTCAAATTTGATATATGGTCCTCTCACAACTGCTATAATGTGTTTTGGATGTTTAAAAAATTCCTTTAAGAATTTTCTTTATATATATATATTCGTTAGAAAAAAGAAACGATTTAAACCATCCAGATTCTACATACTAATGTAGAATGTTATGTCGCATTGTGATGTTTATCAAGGGTTATATCACATTATGACTTTAAGCCATGGTTTGTTACAGCGTTTGGTTGGTATATGTCAACACAACCCATGATGTGACACATTAATAATGTGATAGTGGGCGTTTAATAAGCGTTATGTCGCATTGTGACGTTTATCACAGGTTATGTTACATTAGCGACATTCATGAAGGGTTATGTCACATTGTGATATTTGTCAAGGGCTATGTCACATTGTGATAATGCCCAAAATGTCACACATTAATAATGTGTCTTTGGATGTTTAAAAAAATTCTTTAAGAATTTTCTTTATATATATATATATAGTCATTTAACAAAAGAAATGGTTTAAACCATCCACATTCTACATAGTGATGTAGAATGTTATGTCGCAGTGTGATGTTCATCAAGGTTTACGTTTCACTACGACGTTATCAAGGGTTATATCACATTACGAAGTTAAGCCATGGTTTGTTACAGTGTTTGGTTGGTATATGTCAGCACAACCAAAGATGTGACACATTAATAATGTGATAGGGTCGTTTAATAAGCGTTATGTCGCATTGTGACGTTTATCACAGGTTATGTTACATTAGCGACATTCATGAAGGGTCATGTCACATTGTGATATTTGTCAAGGGTTAAGTCACATTGCGATAATGCCCAATATGTGACACATTAATAATGTGATAGTGGGCGTTTAATAAGCATTATGACACATTGTGACGTTTATCACAGGTTATGTTACATTAGCGACATTCATCAAGGGTTATGTCACATTCTGATATTTGTTAAGGGTTATGTCACATTGCGATAATGGCCCAAATGTGACACATTAATAATGTGTCTTTGGATTTTTAGAAAATTTCTTTTTGCATTATGAACTATGGCCACATGGTTCACCAAAGTCAACCATGGTTAAGTATGGCCAAAATGATGTATTTTTCTTTCACGTTAAGACTTTTACTTTTAAAAAGCGAAAAAAATTCATCTGTGTACACAAACAATGTTTCGATATTATGACATTTATCAATACTTATGTTGGATTGGGACATTCCTCAATAGTGCATTGCTTAATGGTTTTGTTGCATTGGGACATTCATCGCAACGATCGAAACATTTATTCGTGAATATTGAAATTCACAATTCCTCAATGCTTGTGTCAGATTATTCGCCATCATGTTGTAAGAATTTTATTGATATATATATATAGTCATTGGACAAAAAAAATGGTTTAAACCATCCACATTCTACATAGTAATGTAGAATGTTATGCCGCATTGTGATGTTTATCAAGGTTTATGTTTCACTGCGACATTATCAAGGGTTATATCACATTATGATGTTAAGCCATGGTTTGTTATAGTGTTTGGTTCGTATATGTCAACACCACCAAAAATGTGACACATTAATAATGTAATAAAGGGGGTTTAATAAGTGTTATGTCGCCTTGTGACATTTATCGCCGGTTATGTTACATTAGCGACATTCATCAAGGGGTATGTCAAATTGTCATATTTGTCAAGGGTTATGTCACATTGCGATAATGCCCAAGATGTGAGACATTAATAATGTGTCTTTGGATATTTAGAAAATTTCTTGTTGCATTATCAACTATGGCCACGTGGTTCACCAAAGTCAACCAATGTTAAGTATGGCCAAAATGATGTATTTTTCTCTCACGTTAAGACGTTTACTTTTGAAAAGCGAAAAAAATTCATCTGTGTACACAAACAATGTTTTGATATTACGACATTTATCAATACTTATGTTGTATTGCAACATTCCTCAATAGTGCATTCTAATGGTTTTGTTGCATTGTGACATTCATGGATATTGAAATCCATCATTCCTCAATGATTGTCTCACATTAGTTTCCATCATGTTGTAAGAATTTTCTTTATATATATATATATATAGTTGTTTGACAAAAGAAATGGTTTAAACCATCCACATTCTACATAGTGATGTGGAATCTTATGTCGCATTGTGATGTTTATCAAGGTTTACGTTTCACTATGATGTTATCAAGGGTTATATCACATTACAACGTTAAGCCATTGTTACAGTGTTTGGTTGGTATATGTCAACACAACCAAAGATGTGACACATTAATAATATGATAGTGGGCGTTTAATAAGCGTTATGTCGCATTGTGACGTTTAATCCGCAGGTTATGTTACATTAGCGACAGTCATCAAGGGTTATGTCACATTGTGATATTTGTTAAGGGTTATGTCACATTGTGTGAATGCTCAAGATGTGACACATTAATGTGTCTTTGGATGTTTAGAAAATTTCTTTAAGAAATTTATTTATATATTATGTTGCATTGTGTTGTTTATTAAGGTTTACGTTTCACTACGACATTGTCAAGGGTTATATCACATTACGACGTTAAGCCGTTATTACAGTGTTTGGTTGGTATATGTCAACACAACCAAAGATACAACACATTAATAATGTGATAGTGGGCATTTAATAAGCATTATGTCGCATTGTGACATTTACCTCACGTTATGTTACGTTAGCAACATTCATCAAGGGTTATGTCACATTGCGATAATGCCCAAGGTGTAACACATTAATAATGTGTCTTTGGATGTTTAGAAATTTTCTTTAAGAATTTTCTCTCTCTCTCTCTCTCTCTCTCTCTATATATATATATATATATATATCCGTTTGACAAAATAAATGGTTTACATTACGACGTCAAGCCATTGTTGCAGTGTTTGGTTGGTATATGTCAACACAACCAAAGATGTGACACATTAATAATGTGATAGTGGGCGTTTAATAAGCGTTATGTCGCATTGTGACGTTTAATCCACAGGTTATGTTACATTAGCGACAGTCATCAAGGGTTATGTCACTTTGTGATATTTGTCAAGGGTTATGTCACATTGCGATAATGCCCAAGATGTGACACATTAATAATGTGTCTTTGAATGTTTAGAAAATTTCTTTAAGAAATTTCTTTATATATTATGTCGCATTGTGTTGTTTATCAACG
>LPNX010732556.1:45297-60097 GCA_001517045.1 Pseudotsuga menziesii | reverse complement strand
GATGATGATGATGATGTTCATGATGTTGATGGTGATGAGGATGATGATGATGTTCATGATGTTGATGATGAGGATGATGTTGATGGTGATGATGATGAGAATGATGATGATGATGAAGATGATGATGATGATGTTCACGATGTTGATGGTGATGATGAATGATGATGATGATGATGAAGGTGATGACGATGATGACGATGAGGATGAGGATGAGGATGAGGATGATGGTGATGATGTTCATGATGTTGACGGTGATGATGATGATGATGATGATGATGATGATGATGATGAATGTGATGATGATGATGAGGATGATGATGATGTTGTTCATGATGATGATGGTGATGATGATGATGAGGATGATGATGATAATGATGATGTTGATGTTGATGTTAATGGTGATGATGATGAGGATGATGATGATGATGTTCACGATGTTGATGGTGATGATGAATGATGATGATGAAGGTGTTGATGATGATGATGATGATGAATGATGATGATGTTCATGATGTTGATGGTGATGATGATGAAGATGATGGTGATGATGATGATGTTGATGGTGATAATTATGATAAAGATGATGATGATGGTGATGATTATGATAAGGATGATGATGATGATGATGTTCATGATGTTGATGATGATGAACATGGCGATGTTGATGATGATGAACGATGATCAATGATCATGGTGATGATGATGATGATGATGAAGATGAATATGAAGATAATGACGATGATGATCATGTTGATCATGATGATGATGATGATGATGATGACAATGGTGATGATGATGAAGATGATGAGGAAGGTGTTGATGATGATGATGTTGATGACGACGATGGTGATGATGATGTTCATGATGTTGATGGTGATGATGATGATCATGTTGATGATGATGATGATGATAAAGTTGAAGATGATGGCGATAATGATGGTGATGATGATGATCATGTTGATGATGATGATGATAATGATGATGAAGGTGATGATGATGATGATGTTCATGACGTTGACAGTGATGATGAGGATGAGGATGAGGATGAGGATGCTCATGATGTTGTTGGAGATGATGATGATGAGGATGATGATGATGATGATGATGAAGGTGATAATGATGAGGATGATGATGATGATGATGATGATGTTCATTATGTTGATGGTGATGATGATTATGAGAATGATGATGATGAATGATGATGATGTTGATGATGATGATGATGATGATGTTCATGATGTTGATGGTGATGATGATGAGGATGAGGATGATGATGTTCATGATGTTGATGGTGATGATGATGATGATGGAAATGATGGAAATGGTGATGATGATGATGATGACGATGGTGATGATGATGGTGATGATGATGATGATGAAGAAGATGATGAGGATGATGATGATGATGTTCATGATGTTGATGGTGATGATTATGATAAGGGTGATGATGATGACAATGACGACGATGGTGATAATGTTGTTGATGATGATGATGATGATGGCAATGATGACAATGGTGATGATGATGATGATGATGACGATGGTGATGATGAAGGTGATGATGGTGAAGATGATGATGATGAAGATGGACATGATGAAGATGATAATGATGATCATGGCGATGTTGATGATGATAATGATGGTGATGGTGATGTTGATAACGAGGAGTATGATGATGATGATGACAACGATGGTGATGACGACGATGTTCATGATGATGATGACGACGATGGTGATGATGATGTTCATGATGTTGATGGTGATGATGATGATCATGTTGATGATGACGATGATGATGAAGCTGATGATGACGACGAGGATGAGGATGATGATAATGATGATGAGGATAATGATGATGGCGATGGTGATGATGATGATGATGAGGAGGAAGGTGATGATGATGATGATGATGAAGATGAATATGAAGGTAATGAAGATGATGATCATGTTGATGATGATGATGAAGATGATGAGGAAGGTGATGATGATAATGATGTTGATGACGATGATGGTGATGATCATGTTCATGATGTTGATGGTGATGATGATGTTCATGATCATGAAGTTGAAGATGATGATCATGTTAATGATGATGAAGTTGAAGATGATGAAGAAGATGAAAATGATGATGAACTATATTTTGGGTTTTACATAACGCGCACGCGATTTGTGTGCACAAAATGCGCTCATGTTTTGTTTATACATAACGCGCACGCGTTTTGTCTCGTTAAATCATGCTCGCGTTTAGTTTAAATTCAAAAATCTATTCCCTCCAAATGATAAGGCCGAGCCTCCACCCATGCTTTCATGGAATTCCTATGCCTATGTGTCTGCTTTGTACTTTGCTTCGGATTCAACATGCATGTGCCTTGGAGTATGATAAACCATGGCAAATTCAACATTATATCCATATTTTCAATATGCTCGTGTTTAGCGGTTCATCTAATTATGCTGCACACATCCATTTTTTATGAGATTTTAGAAACAGATATGGTTTTTTTTGCAGATTCTAAATATGTAAATTTTAACAAGAATACATAATTTTTTCTATTTTTTTCTTATTTATCTTCTGTCATCACTCTTCAACTCAAAAAACACACTGGTAGTGTTTCATCCATATCTCTTTCGTTTCTCAACCATTTAAAAAAAAATTGTATGGTGCACTAACGAACACCAACCTCTACATGCTATCAAAAACCCATTTCCAAATAATTGCATTAAGACATTCAAATGCTGCACCCACAATTGACGTACCATTTTCGAGGTTTGATCTCTTAGATAGTTAAAAAAAAATTAAAAATATTATTGTTATTATTGGAAAAATAGTCGTGCACTAGTCCTATATGTTCTCTATACGTATACCGGTTTTCGTAAGTTTATTCCATCATTTAGACACTCAGACGCTCCACCCACAAAAACATATATACCTTATAATTTGTCCAAAAAATAAAAAGTGCCAGTTAAAATTTATCCAACTTTAGATAGTTAACAGCATTTTCAATAGAAAAAAATATATATTTGGAAAGGCCATTCAATTTCCTACATTTCTTGTTTTTTACTGATCGCAAGATTCATTGTGTAAGTGTCTGAAAATATCCATGCAAGTTGATGGATGCCTGTTTTTTCAGTTTTGTATTGCATCTAACGTGCCAAAAGAGACCCTCAACTTCTTGCACACACCCATATGTCAAAAAAACCAAAGATGTGACACATTAATAATGTGATAGTGGGCATTTAATAAGCGTTATGTCACATTGTGACATTTATCACTGGTTATGTTACATTAGCAACATTCATCAATGGTTATGTCGCATTGTGATATTTGTTAAGGGTTATGTCACATTGCGATAATGCCCAAGATGTAACACATTAGTAATGTGTCTTTGGCTGTTTAGACAATTTCTTTAAGAATTTTCTTTATATATATATATATATATATATATATATATATATATATATATATATATTTGTTTGACAAAAGAAATGGTTTAAACCATCCACATTCTACATAGTAATGTAGATTGTTATGTCGCATTGTCATGTTTATCAAGATTTACATTTCACTATGATGTTATCAAGGGTTATATCACATTACGACGTTAAGCCATGGTTTGTTATAGTGTTTGGTTGGTATATGTTAACACAACCAAAGATCTGACACATTAATAATGTAATAGTGGGCGTTTAATAAGCGTTACGTCGCATTGTGACGTTTATCACAAGTTATGTTACATTATGGACATTCATCAACGGTTATGTCACATTGTGATACTTCCCAAGATGTGACACATTAATATTATCATAACCCTTTCTGAACCTCCTACATAGTATTTGAATGCTTGCATTCCCCAATGTATTTGTCACGTTATAAAATTAAACAAAGGCTATGTCACATTGTCACAGTTTGTAAGGGTTTCATGTCACATCTTCGTATGCTTTGCGACGCAATACATACTATAGAGAAAAACGTTGGTTATGTCACATTGTGACATTGATCATCTTCATTGTAATAATAATGAACATATGTTGACTTGGTACATCAATAACATGGTATGGAACATTATGGCTGGGTTACATTATGAATTTGTGATGATATATATGTTATTAGGTTAGTTTATAACATGTGAATAATACATATTGGATATAATTAGCTTCATGATATATTTTTCGTATATACTATACGGAAAAACATTGTATTAGACATATTTGAAGTATATTATGTTTTATATTAATTAAATAATATGGTAATAAATATTATTTATTATATATTATAATTAAATAAACAATATTATTTCTATTAATACTTTGTAGATATGTCTATGGGCTCACCCGTTACTAGCAACAACCACATTAAATTAATTAATGTGTCTGAATACGTCGATAGACGTAAATTTAGGCACATACTTTTTATATTAATGTTTTTCCCTATATTATGTGCTTAAATTTATACCTATCGGTGTATTCACACACATTAATTAATTTAATGTGGTGATTAATTAATGTGGTTGTTGCTAGTCAATATGTCAAATATATACCTCTAGACGTATTTCAAACATACTAGTAAGTTAAACTGTTATTTTACTTAAAAAGATGCATTATCACATGAATTTGTAGAAGGATTTTTAAGAATTTTATTTGATTTTAATTACTAAGTTAATTTGCAGTTTTACTTGAAAGGATAAGTCTATAAAATAATTTTCCACAGCGATAAATCCGATGAAAAAAAATATACACCGGAGCTCTCGACACCCAATTACGCTATGAAATATTTCAAAGAACAAAATGTTATTATTAAATCTGAACTTGTGAAGAAATGCATTCATTTTATTGATATCGATATCAAGCTCCGTTAATTATAATGGCTCCATGTGCATATGGTATCCATGTTATTGAAAGCGGTCGAAGAATTTCTATTACAAATTAAAAGGCAATGCAATGAAGAAAATAATAACCCGAGATGCAACGGTTTCTTCCCCAATTCGTTAGTTAATTAGGCTTCCTGCAATTCGCTCGAATCTGTCCGCTGGTTCCTGTAAGAGGTTTGATATTTCCCATCTTCACCATGGCGGCTGCAAAGTCCGAGAAGAAGGCGTTCTGGTTGGAGGCGTAGTTACTCACTTGTGAATCAGTGGAGCCACCGTTGAAAAGTTCTTGATCGGAATGGAGAAGCCCTTTCTTCTTTTTCAGATTGCAGTAATAGTTTTTGTCAAAGGCGGCGGGACTCACATAATCCAATGGCGACAAGTTTCTGTCTCCGGAACCGGTGGTGCGCGGACAATCTGAACGCAATGAACTCGAGTACTCACTGTCTATGTTTTTATCGTTGTAGCTATGGGCTCTGAAATTCAGGCACTGCGCTTGCCCGATTGTATGGCCACCTGCAGATTTAATACAACATATCAATTCAAGATTACCCACGATCGATTTATATTCTCTAAGGTATGGTAATAACAGGAGTAAGCTAAACTCTGGAGCATTGTTTGGCCAAATTTTTTACAATTGTTGAAATTACATAATTTGGGTGTTTCAAAAGAGAATTCTATATTAAAATTGCAGTTCCAATTTCAACAATTGTATAATTTGGAAGTCTCAAGGATGTCGAATAAACTAAATCACAATTTCAACAACCAAAATCGTAATTTTAAAAAAAAATACCCTCTCCCAATTCTTACAAATTTCACCAACAACCATGCAAATGGTGTAGAGTTTAGCCATCAAGAATTTAGCTATCTCCCTAATCATATTATTATTACCAGAAAGGGCAACCATCTCTTTTGTGGAGAGCCCCTGCGCTTCGAACAGTGAGGTGAGATTGCTTAGACTGGAAGTGGGAGGAGGAATGTTATTGTTTGCATCGCTTTTGCTGGCTGTTGTCGAGTCTCGCCTCCCCAACATCACCGTCCACGAAGGCCCGCCCAACTGGTAATTGATAACTTTATGATCAGACTCCAAATCACTTTCAGATTTTAAAAATGATTCAAACAGCCATATAAACAAAGATCAGCAAGGTTAATCTGCCTTACTTCAACAACAGAATCTCGAGCAGCGATGGCCAGAATGTCCGCACAGGAAACGACTCCGCTGCAAGCTTTCTCGACTTGACTCTTTATGGTATCGATCACATCGAATCCCCTCGCCGACTTGAAATTAGGGTTAGCTGTTTTCTCACCCGCTATCGTCGAAGTGTCGTCCAAGAGCAAAGATCCATCGCAGCCCTGCATGAAATTACACCCTCCAAATCTGTCCGTTAATCCAGAACTTATGAATAATATATCAATGACTTCTAATCAAAATATCGCCATTAATGACCGTTGATAAGCTCGTTCAATCAATTATGAATTATTGCACTTACATTAACGAAGCAGTCGTGGAAGTGAAGGCGGAGCAAGGACGCCCCCATCCTTTTTTCGTTGGCGATTGCTTGCTTCACTGCGGCTTGCACTACGGACAACGCCGTCGGACAAGATTTGTCATAAAAGGTAGAACTCAACTGTCCATGAACAGTGTTAGTAATCGAACACATAATAAACACCATTAAAGCAACGCATGCGAAGTTCTTCATCGAAGCAGCCATTTTTTGCTTTATGGAATAAGCGCATAAAGAACAGCTTTGTTTGACAGTATAGCAGAATGGTATTCGAAGATCTGTGATGTGCAATTTATAAGGGAAGATCTACAGACATGAGGAGCAATTCAAAAGGACTGGGTCCAAATTTCCAATAATAAAAGGGGTGGTTGATTGATTTGCGGTAGAGCAGGCATAAATGCTTCTCCTAAAGGACTAGTCCCATGAGGAATTTTCAAACTCGCCGACATGGTAAGAGAAGGGGACGACGAGGAATGAGTCTTTTTACGGAGCTTCGCGCGAACAGACTTTCATCAAATTTCTACGAGTTCTCAACTGCACAATGATAATTGTTTCCACGCTCTCTAGTTGTGACGCTAGCCTAAAGCAAAATATTTTTGCGTAAAATCCAAATAGGGTTAGTAGGTTCCGTATTGAGATTTGGTTGAGACTCAAACGAAACTTCATGGGAACGTGATAATAAATTGATTGCTTTTGATCAATGGTTGATAGAGCTTGAGAGATGTTTATGTAGGATTTGAAGCAAATTCAAAAAGTGTTTTATAACTTTAAAATTAAAAGAAATGTCTTATTTTATTCTACTAATAGTAGTGGACCTTAGCCCATGGCCATAACTAGGTATTTGTTATATAAGTACAATAAGTATTTGTTATATAAGTATAAGTGAATTACATGTGAAACTACAGTATGTCAAAACAAAATTTGAAAATTCAGTCAAGATCATTGGTAGCTCAATAATGGTTGGTAGAAAGATAACATGGTTTTTAGCTAAATCATAGGGAGATAGAAAAAAGTGACATTTTGAAAAATATTAGGGATATTAAAAATATTATGACAAAACAAAATTTGAAAATTCAGTCAAGATTATTGGTAGCTCAATAATGGTTGGTAGAAAACTACATTATGCCAAAACAAAATTTGAAAATTCAGTCAAGATCATTGGTAGCTCAATAATGGTTGGTAGAAAGATAAGATGGTTTTTAATTAAATCACAGGGAGATAGAAAAAAGTGACATTTTGAAAAATATTAGGGATATTAAAAATATTATTACATCTTAAGTTTAGAGAATATGGGACCAAAAAAAATAGATGTTAAAGAAAGTTAAGAGGTAGTTAATGCTAATCTAGAAAGGATTTTTGGTAAAGAAAGGATTTTTGTTCTCTGAGAGACTAAGAGCCCTCATCATAAAGCTAATTTCTCTTAGAGTGCCTTGTCTACAACCATATTACACATCCCACTTTCACAATCTTTATTATAATATTGACCTCTCTAATCTTCTAACTTATCAAAACTATTATCATCATCATTATAAAAATGCAAAATTAAAATTAAAAAATTAAATATATTTTTAATACTCATTATTATATATATATATATAAATGAAAATTAACACCAATAATAAAATGATAATAATAGACATTAATTTGTTGTGTAACACTTATATAAATTATAATTACTTTATTTACATTTATAATCAACAAAATAAAATAACTATATTTCTTCAATTCACTATATATAAATATATATATAATACATATTTAAAAGCATCTTACTTTACAAAATCATATATAACTTTAAAGTATTAAATAAAAGTTATATATAAACTTATATTAAATATTAATTATTATAAATAAAAATTGAATTTAAAAAGTAATATAATAATATGTACATACCCTACTTCCTTAGATTTGAACTTGTGACTTTTTAGGTGGAAACACATGTTCTTAATCTTTAGGCTCACTTAGACTATACTAAAACCTAGACAAAATTTTGTCTTATTAAATATTAAAATGACCATCATCAATAAATATTGATGATTATTGTTAAGATATTGGAGTAATCTAAATATTCTATGTTTCCTACATTCTCATATATTAGTTGTGGAAATTACATATGAGATTCCAATTAATCTAAATTTAATAATAATAATAATAAAAGTATGGCATGGTAAATATATTAATTTAAATCAATATTATGACTAAGATATAAAATTTTGTATAGAATTTAAAAAAAATACATGTTAAGTTTATGTTTATGTTTATATATATATATATATATATATAAGCAAAGAAAAAAAAGTATTTATATTATATAGTATTTTTTGAATAAGAAAATAATATGCTTTTATAAAAAAGAAACTCCAATTTTAGTTTTGAGTGTTAATTCAAGTGATCAAGGTTTAGAAGTGAGTCTTTTCCAATCCATTAGAACATCCACCTTCAAAGAATTATTCATATCTTAAAAAAATTACTTATTAATCAATTATAAATAATTTAATAAGTTAAAAAATCTCCAAAAAATGAGAGACTTATTAAATTATATTATATTATCATGCCCCATTCTATGTGTTTAATGCCAATAAAAAACCACATATCCAATAATATTCCACATCACTATGAAATAAAAAACATGTCATGTTAAGTTACGACAAAGTACCACCTTGCCTAAAACCATCCTAGAAAACTATAACTAAAATACTTTTTATACCACGTTATTTAGGCTAATAACCAAAATATTAGCATAGAACCATGAGCATTCAAAACACCTTTAACTAGGATAAATGTAGTTTTATATAGAGATAGAGAAATATCATTAATATCAACCAAAACCTTCCAAAGACCAATTGTTAAGAATAATGAATTTTTATTAGTATTAATGTCATTCAACCAAGTGTGTAACCATGTGGTCTTACTTGTATCAAATGCTAGACTACTTATTGAAGATAGGAGTACATTAAAATCATAGAGGTTTTACTATGACGATATTGTACATCCACTTAGCAAATATAGGCTCAGTTAAGATTTGTTTTGTGCGAGTATTGAAAGAAAGCATAACATCATTATGAACATAAAGTCTCATGGTATGGAAACCTAATAATAAACTAACCTAATTAAGATGAGATGTAATAGCTTCCTTTGTTCCAAAAGTCTCACTAATACATTATACTTATCTATTCTAGACTCTAACTAATACATTATCCTTGTTCTATTCCAGATTATAATCCCTAGTGACAAATATAGTTCCATGAGTAAAGGTTGTCGTAATCAACACAACAATGTACATATGATGAGCATATAATGTAGCTTAGGTACTGTGTCTTAATAGGCCTTGTGGAGGAAGATGTGCCTCTAAAATATCTTCCCTATTGTGACAAACTCGAAGAAGTTGGTTCTAAACATATGACTAACAATTTGAGTTTTTGGATGAAATCCTTCGATAAGAGTTACAATAACAAGTTCTAACTCAAAAGTGATTTTGAGTATGAAGATTCTACTCTGAAAAGTGGTGGTCCTCAACCTTATCTTGTCTTAGGTTTTCTCCTTGATTTGATTTAGGATTAACAAAGTAAACTAAATGGCATGCCCAAGCTAAATAACTACTCCCAAACTAGATAACTGCTTCAAATAATAAAATGATTGAAACATATGTTCCACTCTCTTTAATTTCCTTAGAGTGAGGTGTTTGAAACTTTAACACCACATGCTTTAATTGTGTGCTTTGAAATTATTTTTAAAAAAAAACTCTCTTTGAGAAAATCAAAGTGAGGTGCTTAAAAATTTAGCACAAAGTGTACCATCAAATAAGGACTTATTAAAAAAAAATCTCCAATGCAATGCAAGTGAAAATATTTTTGAGTAAAAAGTTAATAGTAATTCCACATGCATGAAAAATAAAAGTATTTTTTTAATTAATTGTAAAATATATATATATATAATTATTTAGAAATTTAGTTTTTTAAATATATTTTATTTTTTCAATCTTTAATATTTGAAATATTAAAATTTCAGTTTTTCCTTCTTTCAACCAGACTATTATTTATTTATTGAAAAAAAACATAAAACAAATTTAAAATTATACGTATCTAAGTTAGTCTTGGTCCATAACATCAATCTAGAAGAAGAAAATGAGTAGCCTGTGTTTTACCAATTGAATTGATTGATTATTTTATTACACGCCAATATTTGTGTTTTGTTACATGTTTTTGTTATCAAGCTTGCCTTTATTATCTTGATTTTGACTAATGACTATTAAAAATCCATGCGTAATAAATTGTTCTAATTTTTTCGGTCAATTTTTCTTTGTCAACACGTTGAGCAAATATACTTTATGATTTGGAGATTTAGTCACTGCCGAGGTTGGATTTCTTTCAAGATGATGTGAACCAAAAGAGAGCATGGATTGATACCCTTGACACATTGGATCCTATCTAACATTGATAGATCCGTGATGGTGAACCATTGCAAAAATAGTAAATTATTTAAATGTAAAAATATCTTATTTGTTATAAGACATTGATTGAGAGATTATTTTAAAAATTGTTAAAATAAATAAAATTTGCTATGTGGATAATGGTTAAAGATGTTTAACTTTTTTATATAAAAATCGGTTGGTGTTAGCTGCCATTGTCATCCTCTTTGCTAAGCTCTCTTTGATGGACCACCTTTATTGAGTTCCCCTCTTTAGCCTATATGTGTGACCTTCTCAAGGATGTCTAGTGCTTAGGTCGGATCCTTTGATGCCTTATTCTTGGTATCTAGCTCTTGGTCACTGGTTTGGTACACTTTGTTTGTTGTGGTCCATTCTCATTTTTTGAAATTCGTTGTTGTGATTCCATTCATATCTTCTTGTGGAAAACTTCCAACAAAAAGGGTATCCTTGGCTCCTAGTTTTCACCTCAATGGATAGATAAAGCAGTTGCCCAAGAGAAATAGTCGTGCGGTAGATGGGGTTTCCAAGGTAGTTGTGCTTCTATAACCCACAATCAGGTTCAAACAATCTCGACATCATATTAGACTATGCTACAACTACTCAAACTAGGGTTCACCTGATCGTTGGACTAGGAGTTGCTTTTGACAAATATTTGCAAGTGTCTTATTTTTCACCCCCATTACATGTAATGTTAGATGTATGCTCTTGTCATATGTGAGTCACATTCAACATACAAGAGGGTGGTAAAATTTACCCTTAACCTATGAATGTTAGCACAAGCATTTTTAAGACTAAGGTTGAAATCTCTTATGTCCATAAACAAGAACAACTTTCCCACCATATTTTAGTGTCCCACTTGAATCTCCCTTTAAAGATGTTTTTACTACCTTAGTGAACAAAGTGGCAACATTTCACTTTAGATTATCTAGGACCTTGGATTACTGAGTTTCATTTATTTTATTGATGATGATAGTTAACATCCACTTAGACCAATTATGGTCTATTGGACCTTAAGAAAGAAAAGTAAGAAACTACTTTTTTGCTTTAGAGTTTTATTTATGTGCTCAAAAAGCTTGGAAATGAGTGTTCCTAGATTATTCTAATTTTGAGGAGATAAAAGGTTAGGTAGGTACATATTGCAACACAAATTTTGAAATTGAGATCCTACATGGGTGTACACAAGGAAATTTAAGGGGAAGTGTTTTTCATCATCAACACACATAGTCTTACACATCTAATTATGTTCTAAAATATTATACAACTAACCAAATATTTTCTAGAAGGTTTGCATGACCTTAGCATTGCTTTAATTTCCATTCACATGAGCACAATATCTATTCACCTCCATCCATCTTTCAATAGAAAATGAACACTTATAAACATGTATGATGAAGCTATTGGTTGTATAATCTGTATTCTCTACTGTTGAGGTGATATTTCTTATCAGACAATCTCCTAGTGTGTTGTAAACAATTCTCTGCAAATCTATCTATCATAGTCAAAGACTTGTTGGGTTTTTCATCCTCTGCATTTGAAGGGTTTTCCCAAGGTATATCTTGTATCTTATTGTTGAATGATTTATGTGGCTGATTTGTTTATGATATTCATATGCGAAATTATTGAATAATAAAAATTTTAAAGTTCAAGAATGTATGATTCTGCTCAAAACATTAACATGGTATCAAAGCATAAGGCGTGAACGAGCTTAGTTTTGTGCAACAAACTAAAGCCTGCATGATCTTGAGCAGTTGAGAAAATTTCAAGAGCCATGAAAAGGGTGTTAAACATTCTTGAGGAGCATGACCTAGATTTCTACGTGACCTCAATGGTGGATGAGCCTTCATCCAATGAAGGGGGAATTCAAAGCAAGTCAGTATGCATCATTCCCGTCATTGTTCCAAGTAACAAAGTTTGTGAACCATTTCTGACCAAATCGTGAGGAACAAGACAAAACTATTAAAAACCCACTTCTCAAATGGACTGATTTAGCTAATTATGAAAGTGAATTTCAAAAATACACAACCATTAGAGAGATATGATTAGGTATTTGAAGATAAAGTTTTCAGAAATTTTGTTGAGACCAGTTTTCAAAACTGATCGAATTGTTTGAACTTGGGGATTTATGGATTGGATTTTATCCTTCTCTAATGGATTTTATGTATATGAAGAAATACTTTTTTCATTTGAAGAAGAATAAGTTCAAGAATTTTTTTTTGACAAATCAAAGGCTCAGTGCTACTTCTGTCAAAAGATGGGCCATTATGCAAGAAAGTGCCATGCAAGAAAGAAGAGTAAAGAAAGGCTTCATGCATCCATCGTTGTAGAAGGAGGTGAACCTTCTCAGAAGCTATCATCTGAGGAAAATGATGATCGAAATTTTTCTTCAGTGCAAGAGAGCATTCACTCTAGCGTGCATGGGATCCTTATTCCCCTATGCAGAGACTCGCTACCTAATGCATTCATTAAGTTTTTGCAGTTTTTAAAGTTACAGTGAATAAAAAAGGACTCCAACAAATCTTTGCATCTTTGCCGAGATCAAGAGGAATCCCACAAAACAATAAAAGATAAGTACTTATATTTTTTTATCATATATTGTTATAAAATATAGATTTGAAAAGTTATGGATATGTATTACTGTCTTATAGAGATCTACATTCCTATGATTAGGAATTGTGTTATGATGTAAGCATATTGAGCATACTCATTGTTGTCCTTATGTTATTGGAAAATGGTGAAGCTCATGAAATATGTGATATGTATAAATATTTATGACTTTGGGGCTGCATAAAATTTTATGAAAGATGAATACAAGGATGAAATTGTTGATTGTACAACATCATCAGTCATTCTCCAGACTTGTGGTTTGTATCAAGTCTTATCTATATCCTCATACGATTGAGGTGTTGATGCTCGTACTGTAAAGTCTTGTGGTTTGTATCAAGAATATAGACTTGTGGTTTGCATCAAGTCGAGACTTGTGGTTTGTATCAAGTTAAGTATTCTCATAAAAGGTACCCTATGAGATGGACCTCCAGTCATGGAGATGAGCTTGTGAGTAATATTGAGTTGAGTCTTGTGAGTAATATCAAGATTGTAGGCTTGTGGGTAATATCAAGTACTAACAATATCCTCATTTATTAAGGTGGCATATTTTACTTGGTAAAGTGGTTATACTATGTGATGTATTACTAGTCATGGGCAGTGAGTGTTATAAGTCTCATTTAGGGATTAGCTACCCCTAGAGTGAATTACTTTAGCATATGACTATATGACCTGGGGTAATATATATGATCATCCATATAGAATAATTCTTTTGAGTGTGATATGATAAGATGGTTAAATAATAAATACACATGTGCACCATGTAGTAATTCATTAATGTAATGAGACAAAACATAGAAAAAGAGAATGGATTCAAATTGCCTATATTTACCTCCGAAGTGAACTCGAATGATAAAGGCTTCACTAAAGCGTCAGTTGTAATAAAGTATGCATCAGTTAACTAAGAAGTTCCATGCAAAAGATAATAATAGAAATTAAGCATGGATGACACTAATTGTGAAGCACCAAAGACATTTAGTTAATCTCTTAAGTTTATGGTTATGCACTCAATTGAATATTGAGTACAGTTAAGTTAGTTCACATTTAGTTAAGTCAGTTCACATTCAATTCAATTAGTTCACATTCATTTCAAGTCAGTGAACATCCAGTTAAAATATAATTATGGAAGGCAGGTGGGTGTGTGCAAGAAGTTGAGGGTCTCTTTTGGCGCATTAGATGCAATACAAAACTGAAAAAACAGACATCCATCAACTTGCATGGATATTTTGAGACACTTACACAATGAATCTTGTTAGAATAATCCGTCAGGATTATTGTAAATAAATAATAGGAATATGAATAGCTAGGAAGGCGAAGAGGCTGGTAATCAACCGCCTCATGAAATGTATAAATACAGGCATTTGCATTTGAATAAATGATCAATCGGGAGTTATACCCAACAA
>LPNX010732556.1:0-35431 GCA_001517045.1 Pseudotsuga menziesii | reverse complement strand
TCATCATCATCATCACCTTCATCATCATCATCATCCTTGTCATCATCATCACCGTCAACATCATGAACATCATCATCATCATCATCATCATCACCATCAACATCATCATCATCATCATCCTCATCATGAACATCATGAACATCATCATCATCCTCATCACCATCAACATCATGAACATCATCATCATCATCATCATCATCATCATTCATCATGCCCATCAACATCGTGAACATCATCATCATCATCCTCATCATCATCACCATCAACATCATCATCATCATCATCAACATGATCATGATCATCATCAACATCCTCATCATCATCATCATCATCATCATCATCATCATCAACATCATGAACATCATCATCATCATCCTCATCATCATCATCACCTTCATCATCGTCATCATCATCATCATCATTCATCATCACCATCAACATCAAAAACATTTAGAATAATTAAAAAATTTACACTTTATTGTAAATATATATTTGAAAAAAAATCCTTTGAAATGTAACTTATAGGTCCATTTCCTTTTTATTATTATTTAATCATTATCAATTATCCATCCATAAAAAAAATTAAACTAAAACAAATTTATTTGGATTAGCTTATTGTTGAGTGGGGTTTTATGATGTAACGGTTGATCCATTTATTATAACATGTTAAGTATAATTTAATTAGAAAATATATAAATAAATTGAGATTTAAGTTTAAATTTTTATGTAATATAAATAAAAAAAATTAGTAAACAAAATAATAAATTTGATTTATTAAACTATATAAATATATAATTTAATATATAAAATAAATTGAGTTAACAAATAACAAGTTTGATTTATTAGACTATACAAATATATAATTACTAGAAATTGTAGATTAAAAATTGAAAAAATTTGAAATGTAATTTTAAGTCCATTTTTTTCTAATCATCATCAATTATAAATTCATAAAAGATTTTAAACTAAAATGACTTTATTAATGAATTGATTGGGATTTGAGCTTATGGGTTTTTATGATCCAATGGTTGATCTATTTATCATTACATGTTAATATAATAGATTTGTCACTTAATTATTAAGTAAATTTTATAGAAACTTAGTTAGAAAATATATAAATAAATAAATATTTATGAATAAATTGAGATTTGAAATTAAATTTTTATGTATTATAAAAATGAAATAAGCTAATGAAATGAGTTTGATTGATTAGATTATACAAGTTGATTACGTTTAGCCGTGCACCCACCCCATTAATTGTGGTTGAAGATATTGCGTACGCGTTTTATAACTACATATCGCGAGTGCGTTATGTAGTTATATAACGTGTACGCAATATGGCTTCCTATCCTACATGTCCCATGACATGTCAGGCTCGGGTTGAACCATACCAAGTGCTATGTCAGGCTCGGGTTGATGTATTTTTTGGTAACGTGATCTTGTTTTTGAAAACTAGGATTGCATCTTAAAGGTCCCTCATCTTCTTGCACTGACCCAGGCACATATCTTGTGCATGATGAAGAATCTGAAGTGTCAGCTTGGCACTAAAGCTTGGGAGGGCGCTGATGATTGCATGAAGGGAGTTCTAGTGCATGTTCCTCCTTGTGAATGTGCGATGTGATGTTCTCTGTGTGTTTATTGAGCCTCTCGTTCATTACCTTCTGCATGGTAGGTGTTTTGTCTTGTCATTAATATGTTAGGCATATGGCAATTTCAATAAACAGTTCATTATAGTGTTGTATTGGATCTATCTTCTCTATTGTTGGGGTGATATCTCTTATCAGACAATCTGTTAGTGTGCTATAAACCATTCTCTGCAAATCTATCTATCATACTCAAAGAATTGTTGGGTTTTTCATCCTCTGTATTTGGAGGGGTTTTCTAGGGTATATCTTGTCTCTTACGGTTGAACGATTTATGTGGCTAATTTGTTTATGATATTCATATGTGCATTGATTGATTAATAATAGTTCTAAAGTTCAAGTATCTCTTATTTTTCTCAAAACATTGACATGGTATCAAAGCATATGGCATGAAGGAGCTTATTTTTGTGCATAAAACTAAAGCCTATGTGATCTTGAAGAGTTAAGAAAAAGATTGGAGCCATGGCAACGATCTCCATTTGACCAGAAGACTAACTTGAAGGTACTTCCAACTTCAACACATGGAAGGCAAGGGTGTTAAGTATTCTTGAGGAGAATGACCTATATGCCTACGTGACCTCAGTGATTTCACAGTGATGGAGAAGCCTTCAGGGTTAGTTATGCCATCAAGTTTTATTCATGCCACTAGGTTTTAAAAGGGTCATCAAATATATCTAGTACTATGTACTACCAATCAAATAGAATTGCATATATTAATTTTACGTTAAAATAGGACATGAGGAATTATGTGTTGAAGCATATTTCATATGACATGCCAACCATATGGAAAATTTCCAATTTGATTCAGACATAAAATCAAGACTTGAAACCAAATTTCCTATTTGAGTACAAATAACAACACAGATTTTAACATTGCAATGTACAAATCATCTCCACAGAGTCAAGTGTAGAAAACATATGCCATTTTTTATACCATTAATCTTTGTATGAATCCCATCAAATGTGGCCAACTTATACTCATGGTATACATCCTCGATAGGGTTTGAACATAGGTCATTCAACATGTCAGTGTCACATCACCACTTCTCAAAATACAATACACGTCAATTTTTATAATTACTTAAAACTAAAACTGTGTTTAACTGTCCTTTCAATTTGACAATGGTCAATGAAAACCTATAATAAATTATAGTGACCTTATGGCCAAATATTAGCTATAAAATTATGAGATATGATGATAATTGCTTAAGTAAATTGGAAATTACTTTGGAACCTAAAAATGTTGTCTAGAAATCTCTTAATTCACTATAGGAAAAAAAATCGTTTGGTTACGGTCATGGTTGTGATGAACCTTAAAGGGTCATCACCTGTTGGACAAAATGGCCACACTGAGAAGGGGCGGGTGAATCAATGTGAGAGCAATTATAACTTTTTACCTGCTTTTAATCAATCAGAGTATATCAATCATTATGTCATCAATTGCATAATCAAATTCATCATGAGTCATAAGCACAACATCACATCAAAAGAGACACAAGAATATATGGAATTTTGATCTTTATTTATTATACATGGAAGACAACAATCTTCTCGATTACAAACAACACCAACTGATGAAAATAGTACCAACTCTCATAACAGGACTCAGCCTAGTTTTCTTAGCTCCAACTAAGAAGGGTTTGAGGAGTCCAATCCTCAAGTGCAAGAATATTCTTGCAAGCAATCATATGGATCTGCTGCACAACCAACCTATGCTATGCACATCAATCTCTTCGCATCACTCTGTTGGTCAATCTTCTCATCACTGCTGCTCATCTATGTTGCTCATCATTGTTTCTAATCTGCTGAGTCATGGGTATATACCGATAAGTTATTTCACTGTCATACACTACTCATGTACATCATTGTACACCTCATCATACACAATTACTGAACAAGTAATTTTGTTATGCTTTCATTGAACAAGTAATTCTGCTATGCTTTCATTGAACATAAGGCATGCATCGTCATGCATCATCATCATAGGTATGCATCATCGTCATAGGGAATGCATCCTCATCATAAAATATGCATCATCATCTCAGTGTGCATTGTTTATGCATCATCAACATCAAGTATACATCATAGTGCATAGGAGAGCATCATCACACTATGGTAAGCATGTACATCATATTGTATAGGAGTGCATCAACATCATAGTGTGTACATCATTATCACATGCATTATCATCATAAACTATATCATATCATAGCATAAAGGTACGGAACATCATCATCATATCCTCCATAATGACTTCAAATATATACCAATATAGAGGCTCACATACTAAGATCAAATATGAATTCTATTCATGAGAGACATGTGCCATCACAAGAGAAACCCATAAGAATGAACCATACCTTTCCAAATATCACAATATGAAGAAACAGTAGAAAAACCAAAAGAAACTCTATATCATGTCATCACATATCCCTTGTAACAAGCTTTCCAACGAGCCAAGAAATTTGTAATTCTAATTCCGTATGAGAAAGTTATGCCAATTTTAGTGAAGATGCCCAAAAATTTCTCTGTAAAAACGAATTGTTCCTCTACAAAAACAACCTCAGACCAATATCCACGAATTCACTTATATACTTCCATCATTGATTTTTTTTTATGCCTTTATATACACATTAAAGTGGACATGTTTCATGTTGGCCGACTTGTCTTCAAAGGTAAGAGTGCTAAGAATTTTAATTTTTAATTAAAAATTGTAATTTGAATTTTTAATTTGACTTTTAATTGTCACACAAACTTCTTACCACTTCAATGGTCAAACCTTACCAAAGAATTGCATGTATTTTATTTTCCATATAATAGGGTGTCCACCACATAAGCCATATGTATGACCAAGGATTTCAAACTTCTTACCACTTGAATGATCAACCTTACGTATTTTTATTATTTTTCTTACCACCTCAATGGTCAACCCTATGTATTTTTATTATTTTTCTTTTAAAACATCCTTCAAATTCACCCACATCATTTAAAATTCATGGGAGTGTGTCCTCCACATCTTCATAGGGTTGCATCAATCCACTAGGGATTTTGATGGCATGCCATGTGCAAGGTGCCATCGTGGGCTTCAATATTGTCACTATATGGACCATCATCAAGCCAATATGTATGTGGGTTCCTCAATCACATCAAATGCAAGCAATGGGCATCAAGGTCTTCACAAGGTTCCATGAATTCATAAATTCACCAAAGACCACATCATCATGCCATCTAACCATGTCAAGTGCAAGTAGTGGGCTCCATGACCTTTGCAAGGGTATCAAGGTCTTCATCAGGGATTCCATGGGCTTCTTCATCATACCAAGGGTTTCATAGCCTGTCAAGGAACATACAAGTTCATCATCATCATATAAGAGATCCATGACCCCAATAAGGGTTGCAAGGTCATAAAACCACTAAGTGTGGGTCGAAGGACTTCATCAGGGCTTCTTCAATAAGAAAGAGGATTCATATGCTTCTTCAACCACCTCAACCACACTAGGAGACCCTCAAGGGTCAAGATCCATCATGACATCATATGTGGGGTAGTTGGGTCTTCTCATGGGCTACTATGAAACCATCAAATCATGAATGACCACATAATGGGTCATTAATGCTTATCCAGCCCATCTAGGGGTTCTCCATCGTCCATCGAGGCTTCAGGACTATCTCCAAGGTCTTCAACACCATTAGCAGGGTCTTCAACATCTTCAACAAGGTGGTGGCTTCAAGATCCATCCTTTTGGGTACATGGTGCTTCAAGGAAAAAACCCACTCTGTAAGGGGTCCAAGTCTCAAACCCACTTTGTAAGGTGTTGCAAGTGGGACTTGGTGGCATCAATGGCATCATGTGGGGCCAATGCAAGTCCATGTTGGCATCAATGACAATTTCATCAACATCACTAATGTCACATATTATGACAAGCCTTAAAAAACTTATCATTTCACTTGTCTTTAGATACATTCCTTTAAGGATCGTCAACAAATACCCTTTCAATGACACTTTTTGTGAGAGTTTTTAAAGGCTCGTTGTCAATTCTCTCTTTGGTGATACTACTAGTGACAGTCCTTTAGTGGTCCTGACTAATACCCATTGGTGAGGGTCATGCTTGTGGCAGGACTTAAAGGGTTGTCACCAATGTCACGTATGATAATGGATCCTAAAAAAATGTCATTGTGATTGTATTGAGCCATTGTGAAGCATTGGAGGGGGGAGAAACTTTGAGAGTAAGGAGACTATAACAAAAAATTTCCCCAATGTCATATACTTGAGTCTGCATCCATGTGTACTTGTTGATAGAACCATTTTTGTTCATATCCCAATCTATCCATTGCCTCTGTGAGCTTTCCTTTTATGGAGGATTGAAGTGGTGGAGGCCTCGGTGGAGGGACTTGATTTCTCGATTCTAGCGAGGTGCCGATAGAGGTTGTCACATTGTATCTCTATTTTTATATAACTATAAATATTCATTTCTCGTCCAAATATCATGTGCAATTGTTTATATTTATCCATGGGTGTAATTGCTTTATACATGTTTAAATGGATTATGCTATATTGAATACTAACACTTAATATATTTTATGCTTGGATATATATTTTTTGTTGAGAGAAAATTGTAGGGACAAGCTTTTAATCGTGAACTCAATAGTGGTCTTCTTCAAACATCCTGTTGAGGTATAATTTTGATCAATTAGTTATTAGTTTCTTTAACTTATCTAGCATACTTGAGAATATATATTATTTTTGGTGTCATACTATATGTTGTGGTCCACCCCAAACCATAGGAAGATTTTCTATGTAACAAAATTGGCGACTCCGATGTGGAAGTCTCTTTTGTTGGGGTGTTTGGGTGAATTTTTTCTCAAATTGCTCTTTAATTCTTTTTGTTTTTTGTGTCACCAATTGAGAGTATAGTCATTGGTGGACAGTTACTTGGAGTGGTTTATCCTTTAGATTTATTTTTTACCACATTCTTCCTTGTATGCATGGTTCATAGTGTTTACATTCACGTATATATGTGAGTTGTCCTTTGGTTGGTCGCATACATATGATGTTGTCCTCTGAACAGCCGCATACAACTCAAATTTTGATTGGTATCTTGGTTAAAGAGATTGTTGGCTGAGTTGTGAGTGTTGTTGATTTTTCAAGGGTCCTTATGCTATCTGTTGACTGCCTTTTTTGTGACTGGAAATATCATTTTTTTATATTTTTTTTGTAGGAAGTTGTTCGTTCCATTTTCTCCCTTTTTGTTTTGTTTTGGTGCATTAGTCCTTAATTCTCAGTGTCGTATTTCGCTTGTGTCTTGTTGCTTGATGTAGGGACTAGGAATTTAATGGTTCTTTTTTGCATTTTCATTCATTTACTTTGAAAATACAAAAATATTTGCATTGGTGCATATTCATTTTCATTTTGCATGTGCATGGAAGTAAGTACTTGCATCGGTTTGCTTGGAATGAAATTAGTCTTTAGGATTTCATTTAGGAAAGATTACGTTTGCATTTGAAAGGGAAAGGAATTATTATGCATCTCAATTAGTGGCATATCATCTTTTCATTTGGAAAACAAGATTGCACTTTCCATTGTTTTTAGGTGTCAATATTTGTTTTTATTGTTTAGTCATAACATCACTAGTTTCATGACCATATACCTTGAGTAAGAACAGTCGCTTAATTTAAAATTGATTAAAACAATTTTTGTTTTATAGGGTGCACCAACAAGCTTAGGTTTTAGAGTCTTGGAATAGGATTTTGTGAGTAAAATTCTCCAAGACTATAAAACAGAAACAATTTAGGTGTCTGACCAAGGAGAGGAGAAATCATTGATATCACTCCTTGAGCGAATCAACAAGATTAACCCGAGTGTAACAATTGTACAACCAAGATTCATTTCATGGTTGCCGTATATTGTTATGCTTAAATGCATCTTGATTAAGATTTAAAGAAGATTTACTTAAGTGGTGGTTGAAGAAAGGGGTAGCAATAATATTTTTTATTATTACTAAATAGTATGTGTTTTATGTTTATAAAAGGATTTACTTAAGTGGTGGTTAAAGAAAGAGGTAGCAATAATGATTTTGTATTATTATTAAATAGTATTTGCTTTATGTTTATATTAATCAATTTTATGTTTATTTGGTAATTAGTTTAATGTTTATTCTTTATTTAACAACTAACATTCTCTACAAAACTAAGTGGCTGGCTATGCCTGTCATGTTCACCCACCGGGGGTTCACTACAGAGGAAATATCATATCACGTCCATTCATATTGGGGATTTGAACACTACTAAAAAATTAAAAAATATATTGTTTCATATTAAGGGGTAAAGGGGGGCTTTAATTTGACGTAGCAGTATAAATATTGGGGGTTATTTTATTTGGGTGGAATCAGGAATAAAATACAAATCATGGAAAAGATTCATATATATAACTTAATATTCATATATTTGGAGGCCTCCCACAAAGACCTATCTTCTCACCAATTCCTGCTAAATGTCACACAAGTCTGTTCCTTATTGGATATCTCATCGAATTCTCTCGGTGATGTATTCCTAGAGAACAAGAAGGAACAACAAATCTTTTGGGTCGGGATGATAATAGCCATGCTCCCCTAACATGGATTACATGTATCCACTGGAACCTCTATTACTGTTTTGTTTAATATTAGCTTATATATATATATATATATATATATAGAGAGAGAGAGAGAGAGAGAGAGAGAGAGAGAATTTTTTTGTATTTGTTTTATGATATTGTTTTTAAATTATTTAATACTTATGTGAAATAGAGTTTTAGGAAATTTTAAGTAAAGTTAAATGTAGAAAGTGATGATATACAAGATGGTTAATTAAGGTAGAGGAAAATTAGCACAATGGATAATAAATATTTCATTAAGACTTAGCTATTTGTTCATAGATTGTTAAGTTTTTTAAACATGTTTAAATTTTTCTTAATACATCCTTCCCATGAATAAATGCTATTTATTTCTTTTAGTTTAGTCTTAGTGAAAATAAATTGTTTGTTCACACCTTGTCTCAATAAATAAAATACAATGAAATGTAGGGAAGTCCATCCATGAAAGGCTTTCAATTTTGAATTTTTATGGAGTTTAATTTATTTAGCTTATAGAAAACATGATCTCTCTATGTCTATACATGTATTTACATGATATAAAATTGGTAGATTGGCATGTTATGGTGCGAAACATCTGCAATTCTCATATTTTCTAAGCATTGCACTAAGTATTGGACTATCCGTATTTTACATTCTTGGTTACATTGATCATTGATCTCTTGACTGAGTTTTCTTTTACTCATTTTTTCTTACCCATTTCTATTTCACTTGGTCTTCCACTATCCAATGCTACAAATTGATTAGTCACCCTTGCAATCCAACGGGATTATTATTAGGATTATACTATTATTTTATTTAACATCTGGTTTGCTTATATTAAGATGTGTTAGGTCTCTCTTAGTTAAAACTTGATAATATGATATAAAGGGGGTATTAAAAATGGGTTGATAAAATTAAATGCCTACAATATATGGTGAAACTAGGAGTTTTCTTAATTGGAAAGGTGTATTGAGATGGGGGTTAAACAATACAATTTTATGAGGAATTTTCCAATATTTAATCAAATTAGGCCATATTCTTTAATATCTTGCTAACGATTGTGCTATGTAACAAGTTCCCTAATTGAACCCCATGTGTTCACCGACCACTTTACTTGTGATTGTGCTAGTTATGTCCATAGACATTTAGATTTAAATAAACTTCACTTAAAGGATGGCTAAACCACCAAGTAACATTTTGTCTTTATTTTTTCATATGATTTTTTTTTATTATGTGTTCACCGACCACTTTACTTGTGATTGTGCTAGTTATGTCTATAGACATTTAGATTTAAATAAACTTCACTTAAAGGATGGCTAAACCACCGAGTAACATTTTGTCTTTGTTTTTTCATATGATTTTTTTTTATTAAATAGTATTTGTTTTGTGCTTATATTAACTCTAATAATCTGGTATGAATAATGGATATAAAATTATATATTTTAGTCTTTGTTTACCCATTATGTTTACAAAACTAAGTGATTCATTGTGCTTACTTGCATTCACCTACCACTTTACTTTATTTGTGGGGTGAAAGTTGAGCAAATACACCCATCCTTTTCTCCTTGGCCATCGCTTGCTTCACGGCGACTTGCACTACCGACAGTGCCCTTGGACAATATTTGTCATAAAAGTTAGAACTGAGGTGCCTATGAGAAATACTGCCAAACAGGGTTTTTTTTTTTCAGACGAAAAAAACAGTTCCTTGGTATTCTATTGAATCAAAGGTAACGGGGTACATCATCAAAAATAACAGCAGATCCAACATGTGGAACCTAACATCTATCCAGAAGTACATCAACAGCTAATACAAGAGGAGTATATGCTCACTCTGAGCATCTTATACAAGTATGAATCCTCTCATTATATGCACAGGAAACCAATCAACCAAATATGTCCCTAAAGAAGATAATAAGATCCCAGAGACATTAGCCAAGTCAGGGCTTGGGGCAGCTCAAATAGTCAAAAGACATAACTAATCATCTTAACCGAAACTTTCTCAAAAAAATGCCATACTCAAGAGGCTAGAAGCTTTAAGTAAACAAGAGCATTGCTCTCAAAATAGTTGTAGTGCTACTTCCCGGAAAATTTCACCTTCACATATTTCAGTGAAAGTAACATGGCCTGAAGCCATATTAAGCCCTTCCTTGAATAATGAGTCTACCATTTTGTTATGTTCCCTATAGACATGACTGAAATCCACAAATGTGAACGAAGACATAAGCTTCCTCGTGTTGACACACCAAGCCTCTAAGTTCACAATAGCAAGAGTGGATTCTTCCTTTTCCCAATTTATAATCGTTGAGGATTCGCCAAAGATATGTAGATATGGCAACCCAATATCTTTGGCAATTTACAATAATTCCCAGAGAGCCAATACCTCGGCTCTTGTATTAGTGATACAGCCACAACCTAATTTGATAGAGAGATAATGCTTATCATTTAAGCAAATACAACCACCCGCTCCTCCAATTGATTCTGTCGCTGCTCCGTCAAAGAAAGCCATGTGAATATTTTATCTAGGGATTCTCCAATGTTCCTGACTTTGGGTCTTTTAACTTGTGGCGCCTGATGAGTTGCAACCTCTAGCATAATCATATGACAAAGTCTGGAGATATTTGGCTCCTTGTACTCAAAAATATAGTTGTTTCTAGTCTTCCATAGATTCCATATGAAAAAAAATAGGCAGATACAGAAGAACCCCATTCTTTGAAAAACAACTTGTAAGGTTTCCTGTAAGAGATGAATCTGACCAAGTCAAATGAACATCAAATATTATTCCTAACTTGAGGATAACCTCTTGCGCAAAGGAGCAACCAACGAAAATATGATCAATTGTTTCAGCATCAGTCTTACATAGGCAACATCGATTAGGACCGAGCCATCCCCTCTTGCACAGGTTGTCCCAGGTGTTTATTTTCATGTTAAAATCCATCCAAGTAAAGCACTTGATTTTCTACGGGATTTTGAATTTCCAAACCTGCGTGAGAATACCATCTTTTGACAGTGGCAGATACTCAGACACAATGAGCTCATAAGCTTTCCTTGCAGTAACCACGCCTGATTTTTTATCAAACATTCAAAGTAGAGAGTCTTCATTATTCCCAATCTTGATTCCACCATGGGTAAGGCCCTTGACAAAAGACGCCAATTGTTCAGCCCGGACACCCCCCAGGTTTAGATCTGAAGCCGAGTACCAACAATTATAACCTTGAGAAAAACCTTCTTGATTTTGATCCTGGGCTAGGTAAGAAATCCCATAGTCGGCAAGATAATCCCTTAGGTCCTCCGAAAGAATATACGATGCATCAAGACCAACAATAGGATCCACTCCCAGACGAATTTTTAGTCCATTACCCACCTTCTATCCAAGCTTACAAGTGATCCAAGACAAAATTCTAATAAAGCCATTCCATAAATATGAAGTTCCATTGACTATGAACTTCTGAGATCTGATCCAGTCCTCCAAAGGTCTGTTTTTATATATTTATGTGCAATGATCCGGCTCCAAATGTCATTCCCCATTAGCAGCTGCCACATACTCTTCAGCCTAAGAGAGATCCCAAACCATTCTAAATTCTTTATGTCCCAACTACCGAAATTGATGGGGGCTGAAACAGTTTTCCAACTCGCCAAGTGAAATATCTGATGACCATCTGAATTTCCCCACAGGAAGGAGAAGATGGAGCTCCTCAAAGTATTCAGTATAGAACTGGGACATCTGGCCAAGGCAAACCAATACACAACTAACCCAGTGAGAACCGATTTGATAAGAACTACTCTGCCACCAAGAGAAAGCAACATATATGACAAGTTCTTAATCTTATTTTCGAACATTTGCACCATCCATCTCCAGTAGAGGATCGATACCCAAGGGTTTTTAGGCGATATCCCGTGTATTTGAACCTTGTAGTCATCGGTGCCATGCTGTAGGGAAGGAGCTCAGAAATTTGACTCCTAGTATCTTCATTAACATCTTGATAAAGGAATGAAGACTTTTCCTTAATGACAGACATACCCATAGCCGAAGAAAATAAGTCCAAGGCTTCCTTATAAGCTCTCCATTCACTAACAGTACCAATGACAAATAAGATCACATCATCAACAAATAAAAGGTGTGTTATAGACAGATTAGGAGAGTACTGAAATCCTTTAATGTGACATTTCTGCTGAGCATCCAAAATGATCCTACTGAGACTTTCTATAATCAGAATGAATAATAAGGAAGATAAGGGACAACCTTGATAGATTCCCCTTGATGCTAGGAAAAAATCAGATGGAGTCCCATTGACTAAGACTGCAAAACATGAATTAGTAACACAACCCATAATCTAGTTCACACCTATCAAAGGAAGAGGAATGCCAATCTAGAGGAGCAGGAGTCTCAGAAATGTCCAATTAACCCTATCAAAGGCTTTGACTAAATCAAGCTTTAGAACCAGGACATTTGAATTCTTAAATTTAATAGAGTGCAATACTTCCTGGATAATACCAACAGGTTCAGTAATATGTCTATCCTTCAAAACCCAAATTGTTGAGCAGATATAGCCGTATTTAGTAAGGGCTTCAGACGAAGCACTGCAATTTTAGAGATGACCTTGTAAACAAAGTTACATAACAAGATGGGGCGAAAATCAGCAAAAGTGGAAGGCTTTTCACACTTAAGAATCAGAGTCAAGAAAGTTGAGTTTGAGTTTAGTGCAGCTTATTCCATAAAAAGTAGAACTGATTGCTTTTTATGAGCTTATTCCAATATAAAAGGTAGAACTGAGCTGCACATGAGCAGTTTTAGTAATCGAACACATAATAAACACTATTACAGCAATGCATTCGAAGCTTTTCATCAAAGCAGCCATTGTTGCTTATGGAATAAGCTCATAAAAAGCAACTCTGTTTGCAGGCAGTAGTGCTGGATAGTTCCAGGAGATATTTGATGACCAATTTATAAGGGAAGATGTATAAACATGAGAGCAGATTCAGAAAAATGGGGGTGGTTGATTGATTTGCTGTAGAGTTTTTGTACAAAAACGATAGGTGCATCCCTCGAAGGATATAAAGACGTCTTCTTATGTGCAATTTTCAAACTTCTCGATTATGCCGATTGTGAAAGGAGGAATGAGTCTTTTACGTATCTTCGCCCAGGGAAACTCTGCTAAAATTTTCACGAGATCTCGATGGACACATTAATTATGGTTGAGTCTTTCACGTATATCCACGAGCTCTTGACTGGCACAATTACATGTATTGCCCTCCATCCATAGCCATGTGCGGAACTCTCAACTAAGCATCACTGTCAAGCATTCTCAAACCACTAAACTACTGTGACTATGAAGAACTTTCAAACCACTTTGTATTACACAAAGAAAGTCAAATGTTTCTCATATTTGCCACTTCGAAATTCTACAACGATGCTATTCCATTGGATTGAGATAGCGAAGAATATGTTTTTTAAATTAGTTTGAAGCTTGGCAATACATATAATTAACAGAGTCACTTGGGGTTGATAAATTTGGCTAGTTGCAATTATTTATTTATTTTTTAGATTTATTTTTTATTGTTGGTATTTTTCTGCAATAGAGAAAATAACGAAGACGAGTTCTTTCACTCAATCAGTGATAAAATAATAATAATAATAATATATTTTTTAAGGTCATCGCCAAGGGAGACACCAATTGGTGTATGAGACCCCCTTTGTTTGTGGGACAAGAGACCCTTCTCTGCCAAGTTATTTAACTACTAAAGTCTAGGTGTACATACCCTACCCCCTTTGGATTTGAACCTATGACCTCCTAGGGGAAACACATTTATAAAGATTGCGAATCAATAATTATTAAGTTGTACATATGAAGTTGGCTAAACATTTTATGTTTTGAAATTTTCTAGTTGTTTATATTCAATGAAATGATAATTTTTTGGTAAAAGCACTTTTTTTATTGTTCAATTTGCATTTTAATGAATAACTAAATTAAATAGCTCTGAATATTCTCAAGGAACCAAATTATGCAATTCCAACAACATATATATACAATTCCAACCATTTTAATTCAATTTCAACCCAAAAAATGCCAAAAAAAAAATAGTCCAAAACATTTAGCTTACTTTGTACATATCTATCCATTTCCATTTATTTTGTGGGGATTAAGACAATTTTTGCAATTGCATTGACATAAATTCATAGATAACTTTGTTTCCCTTGCCATCAAATCAATCCCAAAAAATGTAAAGACTCAAACACTTACATTTATCAAATTTCATGTAAAATACAAACATTTCACATATGATAAGTATGATTTTGAATCTCGAGAAGTAGCTCAATTGGTTGGAGCTTCTGAATCCAAGACTGTAGTAGTCGAGCTCAGAGGTTCAATAGGTAGTGGCACAATCCATTCCTCTATTACACTAGACACTTAGCTTTCCCCACTGGTGGATTCATAACCTCACCAATGTCTTTTCCCACTCAAACATAATAATAAAAAGCATATTTACAACATATACAAAATAAAAAATTTAGTATCGAAATAATCAAATCAAGGTATTACAGTGAGCTACCTTGACTTAATGCTTGTATGGCATTTTTCCTCATAGTATTAAAAACCTATATAATTAATGGATATATTTATGAACCATACACCTTGAAGTTGGTTTCCTGCTTGATAGAAAGCTTGATAGAAAATTATCTTAGAAAAAAAAATTAATAGCTTAAAAGAAAACATTGAACTCCATATGGCATAGTAACACTTGCTTACTTATATAAAGTCTTATACTTAACTAGACTCCATATAACAAAGTAACTAAGAAAAATATTAAACTAAATACATGTAACTCAAAAGTTAAAAAAAATGCTAAACAATGCAAATACATGCAACTCAAGGACTAAAAATATGCAACTAACTATAAATGGTTGTCACTAGAGATTTAGGGGCACTATATGCACCCATGGTCTCACCCAATATAGCTTTTATAGTTCCATATATTATTTTTTCTAAGCACTTTTTTTGGTTCTGTATTTTGTCTTATTTATCCTTCCCTATTTTATGAAGTTATTTGTGATGACTAGTTTCCTCATTCCAAGCTATGTTGTCTGCAATGCAGTTTTATTTATTTTTTCTATTTATTCTTCTCATTCATTTTATTTATGTCTCTAGACATGTTCTTAAACCATTACCATTGTTTTGTTTAATGCTTTATGGAAGATATATATTTTATAAAACAAAATATTTTATAAAAACCAAAAAGAAATTATTGCTACAACAAAATATCTTACAAAACCCAAAAAAAATCAATACATCATTGCTAGTTACCTAAATCAATTCATTAAAAAAAAAAAATTAATAATTATATTTTGAAATATTAATGGTGACCAATATAATGACTTAGCATTAGTGTGAATTAAAATTAATGTAATTGATCTTTTTAGATTTGACAATTATAACTTTTGGTTTACCTATATTTACTATTATACATGTATTAAAATAGAAATCTTTGAAAACTTTTAATTAAGTAAATAAGTTTTTAGATATTATCTAATATTTTAGGTTTTTTTAAAGGATTCAACAAGATTAACCTTAGTGTAACAAGTATATAATATGGATTCATTTAGTATATTGTTATGCTTAAATGCATGTTGATTAAGATTGATGTTATGCTTAAATGCATCTTGAATAAGATTTAGATAAGCTTCACGTAAGCGATGGTTAAAGAAAAGTGAGAAAATGGTAACATTTTTTTTATTAACTATAACGATCTCATAATTAGTTTAATGTTTAGCCTTTGTTTATCAACCAACCATCTAATTATAAATATCTAGTAATTAATTTAATATTTAGTCTTTGTTTTATTTGTTTTATTTGTTTTATTTTTTAGCCATCTCCATAAAACTAAGTGACTAGTTGAGTATGACCCCTATCTAGCTTCACCAACCACTTTACTTTTAGGTATTCTAGTTGTTTATCAAAGTTAAAACGCCACTTAACCATCATAACAATGTCATCGAGGTAAAGAAGACTGATCAAAGTGAAGAAACCCCTTCTTGGTTTCCAGCAGATTGATGGATTACTTGCTATCAATAACAAGGACTCACATGATACAATGGTCTTAGGTTGCTGTCTATAAAGACCACGCCACGTAGTTAATTGGTTGGTCTAACACATATGATACAATGGTCTTATGTTGCTGTCTATAAACACTACACATAATGTACAATGAGCTTATGTTGCTGTCTATAAAGACTATAAAGACTATGTAGTTAATTGGTTGGTCTCAATAGACATTAGACATTAATCATCGTCATCATTATAAGAAAATCATGCTTCTCTTTAAATGAATAAAAGAATAACTATGTACGCAGTTTTCAAACTTCACCGAGAAAAAGGGATGAAAAGGGATGACGAGGAAGGAGCTAAAAATTTCACTAGCTCTCGACCGGACAATTATTAATGTTAGACTTAATCCTAACTCGGAAGATTCGTTACGTTAGCGTTGCTTTCTTAATGTAGGTCCTTGTATTTCCCATGTGAGTGTAAGGTTCCTTTTATATGTTTTTCTTATCAAAGTTTGCTATCTTGACTTAACTGATATTACCACCTAATTATTCAATTTAATTTTTGATTTTGAGGTCAACCTGATTGTTACTGAACCATGTGAGCAAGCAAATAAACTTTATGGTTTGGAGTTTTAGAAATAGTTTAAAATTCAGTAAAATTGTAGATATTAATGGTTTAGAATATATGATTTAATAATTTAAGTTAAATAAGTTGTTTTAGTAAAATAGCTTATTATGTTCTAAAATATGTTTTAATTATCTAATTATGTTCTAAAATATTATACTATACTTCTAAACATGTATGATGAAGCTATTGGCTGTATAATCTATCTTTTCTAATGGTGAGGTGATATTTCTTATTGGACAATCTCCTAGTGTGTTGTAAACCGTTTCTCTACAAATATATCTATCATACTCAAAGAATTGTTGAGTTTTTCATCCTCTGTATTTGGAGCGTTTTCCCAAGGTATAACTTGTCTCTATGATTGAATGATTTATATTGTTGATTTGTTTATGAGATTCATATGTGAAATTATTGAATAATAAAAAAATTAAAGTTCAAGAATCTTTGATTTTGCTCAAAACATTGACATGGTATCAGAGCATAAGGCGTGAAGGAGCTTAGTTTTGTGCAACAAACTAAAACCTACATGATCTTGAGGAGTTGAGAAAAGTTCAAGAGCCATGACAAGGGTGTTAAATATTCTTGAGGACCATGACCTACATTTCTACATGACCTCAGTGGTGGATGAGCCTTCATCCAATGCAGGGTGAATCCAAAGCAAGTCAGTATGCATTATCCACGTCATTGGTCCATGTAACAAACTTTGTGAACCATTTCTGACCAAATCATGAGGAATAAGTCAAAAATGTTGAAAACCGACTTCCCAAATGGACTGGTTTAGCTTATTATGAATACGAATTTAAAAAATACACAATCTTTATGGAGATATGCTTAGGTATTTGAAGATGAAGTTTTCAGAATTTTTGTTGTGACCAGTTTTCAAAACTGAACAAATTGTTTGAACGAATTAGGGATTTATGGATTGGATTTTATCCTTGTCTAATGGATTTTATGTATAAGAAGAAAGAATTTCTTTCATTAGAAGAATAATAAGTTCAAGAAATCTTTTTTGACAAATTGAAGGCTCGGTGCTACTTCTGTCAAAAGAAGTGCCATTATGCAAGAGAGTGTCATGCAAGAAAGAAGAGTAAAGAAAAGCTTCATGCATGCATCATTGTAGAAGGAGGTTGACCTTCTTAGAAGATATCATATGAGATAAATGATGATCGAAAATTTATTTTTTGTGCAAGAGAGCATTCACTCTAGTGTGCAAGGGATCCTTATTCCCCCATGAAGAGACTAGCTACCTAATTCATGTAATAAGTTTTTGCATTGTTTAAAGTTATAGTGAATGAAAAAGGACTGCGGCAATTCTCTGCATCTTTGTAGAGATCAAGAGAGATCCCACAAAACAATAAAAGATTTAAGTACTTATATTTTTTTATCTTATACTGTTATAAAATACAAATTTGAAAAGTTATGAATATGTATTACTATCATATATAGATCTACAATCCTAAGATTAGGAATTGTGTTATGATGTAAGCATATTGAGCATACATATTGTTGTGCTTGTGTTATTGGTAAATGGTGAAGCTCATGAAATATGTGATATGTATAAATATTTATGAATTTGGGGATGCATAAACTTTTATGAAAGATGAATACAAGGATGAAATTGTTGATTGTACAACATCATTAGTCATTCTCCAGACTTGTGGTTTGTATCAAGACTGTAGAATTGTGGTTTGTATCAAGTCGAGACTTGTGGTTTGTATCAAGTTAAGTGTTCTCATAAAAGGTACCCTATGAGACGGAGTTCCAGTTATCGAGATGAGCTTGTGAGTAATATTGAGTTGAGTCTTGTGAGTAATATCAAGACTGGGCTGGTGAGTAATATCAAGACTGTAGACTTGTGGGTAATATCAAGTACTATCAATATCTTTATTTCTTGAGGTGGCATATTTTACTTGGTAAAGTGGTTATACTATGTGATATATTACTAGTCATGGTCAGTGAGTGTTATAAGTCTCTTTTAGGGATTAGCTACCCCTAGAGTGAATTACTTTAGCATATGAGTATATGACCCAGGGTAATATATAAGATCATCCATATGGAATAATTATTTTGAGTGTGATATGATAAGATGGTTAAATAATAAATACACATGTGGACCATGCAGTAATTAATTAATGATAATGAGATAAAGCATAGAGAAAGAGAATGGATTTGAATTGCCTATATTTACCTCCAAAGTGAATTCGAATTATAAAGGCTTAAGTAAAGCGTTAGTTTTAATAAAGCATGCATCAGTTAACTAAGAAGTTCCATGCAAAATATAATAATAGAAATTAAGCATGGATGACACTAATTGTGAAGCACTAAAGACATTTAGTTAAACTCCTAAGTTTATGGTTATGCACTCAATTGAAGATTGAGTACAATTAAGTTAGTTCACATTCAGTTAAGTCATTTCACATTCAATTCAATTAGTTTAAATTCAGTTCAATTTAGTGAACATTCAATTAAAAGATAATTATGGAAGGCAGGCACATATCTTGTGCATGATGAAGAATCTGAAGTGCCAACTTGGCACTAAAGGGAGTTCTAATGTATTGCATGAAAGGAGTTCTGCTACATGTTCCTCCTTGTGAACGCGCCATATGATTTTCTCAATGTGTTTATTGAGCCTCTCGTTCATTACTTTATGCATGCTAGGTGTTTTGGCTTGTTATTAATATGCTAGGCATATGGAAAGTTCAATAAACAGTTCATTATAGTGTTGTATTGGCTCTGTCTTCTCTACTGTTGGGGTGATATCTCTTATCGAAAAATTTGTTGGTGTGTTGTAAACCATTCTCTACAAATCTATCTATCATACTCAAAGAATTGTTTGGGTTTTCATCCTTTGTATTTTGAGGGTTTTTCTAGGGTATATCTTGTCTCTTGCGGTTGAATGATTTATGTGGATAATTTGTTTATGAGATTCATATGTATAGTGATTGATTAATAATGGTTTTAAAGTTCAAGTATCTCTAATTTTTCTCAAAACATTGACATGGTATCAGAGCATAGGGAATGGAGGAGCTTAGTTTTGTGCATAAAACTAAAGCCTACATGATCTTGAAGAGTTGACCAAAAGATTGGATCCATGAAAACGATCTATGTTTGACTAGAAGACTGACTTGAAGGTACTTCCAACTTCAACACATGGAAGGCAACGATGTTAAGTATTCTTAAGGAGAATGACCTATATGCCTACCTGACCTCGGTGATTACACAGTGATTGAGAAGCCTTCAGGGTTAGTTATGCCATCAATTTTTATTCGTGCCACATAGTTTTAAAAAGGTCGTCAAATATATCTAGTATTATGTACTACCAATCAAATAGAATTGCATAGATTAATTTTACGTTAAAATAGGGCATGAGGAATTATGTGTCGAAGCATATTTCATATGACATGCCAACCATATGGAAAATTTCCAATTTGATTCAGACATAAAATCAGGACTTGAAAACCAAATTTCCTATTTGAGTACAAATAACAACACAGATTTTAACATTGCAATGTACAAATCATCTCAACAAAGTCAAGTGTAGAAAATCTATGTCATTTTTTATACCACTAATCTTTCTATGAATCCCATCAAATGTGGCCAACTTATACTTAAGGTATCCATCCTCGATAGCGCTTGAAGCTAGGTCATCAGCATGTCAATGTCACATCACCACTTCTCAAAATACAATACACACCAATTTTTATAATTACTTAAAACTAAAATTGTGTCTAACTACCTTTTCAATTTGACAATGGTCAATGAAAACCTAGAATAAATTATAGTGACCTTATGGCCAGAGATTCGCTATAAAATTATGGTAAATGATGATAATTGCTTAAGTAAATTGGAAATTCCTTTGGAACCTAAAATTGTTGTCTAGAAATCTTAGAATTTACAGGAAAAAAAAATCCTTTGGTTATGGTCATGCTTGTGATGAACCTTCAAGGATCATCGCCAATCTTACATATTATGACAAGCCTTAAAAAAAACATCATTGTAATTATCTTTAGATACATTTCTTTAAGGATCATCACCAAATACCCTTTCAATGACACTTTTTGTGAGGGTTTTTAAAGGCTCGTTTCCAATTCTCTTTTTGGTGATACTACTAGTAACGACAAGCCTTCAAGGGTCATCACCAATCTTACATATTATGACAAGCCTTAAAAAAACATAATTGTAATTGTCTTTAGATACATTTCTTTAAGGATCATCACCAAATACCCTTTCAATGACACTTTTTGTGAGGGTTTTTAAAGGCTCGTTTCCAATTCTCTTTTTGGTGATACTACTAGTGACAGTCCTTTAGTGGTCCTCATTAATACCCATTCGTGTGGGTCATGCTTGTGATGGGAGTTAAAGGGTTGTCACCAAAGTCACGTATGATAATGGAGCATAAAAAAATGTTATTGTAATTGTATTGATCCACTGTGAAGCATTGGAGGGGGGAGAAACTTTGAGACTAAGGAGACTAACCATTGTCATATACTTGAGTCTGCATCCATTTGTCATTGTTGATATAACCATTTTTGTTCATATCCCAATCTATCCATTGTCTCTATGAGCTTTCCTTGTATGGAGGATTGAAGTGGTGGAGGCCTAGGTGGAGGGACTCAGTTTCTCGGTTCCGACAAGGTGCAGATAGAGGTTGTCACATTGTATCTCTATTTTTATGTAACTAGAAATATCCATTTCTCGTCCAAATTTCATCTGCAATTGTTTATATTTATCCATGGGTGTAATTGCTTTATACATGTTTAAATGGATTATGCTAAATTGAATACTAACACTTAATATTTTATGCTTGGATATATATTTATTATTGAGAGAAAATTGTAGGGACAAGCTTTTGATCGTGAGCTCTATGGTGGTCTTCTTCAAACATCCGATTGAGGTACAATTTTGATCCCTTAGTTGCTAGTTTCTTTAACTTATCTAGCATACTTGAAAATACTTCTTATTTCTAGTGTCATACTGTCTGTTGTGGTCCACCCCAAACCATAGGAATATTTTCTATGTAACAAAATTGGCGACTCTGCTATGAAATTCTCTTTTATTGGGGGTTTTGGGTGAACTTTTGCTTAAATTTCTCTCTAATTATTTGTGTTTTTGTGTCGCAATTGAGAGTATAGTCATTGGTGGGCAGTTACTTAGAGTGGTTTATCCTTTAGACTGTTTTTTTACCACCTTCTTCTTTGTATACGTGGGTCATAGTCTTTACATTCACGTATATATGTGAGTTGTCCTTTGGTTGGTTCCATACATATGTTGTTGTCCTCTAAAGAGTAGCATACAACTCAAATTTTGATTGGTATCTTGGGTTGAGAGATTATTGGGTGGGTTGTGAGTGTTGTTGAGTTTTCAAGGGTTCTTATGCTATTTGTTGACTTCCTTTTTTGTAACTGGAAACCTCATTTTTTTAAATTTCTTTAATTTTTTTTAAAGAAGATGTTATTTTCATTTTCTCCCTTTTTGTTTTTCTTTTGGTGCATTATTCCTTAAGTCTCAATGTCTTGCTTGGCTTGTGTCTTGTTTCTTGCTATAGGGACTGAGAATTTAATGGTTATTTTTTGCATTTCCATTTAATTACTTTGAAAATACAAAAAATTTCACATTGTGCATATTCATTTATATTTTGCATGTGCATGGAAGTAAGTACTTGCATCGGTTTGCCTGGGATGAAATTGGTCTTTAGGATTTCATTTAGGAAATATTACATTTGCATTTCAAAGAGAAAGAAATTATTGTGCATTTCATTTAGTGGCATACCTTCTTTTCATTTGGAAAATAAGATTGCACTTTCCATTGTTTTTATTGTTGAGTCATGACATCACTAGTTTCACGACCATATGCCTTGACTAAGCACAATCCATTAAAATGAAAGTTTAATTTAAAATTTCTTTTAAAACAATTTAAACAATTTTTATTTTATAGGGTGCACAAACAAGCTTAGGTGTTTTAGAGAGGAGAAATCCTTGCTATAATTCCTTGAGCGGATCAACAAGATTAACCCAAGTGTAACAAACATACAACCAAAATTCATTTCATGGTCGACGTATATTATTATGCTTAAATGCATCTTGATTAAGATTTAAATAAGATTTACTTAAGTGGTGGCTAAAGAAAGGGGTAGCAATAATGGTTTATTATTATTATTAAATAGTGTTTGTTTTATGTTTATAAATAAGCTTTACTTAAGTGGTGGTTAAAGAAAGGGGAAGCAATAATGATTTTTTTTTTTGTTAAATAGTATTTGTTTTATGTTTATATTAATCAATTTAATGTTTATTTGGTAATTAGTTTAATGTTTATTCTTATTTAACAACTAACCTTCTCCACAAAACTAAGTGGCTAGCTATTACTTGTGGTTGTGCTAGATATTATCCCATATTTTCGTATTGCTTGAGCGGATCAACAAGATTAACCCAAATGTAAGAAGTGTATACTAGGGATTCATTCCATGGTCGTCCTATTTTGTTATGGTTAAATGAATATTGATTAAGATTTAAATAAGGTTCACTTAAAGGGTGGTTAAAGCATCGGGTAACAATTTGTTTTTGTTTTTTTTTACTAAATAGTATTTGTTTTGTGCTTATATAAACAATTTGTTTTTGTTTTTTCATATGATTTTTGTTTTTGTTTCTTTTTAGTAAATAGTATTTGTTTTGTGCTTATATTAACTCTAATCATCCGGTATGAATAATGGATATAAAATTATATATTTAAGTCTATAGACATTTTATTTGGGATTTGGGGTGGACTATGATCTATACTTTTTGATCTACTGATGAGGATGGGACAAATGTACTGATTCTATGGCACTCTTTCAAAATTCGAAATAAACTATATTATATATATAACATGTAGCAAAAAGAAAAAGATATAACTGATTGTTGTTAAATAGATTAAAAGAAGAATGTAGGTGAAACTATCTCTTAACCATTTAATCTCTATCTACAGTGCCCTAACTACAGTGCCCTCGGACAAGATTTGTCATAAAAGGTAGAACTGAGCTGTTTTCATCAAAGCAGCCGTTGTTACTTATGGAATAAGCTCATAAAAAGCAACTATGTTTGGCAGTATAGCTGGATAAGGGAAGATGTATAAACATGAGAGATGAGAGCAGATTCAGAACAAGGAGAAAGACTCGGTCCAATATAAAAATGGGGGTGGTTGATTGATTTGCTGTAGAGCTGTTGTACAAAAACGATAGGTGCATCCCTCGAAGGATATAAAGACGTCTTCTTATGTGCAATTTTCAAACTTCTCGATTATGCCGATTGTGAAAGGAGGAATGAGTCTTTTACGTATCTTCGCCCAGGGAGACTCTGCTCAAATTCTCACGAGATCTCGATGGGCACATTAATTATGGTTGAGTCTTTCACGTATATCCACGAGCTCTTGACTGGCACAATCACATGCATTGCCCTCCATCCATAGCCATGTGAGGAACTCTCAACTAAAAATTACTGTGAAGCATTCTCAAACCACTAAACAACTGTGAGTGTGAAGAACTCTCAAACCACTTTGTATTACACAAAGAAAGTCAAATGTTTCTCATATTTGCCACTTCGAAATTCTACAACGATGCTATTCCATTGGATTGAGATAGCGAAGAATATGTGTTTTAAATTAGTTTGAAGCTTGGCAATACATATAATTAACAGAGTCACTTGTGGTTGATAAATTTGGCTAGTTGTAATTATTTATTTATTTTTAGATTTATTTATTATTGTTGGTAAAATAACGAAGAATAGTTCTCTCACTCAATTAGTGATAAAATAATAACAATAATAATATATTTTTTAAGGTCATCAATTGGTGTATGAGACCTCCTTTGTTTGTGGGACAAGAGACCCCTCTCTACGGAGTGAGTTAACTACTAAAGTCTAGGTGTACATACCCTACCCCCTTTGGATTTGAACCTATGACCTCCTAGGAGGAAACACATTTATAAAGATTGTGAATCAATAATTATTAAGTTGTACATATGAAGTTGGCTAAACATTTTATGTTTTGAAATTTTCTAGTTGTTTTTATTCAATGAAATTATAATTTCTTGGTAAAAGCACTTTTTTTTATTGTTCAATTTGCATTTTAATGAAAAACTGAATTAAATAGCTCTCAATATTCTCAAGGAACCAAATTATGCAATTCCAACAACATATATATACAATTCCAACCATTTTAATTCAATTTCAACCCAAAAAATGCCAAAAAAAAAATAGTCCAAAACATTTAGCTTAAGATTTAAATAAGGTTCACTTAAAGGGTGGTTAAAGCATCGAGTAACAATTTGTTTTTGTAGTTTCATATTATTTTTGTTTTTTTTTTTTTTATTAAATAGTATTTGTTTTGTGCTTATATTAACAATTTGTTTTTGTTTTTTCATATGATTTTTGTTTTTGTTTCTTTTTATTAAATAGTATTTGTTTTGTGCTTATATTAACTCTAATCATCGGGTATGAATAATGGATATAAAATTATATATTTAAGTCTATAGACATTTTATTTGGGATTTGGGGTGGACTATGACCTATACTTTTTGATCTACTGATGAGGATGGGACAAATGTACTGATTCTATGGCACTCTTTCAAAATTTGAAATAAACTATATTATATATATAACATGTAGCAAAAAGAAAAAGATATAACTGATTGTTGTTAAATAGATTAAAAGAAGAATGTAGGTGAAACTATCTCTTAACCATTTAATCTCTAACGACAGTGCCCTAGAACAAGATTTGTCATAAAAGGTAGAACTGAGCTGCCCATGAGCAGTTTTACTAATCGAACACATAACAATTACAGCAATGCATTCGAAGCTTTTCATCAAAGCAGCCGTTGTTACTTATGGAATAAGCTCATAAAAAGCAACTCTGTTTGGCAGTATTGCTGGATAAGGGAAGATGTATAAACATGAGGGCAGATTCAGAACAAGGAGAAAGACTCAGTCCAATATAAAAATGGGGGTGGTTGATTGATTTGCTGTAGAGCTGTTGTACAAAAACGATAGGCGCATCCCTCGAAGGATATAAAGACGTCTTCTTATGTGCAATTTTCAAACTTCTCGATTATGCCGATTGTGAAAGGAGGAATGAGTCTTTTACGTATCTTCGCCCAGGGAGACTCTGCTCAAATTTTCACGAGATCTCGATGGGCACATTAATTATGGTTGAGTCTTTCACGTATATCCACGAGCTCTTGACTGGCACAATTACATGTATTGCCCTCCATCCATAGCCATTTGAGGAACTAAACAACTAAACAACTATGAGTGTGAAGAACTCTCAAACCACTTTGTATTACACAAAGAAAGTCAAATGTTTCTCATATTTGCCACTTCGAAATTCTACAACGATGCTATTCCATTGGATTGAGATAGCGAAGAATAGGTTTTTTAAATTAGTTTGAAGCTTGGCAATACATATAATTAACAGAGTCACTTGTGGTTGATAAATTTGGCTAGTTGCAATTATTCATTTATTTTTTAGATTTATTTATTATTGCTGATAAAATAACGAAGACTAGTTTTCTCACTCAATCAGTGATAAAATAATAATAATATATTTTTTAAGGTCGTCCTCAAGCGAGACATCAATTGGTGTATGAGACCCCCTTTGTTTGTGGGACAAGAGACCTCTCTCTACGTAGTGAGTTAACTACTAAAGTCTAGGTGTACATACCCTACCCCCTTTGGATTTGAACCTATGACCTTCTAGGAGGAAACACATATATAAAGATTGTGAATCAATAATTATTAAGTTGTACATATGAAGTTGGCTAAACATTTTATGTTTTGAAATTTTCTAGTTGTTTATATTCAATGAAATGATAATTTCTTGGTAAAAGCACTTTTTTTTATTGTTCAATTTGCATTTTAATGAAAAACTGAATTAAATAGCTCTGAATATTCTCAAGGAACCAAATTATGCAATTCCAACAACATATATATACAATTCCAATCATTTTAATTCAATTTCAACCCAAAAAATGCCAACAAAAAAAAAAAATAGTCCAAAACATTTAGCTTACTTTGTACATATCTATCCATTTCGATTTATTTTGTGGGGATTAAGACAATTTTTGCAATTGCATTGATATAAATTCATAGATAACTTTCTTTCCCTTGCCATCAAATCAATCCCAAAAAATGTAAAGACTCAAACACTTACATTTATCAAATTTCATGTAAAATACAAACATTCCACATATGATAAGTATGATTTTGAATCTCAAGAAGTAGCTCAATTGGTTGGAGCTTCCAAATCCAAGACTGTAGTAGTGGAGATCGGAGGTTCAATAGGTAGTGGCACAATCCATTCCTCTATTACACTAGACACTTAGCTTTCCCCACCGTTTTCCCACTAAAACATAATAATAAAAAGCATATTTACAACATATACAAAATAAAAATTTTAGTATCTAAATAATCAAATCAAGGTATTACAGTTAGCTACCTTGACTTAATGATTGTGTGGCATTTTTCCTCATACTATTAAAAACTTATATAATTAATGGATATATTCATGAATCATACACCTTGAAGTTGGTTTCCTGCTTGATAGAAAATTATCTTAGAAAAAGAAAATTAGTAACTTAAAAAAAAACATTAAACTCCATATAGCATAGTAACACTTACTTACTTATATAAAGTCTTATACTTAATTGGACTCCATATAACAAAATAACTAGAAAAAATATTAAACTAAATACATGTAACTCAAAAGTTAAAAAAAATGCTAAACAATGCAAATACATGCAACTCAAGGACTAAAAATATGCAACTAACTATAAATGGTTGTCACTAGAGATTTAGGAATGCGCCCTCTTTTAAAGAGGGGCACTATTGGTGGGCGCCCCTTCGTATTATGTACCATGCACCCATGGTCTCACCCAATATAACTTTTATAGTTTTATATATTTTTTTTCTAAGCACTTTTTTTGGTTCTGTGTTTTGTCTTATTTATCCTTCCCTATTTTATGAAGTGATTTGTGATGACTAGTTTTCTCATTCCAAGCTATGTTGTTTGCAATGCAGTTTTATTTATGTTTTATATTTATTCATCTCACTCATTTTATTTATGTCTCTGGGCATGTTCTTAAACCATTACCATTGTTTTGTTTAATGCTTTATGGAAGATATATATTTTATAAAACAAAATATTTTATAAAAACCAAAAAAACATTATTGCTAGAATAAAATATCTTACCAAACCCAAAAAAAATCAATACACCATAAGAAAGAACATTATTGCTAGTTACCTAAATCAATTCATTAAAAAAATAATTTAATAATTATATTTTGAAATATGTATGGTGACCAAAATAATGACTTAGCATTAGTGTGAATTAAAATTGGTGTAATTGAGTTTTTTTAGATCTGACAATTATAACTTTTGGTTTACCTATATTTACTATCATACATGTATTAAAATAGAAATCTCTGAAAACTCTTAATTAAGTAAATAAGTTTTTAGATATTATCTAATATTTTATATTTCTTTAAAATATTCAACAAGATTAACCCTAGTGTAACAAGTATACAATATGGATTCATTTAGTATATTGTTATGCTTAAATGCATGTTGATTAAGATTGATGTTATGCTTAAATGCATCTTGATTAAGATTTAGATAAGCTCCACGTAAGCGATGGTTAAAGAAAAGAGAGAAAAGGGTAACATTTTTTTATTAACTATAATGATCTCGTAATTAGTTTAATGTTTAGCCTTTGTTTATCAACCAACCATCTAATTATAAAGATCTAGTAATTAATGTAATATTTAGTCTTTTTTTTTTTTAATTTTCAGCCATCACCATAAAACTAAGTGACTGGTTGAGTCTGACGCCTATCTAACTTCACCAACCACTTTACTTTTAGGTATTCTAGTTGTTTATCAAAGTTAAAACGCCACTTAACCATCATAACAATGTGATCGAGGTAAGGAAGACTGATCAAAGTGAAGAAACCCCTTCTTGGTTTCCAGCAGATTGATGGAGTACTTGCTATCAATAACAAGGACTCACATGATACAATGGTTTTAGGTTGATGTCTATAAAGACCACGCCACGTAGTTAAGTGGTTGTTCTGAACACACATGATACAATGGTTTTATGTTGCTGTCTATAAAGATTACACACATGCTACAATGGTCTTATGTTGCTGTCTATAAAGACTACGTAGTTAATTGGGTAGTTAATTGGTTGGTCTCAATAGACATTAATCACCGTTGTTATCACCGTTGTTATCAGAAGAAAATCATATATGCTTCTCTTTAAATAAATAAAAGAATAATCATGTACGCAGTTTTCAAACTTCACCGAGGAAAAGGGATGATGAGGAAGGAGCTAAAAATTCCACGAGCTCTCGACCGGACAATTATTAATGTTAGACTTAATCCTAACTCGGAAGATTCGTTACGTTAACGTCGCTTTCTTAATGTAGGTCCTTGTATTTCCCATGTGAGTGTAAGGTTCCTTTGATATGTTTTTCTTATCGAAGTTTGCTATCTTGACTTAACTGATATTACCACCTAATTATTCAATTTAATATTTTATTTTGGGGTCAACCTGATTGTTACTCAACCAGGTGAGCAAGCAAATAAACTTTATGGTTTGGAGTTTTAGAAATAGTTTAAAATTCAGTTAAATTGTAGATATTAATGCTTTAGAATATATGATTTAATAATTTAAGTTAAATAAGCTGTTTTTAGTAAAATAGCTTATTATGTTCTAAAATATTATATTACACTTCTAAACATGTATGATGATGAAGCTATTGGTTGTATAATCTTCTTATCGGACAATCTCCTAGTGTGTTGTAAACCATTCTTTGCAAATATATCTATCATACTCAAAGAATTGTTGAGTTTTTCATCCTTTGTATTTGGAGGGTTTTTCCAATGTATAACTTGTCTCTATGGTTGAATGATTTATGTTGTTGATTTGTTTATGAGATTCATATGTGAAAGTATTGAATAATAAAAAATTTAAAGTTCAAGAATGTCTGATTTTGCTCAAAACTTTGACATGGTATCAAAGCATAAGGTGTAAAGGAGCTTAGTTTTGTGCAACAAACTAAAGCCTACATGATCTTGAGGAGTTATGAAAAGTTCAAGAGCCATGACAAGGGTGTTAAACATTCTTGAGGACCATGACCTACATTTATATGTGACCTCAGTGGTGAATAAGCCTTCATCCAATGCAGGGTGAATCCAAAGCAAGTCAGCATGCATTATCCACGTCGTTGGTCCACGTAACAAACTTTGTGAACCATTTCTGACCAAATCGAGAGGAATAAGCCAAAACTACATTGAAAACGCACTTCCCAAATGGACTGGTTTAGCTTATTATGAATACAAATTTAAAAAATACACAATCTTTACAGAGATATGCTTAGGTATTTGAACATGAAGTTTTCAGAATTTTTGTTGTGACCAGTTTTCAAAACTGAACGAATTAGGGATTTATGGATTGGATTTTATCCTTTTCTAATGGATTTTATGTATAAGAAGAAAGAATTTCTTTCATTCGAAGAATAATAAGTTCAAAAATTCTTTTTTGACAAATTGAAGGCTCGGTGCTACTTCTATCAAAAGAAGTGCCATTATGCAAGAGAGTGTCATGCAAGAAAGAAGAGTAAAGAAAGGCTTCATGCATGCATTGTTGTAGAAGGAGGTGAACCTTCTAAGAAGATGATCATATGAGATAAATGATGATCGAAAATTTATTTTAGTGCAAGAGAGCATTCACTCTAGTGTGCAAGGGATCCTTATTCCCCCATGAAGAGATTAGCTACCTAATTCATGTAATAATTTCGAATGGACCACAGTAACGTGGTGCTAGCTTTGCACAACTCCCCAGTCTTAGAGAGATTTTCTTTGGCCTTACCTTGATGAACACATGTTCACCTGCCTGGAACTCCTTTGGAGTTATTTTCAAGTTTCCTTGACTCTTTTGTCGATCCTGTGCCACCTTCAAATTTTCCTGCACTTGTTTCACAATTTCCTCCATTTCCTTCAATAATTCTGGTCCTAACACCAATCTATCTACTGGATTATTCCAAGAGATAGGAGTGTTACATTTACGTCCATATAGAATTTCAAATGGACTAAATTTAGCTGATGACTGATAGTTATTATTATATGCAAACTCTATTAGATGTAAGTAGTCTTCCCACTTACCTGGCTGATCTTTCACATACATCCTTAATAAATCCTCCAGCACCTGATTCACTCTTTCAATCTATCCATCTGTTTGAACATGGAAGGAGGTACTGAAATTCAATGTTGTATTTAAATCCTTAAACAAGGACTTCTAAAAATTTCCTGTGAATTTAGGATCCCTGTCTGAGATTATAACCTTTGGTACTCCATGTAACCGAAAAATCTGCTTTAAGAAGATATCAGCTATATTGGAAGCCTTGTAAGTAGTTTTAACAGGAATAAAATGTGCTACCTTGCTTAACTTATCAACTACCACCATAATAGAGTCATTTTGATTCTGATTTCTGGGCAATCTAGTAATAAAATCTAAGCTAATCACTTCCCATTTCCAGCTAGGAATAGGTAAAGGCAGTAACAAACCAGCTGGGTGTTGGTGTTCGATTTTCACCTGTTGACATTCTAAACACCTTGCAATGTATTCAGCTACCTCAGATTTCATGTTTGGTCAAAAATATTCTTTTCTTAGCATGGTTACAGTCTTTTGATAACCTGGGTGTCCTGAATATGGTGTTTTATGGACTTCGTCTAGAATTAACAACTTAACCTTAGGCACATTAGGTACATATAGTTTATCTTTAAATAATAAAAACTCATCTTCATTTAAACTATAACATTTTATTAAGCTTTCTGTAGGTTCTTCTTTAGCTGTAATTTGCAATTTCTGATAAATTTCATCTTGTTTTACCCCTTATTTAAGTTGTTCATTTAAATCAGAAGCATAAGTGTTGATTGCTACTGTAAAGTTCAGTTTTGTGTTTCTGCTTAATGCATCAGCCACCTTATTTTCCTTACCCTTTATGTGCTAGATTTCGAAATCATATTCACTCAAGAAGGCTAACCACCTCGTTTGTCTTGCATTTAAATTAGGCTGATCTAAAAGATATTTCAGTCCTTTATTATCAGTCATTAGAATAAATTTTCTGCCTATTAAATGATATCGCCACATTTTTAAGGCGTGTATTATAGCTGCAAGTTCTAGATCATAAGTTGCGTAATTCTTTTCGTGAATTTTTAACTTCCTAGACTCATAGGCAATGAAATGCCCGTCTTGAGTTAGAACACCACCTAAGCCATCATTATAGGCATTAGTGCATACTACGAAGTCCTTATTAGGATCTACTATTCTTAGAATAGGTGCACTAGTCAATAAGGTTTTTAATTTCTTAAAACTTTCTTCACATTTTGAGTTCCAATCAAATTTCTTGCCTTTTTTTTTGCAAGGAAGTGATCGGATTTGCTATTCTTGAAAAGCCTTCAATGAATCTCCAGTAATAACCGGTAATTCCCATGAACGACCTAACATCAGTTACATCTTTAGGAACTGGCCAATCTTTGATTGCCCGAATCTTTTCACGATCAACTGAAATTCCTTCCTTAGTCACTACGTGACCTAAGTACTGGATTTCATCCTTAAAGAAGTCACACTTACTAAATTTTACGAAGATTTGTTGTTCTCGCAATTCTTGTAAAACTGTTTTTAGGTGTTCTTTATGCTCTTCTTCCGTTTTAGAGTAAATTAATATGTCCTTGATAAACACGACCACAAATTTATCTAAATACTTATGCATTATATTATTCGTTAAGCACATAAAGACAGCTGGGGCGTTGGTAAGCCCGAATGGCATTACGACAAACTCGTAGTGTCCATACATTGTTCTAAAGGCTGTCTTAAAGATATCTTCATCTTTAATTCTTACTTGATGATATCCTGACCTCAAATCTATCTTTGAAAACACCATGGCTCCACCGTAGTTAATCGAACAGATCATCTATGTGGGGCAAGGGATATCTATTTTTAATAGTCATCTTGTTTAGCTGACGGTAGTCTATGCATAGTCGCATAGTTTCGTCTTTCCTTTTAACAAAGATGACCGGTGCTCCCCAAGGAGACACACTAGGTCGAATGTACTTCTTATCTATTAACTCTTTTAGTTGTGATTTTAGCTCATTAAGTTCTAAAATGTTCATTCGATAAGGAGCTTTTAAGCTAGGCACCACACCCGGTACCAACTCAATGGTGAAATCCAATTCCCTCCTTGGAGGTAATCCTGAAATTTCTTCTGGAAATACATCAGTATATTCTTTTAAAACAGGAATATCTTCTATTTTTAACTTATATGTTTCAGTTTTACCTTCCTCATCTATAATAGTTACTGCATAGGCTTTACATCATTTTCTAACAGCTCTTTTAAGTTGTAAAGTAGAAATCTGTCCGATTATAGTTTTTCTAGGAATACATTTAACCTTTACTGGTTGTTCATCACTATTTAAGCACGTGAAAGTTTTATCGTAACAATTTAAAACTACCTTATGCTGTTCTAACCAGTCCATGCCAATCAGGAAATCATATGAGCCAAGTGGCAAGACATTAAGCTTAACTGTAGTTTTAAATTCATCCGTAAATAAAGCACATTCTTTCACAAAACATGTTACTTTTTTTTTTGCCCTGGTGGCTAATTGAACTAACCAAGAATTCTCAAACTTATCGACAGACAACTTACATTTTTCCACTATCTGAGGTGCAATGTAACTGAGACTAGCTCCTGGATCAATTAAAATGGTTACAGGGGTTTGATTAATCATAAATTCTACTTCCACCATGGAAGTCTGATAATCAGCTTGGCGGTTCTCTAAGGCTGTGTTAATTCTGGGCATGCTCCTCGCTAATTCTCCAACTGTCATCTCCTCCTATACAGTATGAATATTGCTGACTGAATTTTTCTGGTTTGGACAGATCGAGGCATAGTGTGGGCCATTACATTCCCAGCACTTAACAAGCTCTTTACGTTCAAAACTCTTAGTAAATTTTCCATGGTTATTTGCAGCTTCCTTTCCCTTAAAATTATTCAAATTATTGGAAGTACCATTCCTACTTCCCTAGAAATTTTTGTTGTTAGAATAATTTTTGGTCTTATTATTCTTGAAATTCCTATGAGGTACAAATTCCTTCTTCTTAAACTCAGGCTGATTGTTATTTTTCTTAGCCTTCCAATTGGCCAAGCCTTCCTTCTTCCGGTTCTGCTCAAAGCAAAAATTAGCCTTCCTCATAGCTTCCTCCAGAGTCTTCGGGTTATCATACTCAATTCTATCCTTAATATGATACGGTAGACAGCTGAGAAATCGCTACACTTTAGGTTTCGTGTCTACCAGGTACGATACATACCTAAGCAAGCTTAAGAATTTACTGTTCAAATCCTTCATAGTCATTGAACCTAACTTCAATTCATAAAAATCTTTAGCTCTTTCTTCATAATATTGCTCGGACAAAAATTTCTTCTTGAAATACCTTTTAAAGGTACTCCAATTAACTTCTTTTTCTCTGATACCCTTGACTATCTTCAGATCTTGCCACCATATGTCAGCTTTTCCGGAGAGATTATATATTGCCATCCTTGCACCTAAGGACCAATACGATATCACGTCCGTTCATATTGGGGGGGTTAAAATTAAAAAATTAAAAATTAATATATTGGGGGTATATTAGGGGTATTTAGGGTTTTTTTTTTACTATTTAAATACCCAATATGCTGGGGTATTTTTTATTCAACATTTTCACCCGAGCGCTTCACTAGTCCTGCCTCTGCCTGCGATGCCTGTGCGCTTCACCAGTCCTGCCTCTGCCTGCGATGCATGTGCGCTTCACGAAATCTAAGAAGCTGTTGCAGAGGGCGTTTATTCACCGTAGCAGCGTTTTTTGGAAAACGAGGGCGTCTATTCACCGTTTTGTGGTCGTGGGTTTGTGGTGGGTTTCTCTGGTGCTGGAGGAGGCACTTTGGAGAGCCATTGCATCTCATTCTTGGAGGTACGCTGTAGTGTGTTTAATCTTTGATTCCTAAACTCTCCATCCTTACTATCATAGTGATTCAGACTTCTTTTCACCCTCTGAAATGAGGGCTTGATCCGATTTCCCCGTCCTCTCCTCGCTTGGGTCCTTGCATCTAGGGAAATTTTCATAAACTGCTAAATTAGGTTGAAGACGAGTGTCAAGCTAGCATGCATTACTCGCAAGAGAAAGTGCTTTACTTTTGTTTTTCTTTGCAATTTCCGGAAGGTCTTCCACTGCAACTATCCCTAGCCTGTGCTATCTCCATCACAGAAGAAAGGATAAAGCTTCTTTCGTGGTGAAGGCCCTAGTCTTACTCTGACTATTCATTTTATATATTAGAAAATACCCTGCTGGGATCTTTCTTGCGATTGAATATTCACCCAGATGGCATTTAGATTGATGACTCGAACTGAAACACATACCCAAGGTCTGGCTGAGCTCTAACATTGAAATGCATCTGT
>LPNX010732490.1:1249519-1417490 GCA_001517045.1 Pseudotsuga menziesii | reverse complement strand
TGATCCAGATCCAGTTATGATGACTCCGAGAGATCCAGATCGAGCTATGATCCAGATCCAGTTATGATGACTCCGAGAGATCCAGATCGAGTGATGATCCAGATCTAGCAGTAGTGATCTAGATCGAGTGATGATCCAGATCCAGTCCAGTGATGATGATCCAGATCGAGTAATGATCTAGATTCAGTGATGATGCTCCAGATCAAGTGACGATCTAGATCCTGTGATGATGTCCTATGATGATCTAGATCGAGAGATGATGACTTGAAGATGAAGATGACTTGAAGACAAAGAAGACTTGATGACAGAGATGACTTGAAGACGAACATGATCCAGTGATACAGAGCAGAAGACCAGTGCTGAAAATTGTGTCGAAAGAATACCTTCCTAGTTAAGAGGGAGTGTTGATGTATATGTAACTTAGGAATGTATTCTTATATGTATTTTATATATTGTAACCCGATGTTTATTCCGGGATGTTTCTATTATGTATTTGAGTCATATTGTCTTACCCCGATGTTCCGATCGGGAGGATTATTAATGTGAACAAGTCATATCAAGTCATTAGGTAAGTCCCCACAGTTTCGGGGCACTTGGGTTATTATACACTAATTAAGGTGTAGGCTCAAGTAATTAATTATAAGTTAAGCCTACATGGTTGAGTGCACTTCAAGTCAACGGAAGAATATAAATAGAGAGTGAGAGTCTCTCTATTTATCACTTGTGAATTACATCACTTGCTCTCTCAAGTGTGGCGCACCTTTGGAGAAGGAAATACTTTGGCTTGACAGAAGACAGAAGGCTGCTGTTGTGTTGGGAGGTCATCTTGGAAGTTGAGGGGTTTTCTCCATTTATGGTTTCCCCTCCTAAAATCTTTGTGTCTCTTGTCTCTTGTGATGTGCTTATGTGATTACTGTGCTTGTTATTCTCTCAGTGAAAAGATCTTAACATAATGCTAGCTTAAATGTTGAAAAACTAACACAGTCAAGTAAACCTAGCGCTAACTGAATGTAGAGGACTAGAACTGAATGTAACTGACTCCTAACTTAGCTTGACTAGTCATTAACTGAAGTGAACTGACCTTGGTTGGTTTCAGCACTCCCAGTGGCTTCCTAAATTGTAGGGATTGGTCTATGAGGCTCCTAAACTGATGCAATCAAGTGCAATTAGTGGCAGTGAGCCTCAATTAATGTTCCCCACACTTTAGTAACTGAAACATGTGCCCCAATTAGGTCAAGTGGACTCAATGGTGTTAATGACTATAAATAGACTGGATGGACTCTCGATTTAGACATGACTCCCGATTTAGACATATGACCAAATTTGGACAAGGGAGGATTAATAATACTAACACCCCCCCTTAATGCTAACTTGGACAATCTGTGGGCCCTGGTAACTAAGACCATAGCTCACCCATTACATCAATTAAAGTAAAGTAACTGCTCAAAAACAAGGTGTTGGGGAAAAAACCACATGGGAAAAAATCCCCCCCTCTAATTAAGCAGGTAGAATTAGGATCAATCTGGTTCTTCTGTGCACGGGTATCCTGGGGCCTGGCATGTGAAACTCTCCATCATTATGTCTGGAGGAATCTTCCTCTTTGGAAGAAGAATGATATGCTCAACTAAATCAGAAATATAGACAGTTGCCGGATGAAGACTGGACCCATGTAGAGCAACTGAAGTCAACTGAAAAGTGAGAAAAGGTTCATGAGAATTCAGAGAATGTGAGGAACACTCAAGAAAATTATATGTTGCATCCATTAACAGAAAACCATGAGTGGTAAGAACAGCCCCAAGTGTTAGGAGCAAGTGTCCAGATGGATGCAGAAAATCTTCCTATTTACAAGTTCTGTGAGGAGATGAGCATGTGATCAATGGTAGAGAATCACTGGGACTGTTGAGAGCGAATGCTTGAGCTCCATAGTCTGATATAGCTTCTAAAATAGATAATGAATCACATAATCAAATATCAGCAACCTCATATGAGGAAACTAACACCAAATCCCCATTAGCAGTTTTGAAGAGAAAGTGCGATACTTGATTTTTCACACCGAAATTGGTGAGAGCAACTACAAGCATGACTGAAGGCTTTTGGATTTTAAAATATGAACCAAATAATATCAAATCAGAAATTAAATTAGATCTAAATAGGTTCAAAACAGATCCAAAACTATGAAATGGAATCAAATCCCCAGCAGCAGTTTTGTAGGAGACTTGTGGTAATTGTTTCTTCACACCGTTGATGAGAACAGCTACAAGTGGTACTGAAAGATTATGAACTTGATATATTAAGCCAAGAAATATTAGATCAGATCTAAATAAGATCATATCAGATCCAATAAGGTTAATATCGGATTCAAATAAATGGTTAACCGAGACGGTGGATGCACAGCTTTCTTCTTCTTCAAAATTCTGAATTTTGGTGCATGCAATCCTGCAGGAATTTGCTGGAAAATATAGATCATGGGGAGCGAATGGATCACTCTGGTAATTTGATATTTATTCCAAAATATCCAAGGTATCACATATTTTCACGCTAGCAGCAACATTAGAGGCAGAAAAATCAAATTTCTCTTCACTTTCGGAAGCAATTACTAGTAAATTTTGCACAGAATTTAAAGAAAAATCACCGGTGAATGTTTGCATGGAAGTGTAGCAAAATTTTTCTTCAATATCAGAGATTCGAATGTCTTCTTCTATTTCAGCAATATGAGAATATGAGATATCAGAGATCTCATGAACTTCTGGAGCATCAGGAGAAGGAGTCACTGCATGGAGACTATCTTCAATTCGAATTGACTGTGTAGAAGCTTATGCTTCTTCTTTATCTTGAACAACTTCATCATAGAGAGTGGAGGCCGAGATTTTTGGATCAAGGATGCTTATGGTGCTGGATGTTCCAAAATCTCCATCACTTTTATTCAGCCAGTTAATCTTACTAAAACACTCTTTATCGAGCCCAATAGACACCCGACAAAGACCTTGTCTCATCAAAGATGAAATCATTTCGAAGTTGTACCTGCAAAACAAAAAAAATGATCCAGTAGGAGATCTGAGGAGGGGAAGTGCCTTATCCCCCGAGGCTCTGATACCATATTAAATTAAGCACATAGATCTGTGGACAAACACACAACTCACATGATAGATCACACAATTTACTCAGTTATTGAAGAATGAAACAGTGCAAAAATGGCTTGCAACTGTGAATGCTTTTCATTAATCAAAGAGTAATTAGATAGATAATTACAATGAAGTACAATGGCTTTAATAGCCACAAGCAATTCGAATCCACATGAGGAAGTTCGAATTGATTAGACTCTACTTGACTGTAGGTAACCAAGACCTTGTCTAAATCACTATCGGAGGACTCAATAGTTAACTAACCTTGTCTAAACCATAACGGGAGTTCATCGGAGCTCTAAAACATAACTCAAGTGTTACATTTAGTGTTGACTAAGGTTAACTGACTGTGGTAGGTGAGAAAGTGCCCCACATGTGTTCAGTCAAGTAAACCTAGCGCTAACTGAATGTAGAGGACTAGAACTGAATGTAACTGACTCCTAACTTAGCTTGACTAGTCATTAACTGAAGTGAACTGACCTTGGTTGGTTTTGGCACTCCTAGTGGCTTCCTAAATTGTAGGGATTGGTCTAGGAGGCTCTTAAACTGATGCAATCAAGTGCAATCAGTGGCAGTGATCCTCAATTAGTGTTCCCCACACTTTAGTAACTAAAACATGTGCCCCAATTAGGTCAAGTGGACTCAATGGTGTTAATGACTATAAATAGACTAGATGGACTCCCGATTTAGACATGACTCCCGATTTAGACATATGACCAAATTTGGACAAGGGAGGATTAATAATACTAACACAACTCCCCACGCAAGGAAAATGGTACTCTGCTTTTCCTCACCTAAACGAATACACAATGGATACCATTGTTTCTTAAGGAAGGATGAATGATCCAACCAGCAGGCAACAGGTTCGCCTTCGAAACCAACAAGTTCACCTTTGACAGGTTTTCGCTCAACAGGTTCAGCCAAAGAGTTCGTATTTGACGAGTTCGCCCTTGACAGGTCCGCCACAAATACAACATACCAACATGCTCTGTGATGGTTGAACTTCCAACCATTATAACTCTTGTAACTGAACGTGGCGAGTAGTCACCCAAATGTCTCAGCATCCTCTATATAAGCATGTACATTATGTAATATAGACATCCTTATGATCATCATCTGGTTCCTCCATCTTTCATGGAGCAGAAGTAATAAATTGGTTTGAATTCTTGCATGTTGTCTGTGTATATGTTTCTTGTCGACCTAGAGTGTTCCCTGCTGTGTTGTTCCTTTTTATATGCTTCTGCCACAACAGGACTCGACTCATTTAGCCAACTGTTGTCCCCAGCGTGTACCTGGGGACGACCTAGATCATTAAGTGTTATTGAGTTTTCAAAGACTCCACTAAGTGTTTTCTAAGTCAATTTTTGCAAATATCCCAATATATATTGAGGTATTTGGAATTTCAAGATTTGAAATTCATCTAGATACTTGTGATGGGATTTTTGAAGTTTCAAGTCTTAAGGATCCCAATAAGAATTTGTATACAGGGTTCTATTGATTGATGTTCCAAATTCATCAACAATATTGCAGTGTACTATGCAATAAATACATAGGGATTCTTTATGAATTATAATGAGATTTTATAGGCACGTGTATAATTTCTCTCCACTTGTAATTAAAGAAAAGTATTCAAAATTTTACAATAGGATTACAAGAAAGATATAGAATTTGTAAGAATGATCAAATAGTGAGCCTATTGTGCTGGTAGCATACCTACAAGCTAATGCAAGTGAGTTATGTGTGATCAATTTTAAGATTATTTTATGAGAAAAACTCAAACAACCAATAAATCACAATGTAAATAACAAATCAAGTATACTTTATTTTGCAATCTTTTGATAGGCTAAGCAACATGAATTCAAGGTTATTCTTTCTTATTTCCTTCTCCTATCAATTGAAACAAAAAAAAAGTTTGAAAATGAATTATCAACTTTTTTTATTTTATTTCCATAATCTAAAAATTGATATAAAGCAATACTTTTCTAGAAATTCTTTTTCTTTTAAAAAATAGAATTTATGCATGGTTGGTAATTTTGAATCATTTTCAATAATCACACAAACCATGACAACCCATTAACCAAATTTGGTCATTTGATCATGACTATTATGTACATGCATGATATCTCTAAAGAAATAAAAACCCTAGCAAAGAAAAATAAAGAAATTACAAAAAAAGAGGAAAAATAAACATTGTTGGAAGAGTATAAAGATCCAAATAGAACCAATTATTTAGATACTTGTGGTTACATTGGAGTAAATTCCATTCCTAAGTGGGGAGAAATCTATATGGTTTTCAAAGATGGGGCATACTCATTACCTTTTTTTATTGCTAGATCAAGAAAACCTTGATTTGTATGCATAGAACATAAGAAGGCCACATTTGCATAATGTGAGCACAACAACCACCATTTTTCTTATGCAAAAATGGTCAAGTGGGTATTTGAACATGTCAATTTAGACAACAAGACAACAGTGAATGATGTAGGGATTTGTGTAGTGGAAATTGGTGGATTTCAGATAGACAAATTAAATCTAGGGGAAATGGACTATATCCAACTCACCTCATGAGAAATCATTTTAAATATTTGTAAATTGCATGCAGAAGAGGATGCAAACCATTTCAAAGAATAATGGGTCCCATTGATGTACGAAGTGGTAAATAATGTAATGTTTTTTTAATTGGGGATCTATTTTGTCAATCCATGTAGCATATTTGGTTTCCAAGTGCAAAGAGTCCACACCAATTTTTTGTAAGAATTTCACATGGATTTTTAACTTATACATATTTTGTGTGGATTCAATCTTTTTCTAGGACTTAGTGGAATTGGGTTCCATCTAATAGGTTTATTCATATAAATTAACAAGATTTGTGGGAGCACAAGTACAAATGACAATTCCTTATGCTATGCGATCACTTTATTGATCCACTATATACACACATTAGTATTCAAAAATCTATCTCCTAGACTATCAAAGGAAGTTATGTAAATAGTTGGTGCTATATGTGATTGGTATATAGCTAAAGAGCATACATACATGATAATTGAATATGGGGCCACAAAAGCTCCACACCTACTCCCAACAGTTGTCCCTAACTTTAGCCATAAGAGAAATTGTGTACCAAACAATCTTATATGGTTTCAACACTTCGTTGAATGAGGATAAAAATACTATTTTCCCTCCTTATCTATTAAACATTGGAATGAATAGTTTGGACAATTGCAAATGGGCTCAAATAGAAGCAAACAAAATAATTGAATTGAATTTCAGAGAAAAAATATTTCAAAGGCATGACCCAAAACAAGCAATGGAAAATCATTGCAATTTACTTAAGTATGCATCACCCTTTTCTCATCAAGAATGGAAAGAAGGAAATATCATTGAAGGAATAAAAAAAACAATTGAATATCTTTAAGATTGAGGAACTTCTAGTCCAGTAAATGTTGATCTATAAAATTTTAATTATGTGGTCCACAATGCAAATACATTCATTGATGTCCAACTTAGAGGTGGATGTTTCTCCACAATATTGTATGTAACATTATGGCAATAATATCAACAATGAATACATCTTCAAATGCTAACACATGCCATGTGCAAACTCAGTAAAAGAATTAAAACAATGCAAACAAAGAACAGGTATATAATGTTAGGTTAACCTTGACTTGGTTTAAAAGTGGTTTAAGATAACATTGATTTGGCCAATAACGGGTTTACCATTGGTGGTTTATTGGCCCATGATTTGGGTAACCCATGGTATTTTCACATGTCTTTAGCATGTCATGAATTCTATTTAAAGGCTTAAGTAACTCCATTGTAAAATGCCAAAAAGTGATTGATGTTGGTCGAAGTGGCAAACACTAGTATAATAGATGGGCTTACAGTTGTAAGACCTGGTTAGGAATGTTGTATTCCTGAATACCAGTTAAAACTTTGAGTAGGGTTGGTGATTACTCCAAGTCAAGTTTAAAGGGGGGAATGTTAGATTAACTTGACTTGATAAAAGAGTAAAAAATGGGTTTACCGTTAATAGTTTATGGACCCATGATTTTGGATAACCCTAGTATGTTCCCATTGTTTTAATATATAAGCATATCTCAAGTATTAATATTAGAAAAATGAAGTGTTATAAAGTAGTTATTAGCAATTGGTAGTAAATATGCTTAAAATTAAAAATTTTAAAAAAAAGATGAAAATTTTTTTGAGCACACCTCAAAGTTGACCATGAAAAATTCTTGATGTTGTTATAAAAAATTGCAATCCAACTTTAATTAACGAACCTATGAAAAGTTGCTTGTTGAAATAGAAATGACTTCCTTAAAAGATAATATTACATTCGCAAGGTGAAAGATTGAACAAACACCCATCGTAACTGAAGAAAAACTAAAACAATTCATTTCATCTCCTTTCAAAAAGATGTCCCTCATTGTTTATTTTATGACTCCACCCAAAAATAAGAGGAACCAAATGGCATAATTCTGTGATTTTTTTTCCTAATTTAAATGGTGACTTTGAAACATATATAATTAAAATATAGTCTTTTTGAGAATTATATTGTAAATAAAATTTGCTTAATTGATATTATATTAAAGTTTGATTTTTTGTGAAGTAAAAGGCTTATACATAAACGTCATTGTATAGATCATAGTTACATTATCATGTCGGCGAATATATCACCGAGGGTCCAGAATGTAACTTATCGGCAGCAACGACGAAAATATCGGAAAATATCGGCAAATGTCGTAAAGCATAAAAAAAATACAAAAATAACCATTTTTTCAATTTTTTTAACATCTAAAACAACAACAACATCAAATAAACTCATTGCTACATAAATATGAAAATACAACTAATATATTAGATGCATAAGATGTCAAATGGTGGATCATGATCACATATCGACTATAAACTGAAAATACTGAAATATGTTCCTCATGGAATAATAGAAAACCATATCAAATGATCAAAATAAATGTCTCTCAAGAGATGAATCATCATGAATCATGAGGCATCTAGATACTACATAATACAATGATAAATAGTAGGAATCATCGATCCCCTCTACCACTTTTATAGGCAAGGGGCACCACTCTTCCTCTGTAAACAGTAGTGGGTCCCCTCCATCAGACTTTTACCCCCAACTCCACATAGCTATGCCAACGACCTCATTGTTACACCACCTATGTTGCTTGTTAACTATAGCAGTGGTTGTCAAATTTAAGTTGTATTCGTTCGAATTTGGGGGGTAAAGAGGGGTTGACCGACCGCCAAATATGGTGGGCCGGTGAGCCCACCCTTTTATTCAAGCCATGGTCTAAAAACAAATATATATATATATATATATATATATATATATATATATATGCCAACCAAATGGCCCAACGACCACACAACCAACGCAACAAACGACTAAAGAGGGGGGTATGCAGGGTTTGAAACCCAAACTTGTCGGAACCAAACACCCAAACAAGGAACCAACATCCAACACGCCAACGGTGGTCCGTTGGAAAGATCACCGAGCCTCTCTTATTTAAACTTAAAGTTTGCCTAGGGAAGGGGGGAGAGACCACGCAACCCATGTCCAAGGGCTGAACCAGAGCGCGTAGGAGCAAAGGGAGGAGGGTGGGAATGAATCCTAAGGTATGTACGACTGCATTTAATTCCATGCGGATCCATACATGTATGGACTTCCACCTGTCATCAGAGAGGGTCATAGGCTTTTGCGGGGGTCAAATTTTTCAACTACTCAAAAGTATGCAGTGTTTTATGTTGATCCTCATCGTATGGGTCTTCTAAAGGCAATGGTGCAATCCATTTTCTGATTTGAGTAGCTAATTTGCAAGTCACTTCCATAATTTGAGGTATAAAGCCATATTTTCCATGTAACTTGATATTTTTTTGCTGAGGTTTATAAGAAGTAGCCTCTCCATTGAAGAGCAGGCCCGAAGACATAGTCCCCTAGGGACAAACTTCGTTATAAACTAATTCTTGTGTGATTTTATGGTGCATATATCTTTTATGTGTTATCTTCTTTTTATGTGCATATTCATACATTCATGCTCTATTAAACTAACAAACCAATGATAAGCCAATGATTAAAAAGATCCTGATAATCTATGATCAATGGATTAAGATCGAGATTCATTATTGAAAGGGATCTAGTAAGGTGATCTATATTACGCCAATGATTCGGTCCCTCTAATTAATAATTTGTGCATTGGGAAATGCGGTATAATGTAATAGTTTTGTTAAGATGCATTGATTTTAGTGTTATGTTTTATTAAGCTTGATCTTAAGATACATTGATTTCAATGCTATCTTTTATTAAATTCTTTTAAGATGTATTGATTTCATACATATTTTGTACAATATCATTCTTGCATTCCCTTTGATTTTATGAACGTTCTATTCATTCATGCTTACATTGCATTATTTTAAGTATTTGGTTCTCGAATATCTTGGTATGGTGCATTTATTTCAATGTTTCCTTCTATGTTATGGTGTATTCAATGTAATCATGTCTATTCTCAATGAAAGTGCCAATTATGATGAAGTTAAAGGACTAAGAAGTTCAATGTGGCAATGGGTTCTAGAAAACATAAAGAGAATTAATTACTTGAACAAAAGGAAGAATATAGAAGACAAGATCGTGAATGACATAAATTGTAAAGTGAGAATCATTCGTAGTGTATGACAATCATGATAAACATTATTTGACATATCTAAATTGTCTTATTGCACATAGTGTTGTTGTAGCACTAAGAATAAAATGTTTCATTGATACAAATGAGGAAACAATGGAAGTTGAATCCAGCTTATTTCAATAGGATCTAGGGTGATGCTCACTTCAAATTTATGGACTAATGTGAAACTTGTCAATGGAGCTCTTTGGATAGTTAAAAAAATTGTGTATAATCTTGAAAGAATTTACATGGAGAGCTCCCACATATATTTTGATAAAATTTGATAATTATGTAGGGATTTAATGGGATGAAGTATTAAGTGGAATTGTTCCTATTGTATTCATTGAAAAAATTGCAAATTGTCCGAAAGCATTTATAAATATTAAAAAAAAGAGATAGAAAATATCATATTTTGAGCCATATCTAAAATTAAAGGTTTGAATCATATTTTAATTCAACCACATATATTGGTTATTAAAAAATGGATAAATAATCACTATAGTTTTTTTTATACTTTAATCTTATTTTTTTAATTATTATTGTAAATATAAATGTTTTTCAAAATCAAAATTCAAAAAATTTGATTAAAATTTTTCTTTTAAATTAAAATATCCAACTTCTATTCTCATAAAATGACATAATTTATAATATTCAACTCACAAATAATTATAAATTATAAATATGTTAATATAACATGAACAAATATTTTAAAAAAAAATTAAAACCTTAAATATAGGGTATACCATTGTAATAAAAGTATTGTCACATAGTATCAAAAACAATCAACTTATACAAAACATTGGTCTCTATTATTGTAATCATTTCCATAGTCTTCCTTCGTTCAAAACACAAAAACAATGTTGGCACTCATATCAAATGCAATCAACTTATACAAAACATTGGTTTCATAACCTTTCTTTGTTCAAAACACAGAAACAGAATTCGCCCTTTCACTAACTTTACTTTACATAAACCACTTAAGTTCTTAACAAAGTCTGATCCATAAGAATATGGTTATTATATAATGATTATTAGAAAATGGATAAATAATCACTATAGGGGTTATTAAAAAATGGATGAATAATCACTGTTATTTTTTTAATTATTATTTTAAATATAAATACTTTTCAAAATTAAAATTTAAAAAAATTAATTAAATTTTTTTTAAATTAAAATATCTAACTTCTATTATTAGAAAATGACATGGTTTATAATATTAAACTCACATATAAAATTATAAATAAATTAAGATAATATAAACCAATATTTAAAAAAAAATTAAAACCTTAAATCTAAAATATACCATTCCAATAAAAGTGTTGGCACACCATATCAAATACAATCAACTTATACAAAACATTGGTCTCTCTAAAATATACCATTCCAATAAAAGTGTTGGCACACCATATCAAGTACAATCAACTTCTACAAAACATTGGTCTCTCTATTATTGTAATCATTTTCATAGCCTTCCTTCATTCAAAACACAAAAATCAATCAACTTATACAAAACATTGGTCTCTATTACTGTAATCATTTTCAAAACACAAAACACAAAAACCCTGTCATATCAATCAACTTATACAAAACATTGTTCTCTATTATTGTAATCATTTTCATAACCTTCCTTCGTTCAAAACATACAAACGATGTCATATCTAATGCAATCAACTTATACAAAACATTGGTCTCTATTTCTGTAATAATTTTCATAACCTTCATTCGTTCAAAACACAGAAACAGAATTTAACAGTCTGATCCATAAGCAATACAAAAATCACAATGAAACCCTCTTTAAACTTCTCCCTAAACAGTTCTGAGAATGCCAATGTAAATATCGGTTTCTCACATCAATTCATACGGCATGGGAACCTATTAAAAATCTGGACTCAAATATAAACTTATTACATAACCCTTTCCAAAATACTATAATTTTAGACCTTGCCACACAGCACATCTACAGCTTAGCGCTTTACCCAGGCAGTGCAGTCACATGCAGGGATTTGAAGCTGGCTCTCTCTTCTTATTCTTGTTTTGCAGTGACAGAATGTCTTCTACAAACATATCGAAGTTCTTAGATGACGATCCATCTTCACATACGGCTTTCTTGGCCAACTCCTTCAGCTTTTTACAGTTTTCCTTCAACGATTTTACTCTTTCATCGTCTCCACTGTACTGATCATCGTCCATCAGAGTCCTCACAGACTTCTGTATTTCGTCCCTTGTAACCATTTGATCCTCCTCACGCTTCACAACCTCAATTCCAATCTTGGCTTCGTCCACGATGAACCTCGCGTTGAAGTGCTGATCACCTGCGAACAATGGCCAACAGACGAGAGGAACGCCGCTGCAGATGGCTTCAAGCGTTGAGTTCCAACCGCAATGACTAATAAAAGCTCCCACAGAAGGGTGAGAAAGAATGGATAACTGATCTGTCCATCCGCTTACTATTCGGCCTTGCTGCTTTGTGCGCCTGCAAAACCCATCTATGGTGGGCTTGTTCTCATGATCAGAAGCTGCTGGGAGTTTCAGTACCCAAAGAAATGGCTTCCCGCTTGCCTCTAAACCCAACGCTAATTCAATGATCTGAGAAGGAGAGATTAAACTTTGGCTGCCAAAAGAGACGTAAACGACGGATCTCAGGGATTGACGGTCCAACCACTCTAATTCCGCTGAGGCCAGTCGAGCCGTTGGCGTAGTGAGATATTGGCCGCTTAAAAAAGAGTCCGGCAGCAGAGGGCCGATGGATCGAACAGGGCCTGCATAGCGCTTCTGAAATTCATCCAGATGTTCTCCTTCCAATTCGTGGAAGGTGTTGGTAATATTCATCCAGCTCTGCTTGCTCAAACGAAAATGTTCTCCGCTAACTTTGTGCGTCCAGTGGGTTTCATCAGCATCGGGAAGGTCAGGGGGCATTTGAGAGCGCGAGAGGAGGGTGTGTTTGGCCGGATGGGGAACAATGTATCTGCCAGAACTGGTTCGTTCCAGATTGCGTGGCAGTTTGGTCCAGAGTGCTTCGAATAAGTTTTGGGAATAGGCAGGGGAGCACTCAACATTAACACGGGGGATTCCAAGGTTGGCAGCCATGGTTACCGTCCAGCTCAAGAGAAAGTCTGAAACGAGACAGAGGGGAGGAGGATACAGGAGCCCAAACCCATTCTCGTCCTCCTCCTCAGACACGAGCAGTTTCTGGAATGCGTCTTGAAGCGACGTGCGGTTCAAAAGTAGCAGGGGCAGAATCTGGTCTAAAGCGTAATTTTTGCTTTCACTGGCTTCAGGATTTATCTGGTGGGAATTGGAAAGATGGAGCTCTACAACGCGAATGTTGGGTGCGTTTGCGAATTTGTTTGTTGCAATGGAGAGGCCATGAGTAGAGGATACGAAGAATGAGACGAGGAATCCTCGGGCGGCAAGCCTTTTGGCGAGCTCTGTGAAGGGAATGAGATGACCGATTCCGAGGGAGGGAAGGAGGAGAAGGTGTGGTGGAGGAGCAGCCATCCTACAATCTCTCGATCGCCCGATGCGTTGGCCAGACTCAGAACTGATCGGAACCAAGTAACTGTGTATATTTAAAAATGTCAGTCCCAGCCGTTTCCACGAATTAACAGTGGTATTTGATTGTGCCTTGTAACTTATGTGGGTACATTAAAGGAAAGAAGCGAGCCTTATTTACGTGACGAGTCCGTCTCCACTGTCAGAGACGCACGACGCTCCATGGCATAATGGCATAAGTATATAGGGTGAGTCGGTGATCTGTATGATCCAGAGTGGGTTAATTAATAGTGATTATTAACTAGCTTGTAGCAGAGTAATGAACTTGCAGTAGCCATCACTGCAGACTGATTCATTTTTTTCCCTTATCTATCTACCTAGCTTGTAGCAGAGTAATGAACTTGCAGTGGCGGAGATAGGGAAGGCCAGAGACGGGGAGATCAGATGCAAAGAAAGGTCCGGAGGGCTTGTCCTTTTGAGGGCAAGGACTTACCCCGAGCTTAGGCGTCGATCAACACAAAGTGTTCCAACCCTGCAACTTAGCTGAGTACGATATGTTGGGAATAGACCTGGCAGAGGCTTAGTGAGATCCAGCGGGGAATTAGGCTCAACCTAAGGAGCCGTAGGAACTGCCTTATACCGCATGGCACTGAGGACTTCCCGAAAGCGAGGTAACTCTTTCATTGAAATCTAGAGTGAGTTGCAGAATGCTTGCTACGCTTGCTACAGGGCACCCACTAACTTTGCTATTGGTTTAAGCACTCAACCCCGCCGGTTATTCTCCATTGCTCGATTAGAAAGGAGATTCAGCGTATGCACCAATCTTATCTCATAAGCTCCCACCCCCTTATTTGGCCGAGAAAAAAGCCCCCCATGCTGCCCCCATCAACGGATACCCAAGTCACCATCACAATGCCGCATACACCCAACACGGTACGGTACGGTGAGTCACACCTATGTGAGCGATACCATCACAACATACTAGAGATAAGACAGAAGGAAGGACACCATCAGAAGGCCCCCCATCAATGGCCGAGAGATAAGGTCAACATCGCGCGATAACGGGAGGTTAACCGGAGGGCCCAATGGTTAAGAGCTTGTGTTATCTTCAAGGAGGTCACAGGTTCAAAACCGGCGGGGGTAGGGATGCTTCATAGCCCGTTGTGACAAGGCTAGAAGGGTAGGCAACCCCTGGGATAGGTGCCCATCTATAGGCAACCCCTGGGATTGTGGTACCGGGACGTCTCGGCCCCTGCTAAGTCACAAGTTTCTGATATATCTGACTTGCGGACTGTTGGATATATCCCCAGAAAATTGTCAAAAAAAAAAAACATCGCCCGATAACCGGGGCACCATCGCACCATACCCGCCCGAATGAAAGAAAAGGAACCCACATCACATGAAAGAAAAGGAACCCACATCACATGTTACCCACGGGCCACCAGAGCCATCACTGCAGACTGATTCATTTTTTTCACTGATCTATGTACCATTTATTTAGTGTCGAGACGTCACTCTCATCTCACCTACTAATTTGAGAAAACCGTCTGATAAAAACATCCAACAACCTTCCCGCATTTACCTTGAGAGAAACAATGACACACTCGTGGATGGAAAACTCCAGTCCACAACGGGTCTACCACCCATCCCCCGCAGTCCCAGCTGTCAGCGACGCAGGTGATCCATGGAGTTCATGCATGGCTCCCCCGCAGTCCCAGCTGTCAGCGACGCAGGTGATCCATGGAGTTCATGCATGGCTTTTGAACGGGATCTCCATATGCCTTGCTCCAAAACTGATAATCTTGCACATGCCCCTACAGTACTGGCAACAAAACTGATAATCTTGCACATGCCCCTACAGTGCTGGCAAAGGTAAACTGGTTTAGTTTAATGCCAGACTATAGAATGCTCGCTCATTTTCTCAAATACCTTATGTACATTCTCTATGTTCCTGCATTTTCCATACATGTTAACAAGGCCCTACAGCACAGAGTTATGGTGTTCTTAGCGTGGGCTTGCCGACCTTGATCCAGAGCTGGTATTGACGCACATGCACTCAATACACCTGCAAACGTAATACTGGTTTGGTTTCATGTCTCTCCTTTAGCAAAATGGGCCTCTCCTTCTCGGTCATTCTTGGCATTTTGTCAAAATCCTCGCCTGCATTCTCTACACTCCAGCGTTTAGCTTACATGTCACCAAAAGCACTGCCCACAAACACATTTCACTTGAAATCCTGTTTTTATGAAATAACCATGGACTTGTTTCCCTTGTTCTATTGCGTTGATCCGGACACATGCCCTGAGAACACTAGCCAAAATGGGCTTTATTAGTAAGGGCTTCCAGTTAATCGAAACCCATTCCAGAAGTGCCCTCTGAGATAAATGGTTGACTTTACCGGCCGAAAGGCTTAATACACGACGGAGTTGTACATCCTTCCCCAAGGTCATATTGATGCCAAATTCAGGTCGTTAAGTGCTTCTCCTTTAGATTCTCAACTCCACGCATTCGAATTTCACATTTCCTTCCCAGAGTCCTGGTTGTTCTTTCCCTTGTCTTCCGTTTCTCGGGCCACTTCCACCTTCATTCGATAATTTGTTCACCCTTTGCTTGGCGTGTTGTCAATTGTCGTCTATCATCATGCGGGTTGAAGCTGCTTCAGATTTATTCTCCATGCTTTCAGAGTAGTTAGTACGCTCTATCCTTTCTAAGTTACCGATTTGGAAAGGCAGTCAGATGCTCTGTTCTTTCTCATAGAATATGTTCTTGAAAAGTTGTTTGTTTTTTGTTTTTCTGGGTACACGATGTAGTAATTACCCAACAAATCCATTCCATAGTTTACACTTCACACATCTGCTCGCAGTTTTAGGTTTCAATATTTTTCAAACATAATTAATTAAGGCTGGAACATATTTCTGATATTTATATTGATTATATTTTTTTCAGAAGAAAAAGAGTTCAATCTTTTTTCCATTAGACAAAGGACAAAGGAAATGGCATTGATCCATTTCTTCATTCCACATTCTGATCGGAAACTTGAAAAAAAAACATATCAGAAAAATTACCCTGTAGCCAAGCCAAATACCACTCTATGGCAGCCACGAAAAATCAAAGGAAAAAACACACCAACCAAGTATGCTATATGCCTCAAATGAGATAACTCCCTATGGCGATGCCTACTTCAAAAACCGATCCAGAGACACCTCATGGGTCAAAAACCCCTCCATGAATTCTTTGACCATGAGGTTTCAGCTGGAAGGTTAAGTGCTTCCTTAGACAGGCGCCAATTGATTGTGTTCACGATATATATGCTGACTGATAGAAGGAGTGAACCCATGAACCAAATCAATAATTTGATTACACCAGTACTCAAGGTTGAGTACTTTCAGTTTCGTCCTCCCCTTCACCGAGTCAATAACCATCGAAGAGTCTCCAAAGACCGAGATTCCAGATAGGCCCGTGACTCTGGCAACATGTAATAATCCAAAGAGAGCCAATAGTTTCGACCTGGAATTTGTGCAAAAACCACATCCCAGCCTGATCAAGAAGTGATGATCACTGCTGATATGTAAAACTGCCCCGCTCCTCTGGCTGTGGTTGTGGCCACTCCGTCAAAAAAAAACAGGTGGCAATGAGACATTGGGTCCCAATCCAATGTTCCTGATCTTGGGTTTCCCAATCGAGGATGGATAAGCCGCTACCAAGTCTAGGAAGCGGAGAGCTGTACCATGAGCTGAGGGCTTGATGCTAGAAAAAAGCCAGGCGTTTCTACTCAGCCATATAACCCAAAAACAAAAAAATAATAAAAAAGGAGGCTCCATACCAAGCTTAATCCAGTCTGTAATGACATTCCAAAGGCTGTCCGTCCCACAACAATGCACCAGTCCCAAATGGTCGAAGACACGATTACGGACATCAATGCCAAATGGACAATCGACTAGCAAAATGTTGAACTGTTTCAACCTCCCTGTGGCAAATGTTGGGTCCGTGCCAGCCTTTTTGCAGCAGCTAATCCCAAGTGGAGATTTTATTGTTCAAGCATAGCCATGTGCAGCATATGATTTTTGTCGGTATCCGCCATCTCCAAAGATCGTGCCAATGCCAGCTTGGATCAGACACCATAGTCGAGCCAGCAATGAAGGTATAAGCAAGTGCAGCTGTGACTTTCCCATCGTTTTTGTTACAGGACCAAATCAGCGAGTCGTTTTCATTATTGAGTTGGATGCCCGTGGCACGCAACGCAGCAGTGAAAAGGTCCCATTCTGCCTTCCATGGACCGTCCAATCCCAGGTCTGCGGCCTTCAACCAATTCGAGCCAAAAATGCAACCAACGCTGGGTCTGTGTATATGGTCAAGTGTAACAATGCCGATATCATTTAAATGTCTAATAAATCAGTCGAGACAGGGCTGAATTGTCCTCCATTCCGACCACCTGATCAATACCTATGAGAACCCCACGGCCAATGTTAGCCAAAACCAAGCCGACTAAACTTGAGTTTCACCTCGACCTTTTTTTCTTTTTCACTTGTCGGGTGAAACTTGTCTATCTCCCGACTAGACAAGTTTATAAATTTTAGTTGGTCTTTCCACTCAACTAAATTTACTTCGGCTTACTTGTCGGTTCTACCAACTGAGTTTACCTCGACCACTTGTCACTTCTAAGTCGGCTGACTTCTTCGACTTCTCAAGTCGGCTCACCTCTTCGACCACTAAGTCGGCTCACCGACCTTGTCTGTTCACTTTGATCGAAATCTACAGAGTATTTTTTTTAGTCTAAGAGACTTAAGAAATTACAAATACTTTTCACCTGTGAGTAAGATAGAGTAAAATAGACACATTAACAAATCCAAAGAACCTATAAAAACATATGCCCAAATATGTAGGAAGACTTGAGTCGACCAATGTGCCGTAAAACCTGGAACTTTCAAGCGGTGAGAAATTTATGGGTTCTTTGATCTTTCACTTAACAGTAATTGTAAAAGACATTTACCCAAGTAAATCTGGAAATATGTGCAGCCAAATAATCATGCATTCAACCATAAACTATTTCATATATTTAACTATGCGAAAATAACAAAGTATTACAAACTTGTCGATCCAAACTTGTCGGTCTAAACTTGTCGTTCCAGACTTGTCGGTCCAGACTTGTCAGACTTGTCGGTCCAGACTTGTCCTTTTACAGAGCTTTAGCTCTTCGACTGAATCACTTACACAGAAGCTTGAGCTTCAACTTCTCTTTTCTCAGTCGGAGTTCTCTCTATTGTCTAATGTCTGTATACTGATTTACAAATTGCTTCTTCTATTAAAGGCAACCTGAAGATTGCTTCTACATGGGTAGACTAACTCACCATTAAAGACTATAATAACTATCTACCTAACAACTTAGCTTCAAAAATAAATTCGACTGGTTTACATTGTTGAATCGTGGACTCTTCCGTCTTGTCAAACTGATCGACAAGATCTTCACTGGTACAGACTCTAACAGAGTCGACTGAGAGTCAGGTACAGATCTGCGAGTAATTACATTTTTCCAACACTCCCCCTTAATTATAAGCAGATGGGGATTTTTAAAACAAAATTTACAAAATGTTTCAGAGATTAGACATGCTCTGTTTATGACAGAGTTCGCTGTGGAGAACTTGTCATTCCAAGATAACTACGCAGATACTGGAATGTGTCATTTGCCAATGGCTATGTGAAGATGTCGGCAAGTTAGTCTTCAGACCTCCAAAATTCCAAACAAATTTCCTTGTCGTTCACCAACTCTCTTATAAAATGAAACCTTGTGTCGATGTGCTTGATTCTCTTGTGAAACACATGATTCTTTGATAATGCTATGGCTGAATTGTTGTCGCAGAAGATTGTTGTCGGTTCTTGATGGTTCTGTGACAAGTCTTTTAACACTCTCCTCATCCAGACAGCTTGACATGCAGCACTTGTTGCTGCAACATACTCTGCTTCAGCTAAAGACAAAGTCACAATGGGTTGTTTCTTTGAAGCCCATTAAACAACACCTGTACCAAAATGAAATGTGTACCCATATGTGCTTTTCCTGTCATCTATGCTGTCTCCATTGTCGCTGTCAGTGTAACCAATGAGTTTAAAATTTTCTGAGGTTGAATACATAATACTAAGGTCTTTTGTGCCACTTACATACCTCAGAATTCTTTTACCTGCTTGCCAATGTGAATCTTTTGGTGATTCCATGAACCTTGAAATCAGACTTACTCCATACATAATGTCTGGTCTTGTTGCTGTCAAATACATAAGGATGCCAACAAGCCTTTTGAACAGCGTAGGATCTACAGTGGATCCTTCATCATCCTTGCTCAATTTTAAACCTGTTATTACTGGTGTTGGGGCTGTCTTGCAATTAGACATGTTAAACCTTTTTAAAACTTCACTTGCATACTTAGACTGTGACATAAATATACCACTTTCAGACTGCTGAACTTCAATGCCAAGAAAAAACTTCATAAGCCCCAGATCAGTTATTTCAAATTCACTTTCCATGACTGTTTTAAAATCTGTTATGCCATAATCACCAGTAAATATTAAATCATCTACATACAATCAGACAATTAACATCTTACCTTGCTCATCGACTTTGGTGTACAAAGTCGGTTCACTTTCACTTCTGTGAAATCCATTTTCAATGAGATAGGAATCAATCTGACTATACCAAGCTCTGGGAGCTTGCTTCAAACCATATAATGTCTTTTTTAGCCTATAAACTTTGTGTCCTTGACCTAGAACTTCATACCCTTGTGGCTGTTCCACATATATTTCCTCTTCTAGATAGCCGTTTAAGAATGCCGACTTGACATCCATTTGATGAACATGCCATTTGTTTTGTGCAACAATGGCCAAAACTGTTATGACTGTATCCATGCGTGCAACAGGTGCAAACGTTTCATTGAAGTCAATGCCAGGTTGCTATGTGAACCCTCTTGCTACCATTCTTGCTTTGTGCTTTTGCACATTCCCATCAGCATCTTGCTTTGTCTTATAAATCCATTTGACATTGATTACATCTTTGTCTTTTGGTACATCAACCAGTTCCCATGTCTGGTTTTTCTCAATGCATTCTATTTCTTCATCCATGGCTTGTGCCCATACTTCTTCTTCAACAGCTTCTTCAAATGTTAGTGGATCATATATAGGTGCAAATAATGCAAAGAGAGAGAATGAATTAGGTGTACCAGCTCCATATATCTCTTGCAGACTTCTTGTCTTCACCAGTTCTGTCGATGTCAACCTAGACAAAATGCTTGATGGAGTATGTTGTCCTCTTGGTGTACTTGTTGGTGTAGCTTGAGCTGCTACTTGCGTCGATGGTCCTTGTGCTGAACCATGTCTTGGTGTCATGGGGGTCGACGGTGCTGCGACCGGTTGATTTACATGTGGTGTTTGAACCACTTTCTCTTCCATATCATCATTGTCGACGTTCGACACAATCTTGACATTTATGTCGACGGTTCCATCCCATGATTCATTCTCAACAAATTGAACATCCCGACTGATTATCACTTTCCTTGTGACGGGATCATAGCGCTTGTATGCTTTTGTCTCTTTTGAATAGCCAACAAAAATACATTTATGTCCCTTCTTGTCTAGCTTCCTTCTCAGCTCATCTGGAACATGAGCATATGCAACACAACCAAAAACTTTTAAATGGGAAACACTATGATTCATACATGTCCATGCTTCTTGGGGAACTTTCTTCTTCACACTCTTTGTCAAACACCGGTTCATAATGTATACGGCAGTTGCGACTGCTTCACCCCAATACTCATTTGGCAAATGCTTGGTTGCCAACATGCTACGTGACATCTCCATGATGGTTCTGTTTTTTCTTTCAGCAATACCATTTTGCTGAGGTGTATACCGTGCAGTGAATTGTTTCTGTATGCCATGGGTCTTGTAAAAATTTAGAAATTCATTTGAAACATATTCACCTCCTCTGTCGGTCCTTAAAATCTTGATGCGATGTCCACTCTGGTTCTCCACGAGGGCCTTGAACTGCTGAAAATAACTAAATGCATCAAATTTATGTTTCAAAAAATATACCCATGTTTTTCTTGAGTAATCATCAATAAAAGTTAGAAAATATTTGCAGCCACCAATGGATGATGTCTGCATTGGACCACAAATGTCAGAGTGCACAATTTCAAGTGGTGTGCGTGCTCTATAGGACTTTTCGACTAGAAAAGTCTCTCTGTGCTGCTTGCCAAAAATGCAACCTTCACAAACCCTCTCTGGTCTGTCAATCAATGGTAATCCCTTCACCATATTCTTTGTGTGCAGTAGCTTCAGCCCACCAAAATTCAGATGTCCAAATATGAAATGCCACAACCAGGATTCATCCTAAACTTCTGTCTGAAATGCAGCTTGCAAATTAGCGCTACAATTTTCTCTCTTGTCGAGGAGCTCGATTGTTTCTTCACTTTCTGCCTTGAATGCAGCTCCCGAGTTTTTCTTCCCTTTTATGTCGGGAACTATACTTAATGGAAACAAGTGGTTGCTTGTCATTGGCACTTTTGCTATCAGCAGGTCGCTTGGACGCTTGTCTTTGATCACATAGTGATTATCTTCCATGTAGACTCTGTAGCCCTTTTGTAACAACTGTCCAATGCTTAACAAATTATGTTTCAGACCTTCGACATGATAGACATCAGGGAGGTATTGACTCTCCCCCTGTTTGGTTAGAATATCAACAGTGCATTTTCCTAAGACAGTAACTTGGACATTGTTTCCAAGTGTAACATCAATTTTAACTGAATTGTCTAAACTGGAAAACAAATTTAAATTACCAGTCATGTGGTTGCTGCAGCCTGAATCCAAGTACCATATGTCATGTGGACTTTCTTGAACAGCATTGCATTCAAGTGGAGATGTCGATGCCATTAACATTGCACTTGTCGAAGTGCTGGTGCTGGTCGACTGATTTGGGCTTTGCCTTCCTTGGTCATATTGTTTCTTCCTGCATTCATATGCATAATGACCAAACTTGTTACAGTAATGACATTGAATTTTTTATTTATCAAACCTCTGGCCATTTGGCTGACTTGGGTTCTGTTTATCTCCTATGCCACCGACATTTGCAGGACTTCTGTCTCGTCCTCCTCTTGAAGAACTTCTTCCTCTTCCTCTGAAGTTGTTTCTCCCCTTGCCTCTACCACGACTTATGGATGACTGTGCTGCAATGCACCTTCCAATGATGTCTGTGTTATGCTGAGTCTGTGTTCATGATTGATGAGTGAAGCTTGCAACTCATCAATGGTAAATGTCGTCATGTCTGTGTGTTCATCTAAGGTCACAACCAAGTTTTCAAATATTGGGGGAAGACTTCTGAGAATTTTTTCAACAACCCTTTGGTCTGCTATGGCTTCTCCATGAGATTTCAGTTGGTTTATCAACCCAACAACTCTAGTGTAGAATGTGTCTACATTCTCTGAATCTTTCATGGACAGATATTCAAAATCTCTTCTCAAAATATGCAGCTTGGATGTCTTTACCTTATCCAAACCTTGATAGGCAGTCTCCAATGTATCCCATGCTTCCTTAGCATTAGTTTTTGCTGCTATTCTTGGGAGTATGCTTTCATGCATAGCTTGATGTATGAAAAACAGAGCTTTTCCATCTTTCTTCCTCTGCTCTCTTAAGACATCTTTCTCAGCCTGTGTGAGATTGTTATATGTTGTCATGTCTACTGGTTCTGCATAACCATGCTGGACTATCTCCCAGACATCTTGACCTCTGAATAAAGCCTTCATTGTTAAAGACCAATATTCATAATTCTTTCCTGTAAAAATTAGAGTTTGCAATGAACCAGAAGTGGAAGCCATTTTAATTTTTTTAATTAACTTTCCTTAGAAAATTAATTTCCACGTTTTAAGACAAGATTTCTTTCCTAAATCTTGGGCTGATATAAACCTTGCTCTGATATAAAACCTTGCTCTGATATAAAACCTTGCTCTGATACCAGTTAGCCAAAACCAAGCTGACTAAACTTGAGTTTAGGGCTCAGTCGATATTAAAATTTATTTTTCACTTTTCACGCCGACCTCTTTTTCTTTTTCACTTGTCGGGTGAAACTTGTCTATCTCCCGACTAGACAAGTTTATAAATTTTAGTCGGTCTTTCCACTCGACAAAATTTACTTCGACTTACTTGTCAGTTCTACTGACTGATTTTACCTCGACCACTTGTCACTTTTAAGTCGGCTGACTTGACCACTAAGTCGGCTGACCTCTTCGACCACTCAAGTCAGCTGACTCAACAGACCTTGTCGGTTCACTTTGGTCAAAATCTACAGAGTATTTTTCTTAGTCTAAGAAACTTAAGAAATTACAAATACTTTTCACCTGTGAGTAAGATAGAGTAAAATAGACACATTAACAAATCCAAAGAACTTATAAAACATATGCCCAAATATGTAGGAAGACTTGAGTCAACCAATGTGCCGTAAAACCTGGAACTTTCACACGGTGAGAAATTTATGGGTTCTTTGATCTTTCACTTAACAGTAATTGTAAAAGACATTTACCCAAGTAAATCTGGAAATATGTGCGGCCAAATAATCATGCATTCAACCATAAACTATTTCATATATTTAACTATGCGTAAATAACAAAGTATTACAGACTTATCAGGCCAGACTTGTTGGTCCAGACTTGTCCTTTTACAGAGCTTCAGCTCTTCAACTGAATCACTTACACAGAAGCTTGAGCTTCAACTTCTCTTTTCTCACCCGGAGTTCTCTCTACTGTCTAATGTCTGTAAACTGATTTACAAATTGCTTCTTCTATTTATAAGCAACCTGAAGATTGCTTCTACATGGGCCGACTGACTTACCATTAAAGATTGTAATAACTATCTACCTAACAACTTAGCTTCAAAAATAAATTCAACTGGTTTACATTGTCGAATCGTGGACTTTTCCCTCTTGTCAGACTGATCGACAAGATCTTGACTGGTACAGACTCTGATAGAGTCGGCTGAGAGTTAGGTACGGATCTGTGAGTAATTACATTTTTCCAACAGCCAGACCCCACCCTCCAGCATAAAGCCTTGCAGATCCACCCAATGACATGGAGAAAACCGTTCCAGATAATGGATGTTTGCTAAAAGGAATAGGATCCTACCCTCAGCCAGTCTGATAGGGATATATTGTGCATATATTTTACCCTCAATACTCGACTCCATAACCCGCAACCAGTGAGAGCATTCCACAAGCTCTTGGCCCTTAACGCATCATTAAAAGCTTGTAAATCCTTGATATTCCATCTGCCCATAGCATAAGGATGGGTCAGCAGCTCCCACCTGGCCAAATGATAGCCCTTTCTATTAGCAGAGCCACCCCATAAGAAGTTGGACATCCGTCTCCTCATATGTGACAAGATGGATAGTGGGATTTTCATCAGGGAGAACCAATACACCGCTAGTTCCCCCAGCACATACTTAAGTAGAACTAAGCGTCCTCCCAGAGATAAAAACTGAAAAGTCCAATGGTTGATCTGATGTTCAAATCGCTTCACCAGCCATGACCAATCCACAACCCTATAACTCAGTGGCTTCAAGTTATATCTCGGGTATCTAAAGCCATTGTGTAATGGTTCCATCTTGTATGGGAATACCGCCCTAACCTGTTCAAGAACACCAGGAGAAATATTGTGAAATAGAAATGCAAATTTATCACAACTAATGGCCATACCAGTAGCTGACATGAATAGGTCCACAATGAGTCTGAACTGAGACCATTCAGCATAAGATCCAAAACTGAACAATACCACGTCCTTGAACAGAATGTGCATGATAGACAATGTAGATGACAGCTTAATACCTATGATCCTGCCCAAGCGCTTCTCCACAAAATGTGCGTGATAGACAATGTAGATGACAGCTTAATACCTTTGATCCTGCCCAAGCACTTCTCCCTATGGATTATAAGACTCAATCCCTCCACCGTCAAAAGAAATAGTAAAGGGGATAATGGACACCCCTGTCAAAGGCCACGGCTAGCAGAGAAGGAAGAGGAAGGTCTTCCATTTATCAACATTGCAAATTTTTCCTTGGAAACACATTCCATAATCCAATTTACCACCTCCGTCGATATACCTATTTGTAACAATACTAGTCTCAAGAAAGTCCAATTTACACGGTCATAAGCCTTGATCATGTCCATCTTCAGGATGAGGGCTTCAAGCTTTTTCACTTTGACCGAGTGCATGATCTCTTGAGTGATCCCCACCGCCTCATGAATCTGTCGCTTCTTTAAGAACCCGAATAGGTCCTCAGATAGGAACTCAACAAGGAACAGTTTCATTCGGTCCGCAATAATTTTAGTAGTCACTTTGTAGATAAGGTTACAAAGCGAAATGGGCCGGAAGTCCGTGAAGTGACGCGGCTTGCTACATTTGGGGATCAAGGCAATATGAGTCGCATTTAGTCCAGGAGGTATGTAACCCTAGAGCCTACTATATTCCACCACCTTCAAGATTCCATCCCCACAAGATCAAAAATTGTCAGATAAAACTCGACAGGCCAACCATCTAGCCCCGATGCCTTATCCCTTTGCAAACCAATTATATTGATCATGTTGTGATGTTGAAATGTTTATAATGTTTTGTTTTATTAAATGATGATAATATTTATATTGATCATGCTGTGGTTTGTGAAATGTTTATAATGTTTTGTTTTATTAAATGATAAAGTTTTGCTTTTTATTGTCTCTTTCTCACCATAAGATCGTCCATCCACTTACTCCCATCTTGATGTTAATGGAGTTTTTCTGTTGTGGTTTGTGAAATGTTTATAATGTTTTTTTTATTAAATGATAAAGTTTTGCTTTTTATTGTCTATTTCTCATCATAAGATTGTCCATGTACTTACTTTGATCTTGATGTTAATGGAGTTGATATTGATGTTAATGGAGTTTTTCTCAAAAAGGAGGAGTGTTTTTTAATAGAATTATTGAAAATTTTATTTGAAGTTTATAAAAAATGTATATTTATTTTTAGAAGGGTTTAGATATTTACCTTGATAGGTATTAATATTTTATATTTTAGGTTTTATAAAATGGATTAACAAGATTCAGTTAAGTGTAATGAGTATATAGCGTGGATTAATTTTATGATCATGGGATCTTGTTATGTTTAAATACATCTTGAATAAGATTTAAATGGGCTTAGTTAAATATTTAATTAAAATTGTTACTTAAGCTTTAAATTCTTATGTTTACGAAACTTTTGTTTATTCAATTGATGCTTTAAATTTATTTTTAAGTTGGGGCACATTAAAAAAATAACCATTGGCCTATCTAGGTTCATCGACCACAAGTTGAGTGGCTATGCTATTATTTGAGATTTTAGGCTTCCTTGAGTGGATCATCCAAGATTAATTTCATGGTCGTATTATCTTGTTGCGCGGAGAGGCGCTCTACAGCCCAGTATGGGGGAGATCTTGTAACTTAACGTTAGTAACGTTCCTCATGTAAATGAGGGCTATAAATATACGTTCCTCATTTAGGCTATAAATATTATGAGGGAGATGTTGTAAAGTTATGTAATGTTCCTCATGTAAATGTCGGCTACAAATATTTACTTCTATTTACTTATGATCTGATTATGAGGGAGATGTTGTAAAGTTATGTAAGGTTCCTCATGTATATGTATATTTACTTCTATTTACTTATGATTTCATATTATGAGGGAGATGTTGTAACTTTATGTAACATTCCTCATGTAAATGTAGGCTATAAATATTTACTTCTATTTACTTATGATGTATATTTAATTAAAAGTAAATAAAATTTTGGCCCATTAAAATTAAAACATATAGGGCAGATCTTGTAAAGTTATGTAAAGTATCTAATACCTAATACCAGATCTACTACTTGGCACATTTCCAGATCTACTACTTGGCACATTCAAGAAAAAAGAAAAAACTGAATGCATGCTATTTCAAATTAAGAAAAAAGGGAGGCATGCTATTTCAAGATTTTAGTTAAGGCAAATCCAACATGTTCAAGATTATAATTCAGGCAAATCAAATGTAAATTAGGCAAAGAAAAAGATATTACTAGCATTTATCATGGTGGAGATACCACCCAGTGAGCAAATTTCCAAAAGAACAATCGCCTCCTTAAAAAAAAATTATCTTTACTAATTATGGTAAAGATAAACCCTAGCCCTAAAATAATTAATTTGCATTTCTTTTATAATTATATTGAGTTTCATAGTTTTCTGAATATTAAATTACTATTTACTAAATAGTGTTTTATTCTCATTTTAGCTTTAGCTTTATCATAATTAATTATCTTTGAAATAACTTAACTTAGTTATTTTAACTTAAATCATCAATTTAACTTAGCTAACTATTTATTCCTACCCAATTCATCCCTATAAAAATTACAAATTTCCAAATTATTAATCCAAGCGATTTAATATACCAAAACTTTTTAACTATAAAATCAAGGCATTGGCTTATATATATATAATCAATTATCTTTATTCTACCATCTTATATTTAATTATACTTATTTATAACTATTTATTTAATTGTACATGGTTTAGGAGGTCTTTGCAAATGGTTTTAAGACCATGTGCAAGACCTCCTAAACAACCCATGATTTTAGGAGGGCCTTGCACATGGTTCTAAAACCATGTATGGGGGAGATGTTGTAATGTTCTTTCCTAACAAAATAAAATATAATATAAAATTTTATATGTGTGTCATAAATAGTATTAAATATTAATAATAAAAATATTATATATCAACCTTAAATAAAAAGATGTGTCTTTTGGTCTGAATCACACAGAAAATAATAGTTGAGTGCAATACTTCTAAGAAGAGGTTTACACCTCCAAAAATTTGATCCCTCTTGGCGCTTAATAGAGCCAAGGATTTGGATCTATGCTAGTTAGACCCAAGGATTTGGATCTATGTTGGTTATGCTTAAATGCATCTTGATTAAGATTTAAATAAGCTTTAGTCCATAGGATATCAGTGTTTGTTTGTGTTTTTTTATCAATTTTTATTCCTTTCTTTATTAAATAATATTTGGTGTATGTTTATATTAATTAGTTTACTATTTATGTTATACCATAAATGACTAATTATAACAATCTAGTAGTTATTTTAAAAATAAGGAGCTCTGCGTTAAGTTTTGTGAATCTCTACATGTTTCAGTCCACCACTAGGACCATCATCATGAGCTCAAAAAGATGAGATATAAGAAGCTCATATTGAATCGAAGAAACGCAGAAACTTATTTATATATATATATATACCTAAATGTGTATGTTGGCTATGGTAAAATGGATAATGTTATCGTTTCTTAAGCAATTGCAAGAGAGGTTTCCAATTGGCGTTAAGTTTTAATCCCTCATCTCGATTTAAATTGTTAGGATGTAATTCAATCTCTAGGGCTTCCATCACTTTTCTTCTCCCGTAATGATCAACTCTTGTAATAATATTGCCATTCTCCAAGTAGATGTGGTGGCTAGTTTTAGAGGAGTGCTCTACTAGAGAAGATTTTTGAATTCTATTCAGCCTAGGATTTGCACTATGTTCTTTAAACCTAACCTTCATTGATCTCCCAGTTTCTCCAATATAAACCTTGCCGCGGGAACAATGTACTGAATATACTCCTTTATGCATTATCGAGTCAATTGGATCTTTGGTCGAATTGACTATTCTCCTGATGGTATTTTTTGGGGGGAAAGCCACCTTGGTGTCTCCTTTTTTCAAGATTCTTGATAGCTTTTCTGAAAGTCCTTTGATATAAGGAAGCGATATAATTTTTTCTTCTTGGGTATTCTTCCTTTGCTTGACGTTTGACAACCGTGCCCTCCTTACCATCTTGTCGAACTGGGACTCTTTGTATCCGTTCAATCTAAAGGTCTCGGCTAAATGCTTCATTTCTTGTTCCATTTCTTGTTTAATGTTTATCCTTTGTTTAAACACATTTTATATTATATATTAGTTTGTACATATCTATTCTCAATTATCAAGTTAATTGTTGTTGCTTTGTTTAGTTTCATGTTGATCAATAAGGATTTACATAAATTTAAAACAAAATCACAAAAGGTTAACACAAAATCACAAAAGGCTAACGTCTTTATTAGTCCATGGAGTGCATATGCAACGTCTCTTAGCAATGGAATTGCGTGAGTTTAATTTATAACATGCGGCAGTACAAAGTTATTTTACATCATATCAGACACTTTTTTCATGTTTTCAATTAGTTTGGTGCATGGTTTTGGTTTTAGTTTTCCCAAAGTGAACCTTGCCATGGTTTCTACCATTTAATGAATAGGTAGGAGTTCATAGTGGAGCCACCTTATATGTCTTAGATGTGGCGTCTACCATTTAACGAACATGTAGGTGCATGAGTTAAAATTGATGTTCTTATGGATGTTTTTTCCTTTTTTACTTGTAAAATATAGGTTGACTTGGAATAAACACATTAGCTGCATAGTTCAAATAATTTATGGAGTCATCAAATTGACAAGTATACTTAAAATTTGCCCGTATTTAATTTTGATTGTGACGGAGCTAGGGAGTTAGTTGGATTTCCATTAATGCAGTGACCTTTGGTTGTGGAGCTAGTTGGATGAACATTGATGAAAATTAATGTGCATGATGATCCAAATCTGCTCTTTTTAAAGGCCACATTGGATGCCATGGTCTCGTGACAATTGGATGTTGATTTTGCATTTGTACGAGAAACTTTCTACTCACAACGAATTTCTAAAATCTCTGGTTTACTGTCCAAACATCTAATCACATGTAGTTTTTGTGTATGGAAGCCTATAATGTGGTTCGCCACTCTGCATTCACTAACTACTTTCTTATCATTGTTTTCCTGGCCTACCTGTGGCAATTTGGAAATACCAATTAACCTCATAGACCACACCACTCAAATGCCAATTTCCTCCTTCCCCTGTCGCTTCATCTTAGGTTGTCCCTCTGCCAGTTTTTCCTATTCACAATGCTAAGCAACTCACATGGAAGCACTAAGCAGCGAGAAATGATAATGTTCTTTAATATCGGCATGAACACATATACAGGAAAAGAGTGGGGAGACAGGAAGGATGATCTATGGTTGTTCGATTCCAAATACCTTGACGCTTCAATGCGACGTGGTATCAAAGGAGATTGGATTCAATCTAGTGATCCTGACGGCCAAGCTCCTTGATGGATTTTTCTTATGGAAACTACTTACACCAATAATCTTGTTAGATACATGGGAATAAGGTAAGGAGGCTTGTCAAAGATTTGGTAAGGGAATCCCAAGTGGTTTATCCCACAATACTGAGAGGGTGGGTGAATCAGTATTGTTAGTTTTTACTTTGAAATACACAAAATAAACAATCAACACAGATTCTATCGTCGAAACCTCAAAAGAGCAAACCACCAACACAAACTCATTAATAAGATGAATTTACAAAATCATTTATCTGCTGCAACAAAAAGAATTTAGATACACCCTAGATTTTTCCTGCAACTACAGACTAGGATGCTACAACACCCCTGTGGTTTTCTGCCTGCTTCAACAGACAAGGATGCTACGACACCCTGTTCTCCAGCTACGACTCGAAGGAGGCTACGAACCCCTGCAGACATGTCACCTGCCCTAGCACCACCCTGCCACCCTATACTAATGTTCTCAGTCTTTTAGAACAGTTGAAAAACTATTCACTTTGGACTCTATCAGACTTGCTAACAGAGACACTTTTATCTTTTACACATTGATTCAATAAATACCTTTTACCTATTACCTACCAACACATCTTTCCATAGCTGCGTTCTTTCATTTTGGATCATGACTATTTACTTATAGACATACCTCTTCATCATATATCCATTCAACCATCGCATCACTTCAACAAAGGCAACATTTCGTTCTTCCCACAACTCAGAATTCATTTTCGCAGCCCTGTTTATCATTTTTTGGTGCTTCTGTAATATCCATCTTCTTTCCGCAAGATCATCTTCCAGCATTAATCAGAGTCGTCGATCCTATTTCTAATTCTCTCCGGACCGTCGATTAACGCAAAGATTTTCTCCTCGAGATCGTATTCCCGCTCCACGGTTTCCTCATCCCACAACTCAGAATTCATTTTCGCATCCCTGTTTATCATTTTCTGGTGCTTCTGTAATATCCATCTTCTTTCCACAAGATCATCTTCCAGCTTTAATCAGAGTCATCGATCCTATTTCTAATTCTCTTCAGACCATCGATCTAACGCATATATTTTCTCCTCGAAATCGTATTTCCGCACCATGGTTTCATCATCAACAATTCCCCACCGGTGATCTTCGTCGGGCGTTTTCTTGATCGTTGATCTGAGGTAAGATAAAGATTGTGGAATGCGGGTTTGTGACTTTTCAAAAATGTCTTTTCACGATTTTCGCAGTTGCCTTTCCGCATCGTTGATCTTCTGTGGGCCCTTCTATGACCGTTGATCTTCCGGAATGCGGGACGCGGATTGTGGGTTCTCAAAATCCCAAACATTGATTTCGCACTTCTCCGCCTTTCATTTTCCACATTGACCTTTCCGCACCGTCGATCTTCTGGATTGCGAGATGTCAGATGTGGGATGCGGGTTCATTGAATCTTTAAATGTTATTTCTGCAATTCACTTTCCGCATTTTCCTTCTACATCATCGATCTCCTTTTAGCTGAACTAATCATGGCCTTCTGATCTTGATCTTTTGCGGAACTTCATCCCCCTACCTATCTTTTGCGGAACTGATCCTTAGCCATTGGATCTCTTGTGGGATGATTCCTGACCGTCAATTTCAGATCGAATTCGTATCTCATCATGACTTTGTGGATCTTTAGATCAGTCATTCATGTTGTCTTATCATCCATGTCCATCTCATTCATCTCATATATTTTCATGCCACATTCTCAACTGTGTCATGCCATGCCATCACTACCTTAGTCTTTCACTGAGTTTGTTCTGCCATCATATCCATTGGTTATTCCTTTGTCATTCATGAACACCTTTGACATTAATGACAACTATATACTGAACAATCTCCCCCCTTGGCATTGATGGCAACATTTAACCATTCTCCCCCTTTGACAACAATGACAAAGAAACCTTTCTGTCTCATAGCTCCCCCTGACAGCATTTCTCCCCCTGAGATTGAGGTTTCTCTTCTTAGTACTTTTGTAACGGAATTATTCCCATTTTCTGTCTAAGACATTGAAAGGCTTCCTTAGGTAGTGGTTTGGTGAAAATGTCAGCAATCTGTTCTTTTGTGTCAATGTATTCTAATTTGACAGCTTTTTGAGATACATGTTCTCTTAGATAGTGATATTTGATTGGTATGTGTTTTGTCTTAGAATGCATGATAGGATTTTTAGAAATATTTATAGCACTAGTGTTATCACAGTTGATCACTATTGGATGTTCATATTTTACAAGTAGATCTTCTAGGGCTTGTCTCATCCAAATAACCTGAGTACAACATGAGGCGGCAGCAATATATTATGCTTCCATTGTAGAGAGTGAAATGGAGGATTGTTTTTTACTTGACCATGATACTAAACAATTTCCTAGAAAAAATGTCGCTCCACTAGTACTTTTTCAATCGTCAACACTTCCTGCCCAATCTGCATCAGTAAACGCCTTCAAGGTAAATTCTTGTCCTTTTGGATACCATAATCCCTACTCCATAGTACCTTTTAGATATTTGAAAATCCTTTTTACTGTTGTTACATGTGTTTTTTGGGAGCTGACTGGAATCTAGCCACTAATCCAACAGCTTGCATCACATTCGGTCTTGTGGCTATCACATATAGCAGACTGCCAATCATGGATCTAAACATGGTATGATCTACTTCTAGAGATTCATCATCCTTACTTAACTTGCAACCAATGATCATAGGAGTACCAACAGGTTTGGAATATTCCATTTTAAACTTTTTCAACATATCTTTGATGTACTTAGTTTGAGAGATGAAAATTCCTTTGTGTGTTTGGTAGACTTGTAATCCCAAGAAGAATGTCAATTCACCCAACATTGACATTTCAAATTCTTCCTTCATTTCGGAGGCAAAGACTACACTTAGGATTTGAAGATTGCTTCCGAAAATGATATCATCCACATAGACAACAACAATGATCATATTTTTATCTTCGATTTTTAGGTAAAGATTACTTTTAGTGACTCCTCTTTTAAAACCTTGTTGTTTCAGGTAACTATCTAGTCTTGAAAACTATGCTCTAGGAGCTTGTTTGAGACCATAGAGTTCCTTTTTCAGTTTACAAACATAACTTTTGTTTTCATACAAAAGAAACCCTTCAGGTTGTTCAATATACACTTCTTCTTCTAGTTTGCCATTCAGGAATGCAGACTTGGCATCCCTTTAATATACTTTGAAGTTTTTATGGCATGACAGTGCTAAAAACATTCTGATTGCTTCAAGTCGATCTATAAGAGCATAAGTTTCTTCAAAATAAATACCTTCCACTTGGGCATACCCCTTACAAACCAGTCTTGCTTTGTTCCTTATTACTTGTCCATCTTGATTGAACTTGTTTTTGAAAATCCATTTGGTTCTAACAATGTTTTTCTCTTCAGGTATTGGGAAAAGTTCCCAGGTCTCATTTTTCTCAATATGATCTAGTTCTTCATTCATGGATTTGACCCATTCATCATTTTTTTTGGATTCTATAAAGTTCTTGGGTTCTACTATTGAGAGTAGGGCTTGTTCCACATCTGGTAGTTGTCTTCTTGTTTTGAATCTAGCATTTTTATCACCCATGATCTGTGACTCTGGATGATCCTTTTGTACCCTTCTAGAAGGAGTTTTAGTGTCAGGTCTAGGGAAGTCTTAATCATCTTCCTGTGTATCTTCCTTCTCTTTGTCTTCTTCTTCGTTATGAATTCTCTCGTCCTTTTTCAAATCTTTTATTTCATCATCACATGTATTTTCAACATTGTCCAGTTTTTTCTCTTTCCTTGGTTTTATATCATCTACTTTCACATCAGCACTTTGTACAATTTTTAGGTAACCTTTTATTGTAACACATGTATGCCTTTTTGGTGGATGAGTAACCTAAAAATATTCCATCATCAGTCCTGGAGTCGAACTTCCAAGGTCATCCTCATTTCTTTTGATGTAACAGTTACTTCCAAACACTTTAAAATATTTGACTGAGGCTGGTATTCCATACCACAATTTGTAAGGGGTCTTATCCTTATTGACTCTGAGTTGTCCTCTGTTAAGTGTGTAGACAGTTGTGTATACATCTTCTCTCCAAAATGAGTCTAACAGTTTTGCTTCATTGGGCATAGTTCTGGCAACTTCTTGGACTGTTTTGTTTTTCCTTTCAACAACCCCATTATGTCGAGGAGTTTTTGCATCTGAAAATTGCCTCTTAATTCCATGACCTTCACAAAACTCATTGAATTCATTTGAGGTAAATTCTCCCCCATTATCTGATCTAAGACACTTGATTTTCATGCCAGACTCATTTTCATCCATTTCCTTGAAGATTTTAAATTTTCAAAGGCTTCTGATTTTTCCTTGAGAAATGCCACCCTGGTCATTCTTGTGTAATCATCAATGAGCAACATGAAATAGTGATCTCCTTGCAGGATTTTAATTATGATTGGTCCACAAATGATCCCTAATGAATGTATTCGGGGCGATACTATGGCCTTGGAACTCAATCTTCATTTCGATCTACTCAAGCTAAAACTATATCTATAGGAACAAGCTATAGCTCCTCTATAACTGAGGACCTAGAACTTAATCTATATCTGAGCGAAGGAATTGCACTTACAACCATTAGTATTTTAACCAGGCAGAAAACAACTGGAACTTTTGTTAGCTTTGGAATAAGTTAACGATCTGGGATTTGGCTAGTAGGTAGGGTGCTGTAGCCTTGTTTGTATACCGCCTCCATCATTGTAAGTTATTCCCATGTGCGATCGAGGAGCGAAACGTGGTTGAAGTGTTTAAAGAAATTCTCAGGTACTCTCCTGGGGCGCCATTGAATACTAGCTTCCGGCATCTAGCTTGGGGGGGTGAGGACAATCTGTGTGTATTATTTCCAAAGGGTGTGAGGTCATATGTTCTTTTATTTTAAAACTGACTCTGGTTTGTTTCCCATGTTGACAATGTTTGCACAATGAGTTTAGAGGAACTATAATTTTAGGTAGATCTATTACAGCTTCCTTCGTGCTTATTTTGGCAAGATTGTCAAAACTTAAATGTCCCAACCTTCTGTGCCATAACCAAATTTCATCTACCATACTTAAGTAACCTTGGTTTTCATTTTCCAATATGTATACATTGTTTGTATTTCTTGTAGCAATGCCAACTACCTTTCCTGATTTCTTATTCTTGGTTTCACATTTTTCTGAGTCGAAGATGCAAATGTATCCTTGGTCACATGTTTGACTTACACTGAGAAAATTAGGCTTGAGGTTTTCAACTAGCAAAACATTTTTTGCTTTGATCCCGCTGTTGACAACAAGTGTTCCTTCGTGGATTATTTTGGAGGACAGGCTATCTCCAAAAGTGACTTTTCCCTTATTATCTTTTAGCGTTATGAATTTGCTTGGGTCACTAGTCATATGTTTTGAACAACCACTTTCCAAGTGCCATAAGTTTTGGCTTTCAGTTGCACATAAGGAAATCATGGAAGTTTCATTTTCTTCCTTTTCTCTCCAATATCTTTCTTGTTTGGTGTGTCGAGATTTGATTGCAACAGTATTTCTTGTAGGATTCTTCAGCTTACAATCTCTTGACATATGTCCATGGTTATTACACTTATAACATTCTATGTCATATTTTTGGAGTTGTGTAAAGAGATTCTTATTTTCCTTTGACTTATTACTTGATGACTTCTTCTTGTATTCAGAAACATTTCTTTCAGTTCTGCAGTTTAAGGCTTTATGCCCAAAATTATTACAAGCAAAGCAGTGACCTAAAAAGATCTGTAGATATCGGTTTGGTCTCTTGGGTGTTAGATTATTTCTATTTTTATCTTGTGGAATTAAGTCAGCGTTCTTGCTTCTTTCCTTTTTAGCTGGACTCTTTAGTATTTCAGCATAGCTTTTCTTACTTCCTTCTTGATTTGAGACATGAAAATTCTCTGGCTTCTTCTCTTTAACGAACCCCAAACCAGACCTATCACCTGATGGTCTTTGGCTGCTAAGAATGTCATTTAGTATCCTTGAGTTATTCTCAAACTTTGATTTGATAGATCCTTCATCAAGCTTTCTCTTGAATTGCATGACTTCTTCTGCAAGCTTTTCATACTCATCTATTCTTCTTTTGAGATTTAGGTTTAGGTCCTCTTCAACCTTTTTGGCATCTAAGAGTTGAACTTCCAACTGAATAATGATAAGATTTGACTGTCAGTTCTTTTTCCTACATTTCTCAAGTTCTTCAAGGGCGCTAACAAGTTCAGCTCTTAGATCTACTTCTCCTTCCATGTTTGAGTCACTATTTGAGGCTTGAGTGTCTAGACCCATAAATAAAACTTCAGTTTCTTCAAATTCGCTTCCATCTGAATCTTCATTGTCTTCCATGGTGTAAACAATTTTCTTTTTCCCATTGGGTTTTTTCTTGTTTCCTGGTTTACCCATTTTGAATTTCGAAGTTTCCTTTTCTTCATTCTCATCTTATTTAGTGTAGGTACATTTAAAGGCAAAATGTCCAATCCTTCCACAATTAAAACACTTTAAAGGTAACTTCCCCTTGTACTTTCTAGTCCCTCTCTCAAGTTTATTAACAAAAAGGGCTTCCTCATCATTTGAGTTTTTTATTGATCTTTTATGGAAGCTTTAAAAGCTGCCTCTTTTCTTGAAGATCCATTTTGTCATGTTCGCATCTCATACGCAATTAGAATTCCATGTAACTCATCCATTGTTATCGTTTTAAGGTCATCTCGTTCTTCTAAGGTGGATACCTTTGGGTTATATCTTATTGGCCCAATGTTCTTAGTACCTTGCTTACCACTTCTTTTTCTTTTAATTTCCCCCCAAGGCCTCTGGTCGCATTAACAACTTCATCTACTCGAAGAAGTGATTCCCCAACATTCTCTTCTTCTTTCATTTTAAGGCTTTCAAATTGACCTCTATAAGTTTGAAGTTTGGATTCTCTGACCTTAGATTCTCCCTCATAGATAATATTCAATTTGTCCCAAGCTTGTTTGGTAGATGTGCATTGCATTACTTTAGTAAATACTGAGTTTGTTAACCCACTTAAGATTGTGTTTAGGGTTTTGGAATTACCTTCATATTCACCTAGTTCAACTATGTCCGTGGGGTATTAGTTTCCTACATTACGTTCCTTTTATGTTGCTGCTCAAACCGTCCATCCCAGGGTTATCAGATGGCACTTCATTCTTATGCTCCAGCAAGCATAATTTTCTCCGATAAATAGTGGAGGTTTGTTGGTGGCCAATCCTTCTTGTTGATCCATTGTGATTTTTGGATGGGATCTTCCTTCCTGTGGTTAAGATGTTGTGAAGCAACCTGATCTGATACCAATTGTTGGATTATCCCACAATACTGAGAGGGGGGGTGAATCAGTATTGTCAGTTTTTACTTTAAAATACACAAAATAAACAATCAACACATATTTTATCATGGAAACCTCAAAAGAGAAAACCACCAACACAAACTCATTAATAAGATGAATTTATAAAATTGTTTATCTGATGCAATAGAAAGGATGTAGATTGAACCGGTGGATTATTCATCTTCAAAATTACACTGATCCAATATGGTACAATAGTTATTAATCTATGGTTCAAAGAACATAACATATGCTAAACATAGTGCGCGACTAGCCTTAGGGGCTGTGCGTTGCGACATAACATCGCGCAGCTTACATGAGCCGTGCAGCTTGCGCAGTATGGGCCGCGCAGTTTGTGCACTGTCAAGAGGAACATCGCCTGGTTCGTGAAGAGTCGCGCGGTCATGTTTGCTGCGACGTTGTGGATGCTGCGACATTTGTGAAGTGGTGGTGACATCAAATGGTTACGTTACATGTGGCATAGCCCGGTTGTAGGTTATTGCAACGTGTTGTGAGTCAACACAGGCGCGTGGAGTTGGTTGCAACGTTTCGGGAATACGGAACGTCGTGGTAACATAACGCTTGGGCAGCGATTTGGCGGGATTGCATGGTTCAGTTTAGCATATGATTGTAACGATAATAAACAAGATAACAGCTGTGATGATAAAGACAAGTCGAACCCGTTACTTACCCGTAACGTTAAATAGAGGATCGCTGGCCACATTAGGGGACACAGGGGAAGCGATTCAGATTGCGTTAGAGCACAGAGCTTCGTTTTTCTGTTATGAGAAGCTTGGGGAGTTGCTGTGAAGTGCGCAGATGCTGTTTCTTTTGAAGTCGGCATTCTCTGTTATAATTTAGCTTTCTTTGCCTTTCGAAGGCTAATTGTAATTTCCAGAAGAGAGGTCTTAAAGACTTTGTACAGCATTCTGCTTGCAGTTGCTGAAGTTGATTCCAGAACCATTTTGTAACATCTTAAAGAGATTAATTGGATCGGTACCCATTGGAGAGGGACCCGAAGACGTAGCCCAGTGAAGGGGGTGAACTCCGTTATCAATTTCTGTGTTTGTGGCTCTCTGTTTTAGTGTTTCTCATTTCTGTTCAGTTTTGTTGTTTCCTTTCCTGTTTAGTTTGTTGTTATATCAGATTTCAGCATTTAATTAACTGTGCAAGCTATGTGATGAATTCAGCAAACTGATTAACACATTCTTTAAATAAAATTTTAATGCACTCAAGTTGAGGTCCGATGGATCAAATACACCCTAGATTTTGCTTACAACTACAGACTAGGATGTCACAACACCCCTATGGTTTTCTACCTGCTTCAATAGACAAGGATGCTACGACACCCTATTCTCCAGCTATGACTGGAAGGAGGCTACGACCCCCTGCAGACCTGTAGCCTGCCCTAGCACCACCCTGCCACCCTAGACTGATGTTCTCAGTCTTTTAGAACAATTGAAAAACTATTCACTTTGGACTCTATCAAAATTGCTAACAGAGACACTTTTATCTTTTACACATTCATTCAATAAATACATTTTACCTATTACCTACCAACGCATATTTCCATAGCTGCGTTTTTCGTTTTGGATCGTGACTGTTTACTTACAGAGATACCTCTTCATCATCTATCCATTCAACCGTTGCATCACTTCAGCAAAGGCAACGTTTCGTTCTTCCCACAACTTAGAATTCATTTTCGCAGCCCTGTGTATCACTTTCTAGTGCTTCTGTAATATCCATCTTATTTCCGCAAGATCATCTTCCAGCTTTAATCAGAGCCGTCGATCCTATTTCTAATTCTCTCCATACCGTCAATCTAACGTGTAGATTTTCTCCTCGAAATCGTATTTTCGCACCATGGTTTCCTCATCAACGATTCCCCACCGTTGATCTTCATTGGGCGTTTTCTTGATCGTTGATCTGAGGTAACATACGGATTGCGGAATGCGGGTTTGTGACTTTTCCAAAATATCTTTTCACGATTTTCGCAGTTGTCTTTCCGCACCAATCGTTCCCCACCATTGATATCCTGCAGGGGCTCTTCCATGACCGTTGATCTTCCGGAATGCGGGATGCGGAGTGCGGGTTCTCAAAAGCTCAAACATTTTTTTTGCACTTCTCCGCCTTTCGTTTTCCGCACCATCGATCTCTTCACTGAAGTCTTCCTGGCCATCGATCTTCTGGATTGTGGGATGTGGGTTCATTGAATCTTTAAACGTTATTTCCACATTTTCCTTCCGCACTGTCGATCTCCTTTTAGCAGAACTAATCCTAGCTGTTCGATCTTGATCTTTTGCAGAACTTCATCCTCCCACCTATCTTTTGCGGAACTGATCCTTAGTCATTGGATCTCGTGTGGGATGCTTCCTGACCATCGATTTCAAATTGAATTCGGATCTCATCATGACTTTGCGGATCTTCATATCAGTCATTCATGCTTTCTTATCATCCATGTCCATCTCATATGCTGTCATGCCACATTCTCAACTATGCCATGCCATCACTACCTTAGTCTTTCACTGAGTTTGTTCTGCCATCATATCCACTGGTTATTCCTTTGTCATTCGTGAACACCTTTGAAATCAATGACAACTATATACTCAACAGCCTCAAACCAACACTCTGAACTTCCCTTGCATTCTTTTCTCAAGTACATCATCACAAACCACCTTAATTCCAAGCTACCAGTAATTATCTTATTGGGCACCTTCAAATGATATACAACATCTTACTGTATCTTCATACATCCTTGGCGTCTGTTCTTATATAGAATTGAAGCATGTATAACATCAACACCATTAAAATATATGACCTCAAGAAATTTGACCCAAAGGAAATCTAACCAATGGGAACCATGACCACTATGAACATAGTAATTATGACCAATAGGAGCTCTATCCAATAAGAATTGTGATCTCATGAAATCTAAGCTAGAGGAATTCAAACCAATGGAATCCATGAGCATAAGAAATATGACCTAGAGTTCCTCTAGACAACAATAATTATGACCTTATGAACTACAATCGGCAAGAGTTATGACCATATAAACTATATTGAATCTTGGTCTTTCTTCTTATTTTGTAGGGACAAGACGTCTTCTACAACCATATTGAAGTTTTTAGATGACAATCCATCTTTAGATACGGCTTTCTTGGCCAACTCCTTCAGCTTTTAATAGTTTTCCTTCAACGATTTTACTCTTTCATCTCCACTATGATCATCGTCCATCAGATTCCTCACAGACTTCTGTATTTCTTCCCATGTAACCATTTGATCCTTCTCACGCTTCAGAACGTCAATTCCAACCTTGGTTTTGTCCACGATAAACCTCGTGTTGAAGTGTTGTTATGCAAAAAGTGACCATCATATAAAAGTAATGCCCATGGAGATGGATTCAAGCATGGAGTTCCAAACCACGGTGAGTAATAAAAGCTCCCATAGAAGTGTGAGAAAGGATGGCTAGTTGATATGTCCATCCTTTTACTATGCGGCCTTGCTGCTGTGTACGCCCGTAAAATCCTTGTAGGCTGGGATTGTTATCATCATAAGCTGGGAGTTTCAATACCCAAAGAAAGGGCTTCCCGCTTGCCTCTAAACCCAGCGCTAATTCAATGATCCGAGAAGAACACATCAAACTTTTAAGAAAAAAACCATGTTTGATTAAACTCTCTTACAACTATCAACTTCTATATGAATGGATGATTTTTTTTAGCTAGTAAAAACAAATTCAGTGCATTTCTAATTATAAAATGTTATTCAAAAACATTTCCACCGACAACATATGTCTTCGATTGTCTGGTTGTGAACTTGTCACAACATTAAATTCATGACATTGATTTATTCTCTTGTGAAGACGTGCATTTATAAAGATATAAAAATAATAATCGAACTTAATGTCTCGTACTTGCATTTGCATTTATAAATATATATAAAAATTAACTAAACTTAATGCCATTTGATATTTTTTGGTGCCGACTTACGTGTACAAATCTGATCGACGAGCTCATTCATTTTGCGTGCGAGTCGTTGGGCTTATTAAGATGACGTTAGAAATCAAATCACGTTCTAGAAAAATTAAAACTTAAAATATTAAATTTATACCATCATCGTTTACTGCTTAACCTTTTCCACTTGATATAGATGTCCCATTTCATTTATTACTCAACAATTTCCATTTTTCGATATAAAGAACAAATTTAATCGAACTTATTGCCCATACGTGTATTTGATATTTTAGGTTGTGGAGGTGCAACCAAATGTTGTATAGTGTTGCGATATTTAGCAAAGGGTTTGTGTTGAACTCATGTTCATTGTAATCATGTTTTAGTCATGTCATATTTTTATATTATTAATGGTTATGTTGAATTGTAACTGAATTTGTTAATAGAATTGCAATGTTTTGAAAGGGTTTTGTAATGTTTAGTAAAAGTTATATGGGATAGTGACACATCTACATGATTATGTCGCATTATGACTTTTGTTTTTGTAATGTTTTTCAAGGATTTACTTATGTTGATTTGGTACATTTCTCAACAGTTTTGTCACATTGTGACGTTCAATTAGGGTTATGTTAGACTATGATGTTGTGATAATCTTGGTTGATTTATGTTTACTTGGTACATTTCTCAATGTTCATGTTCCATTGTGGTTTAAATCCTCGATGACTTTGTTACATCATAGCATTTAGGAAAGGTTATGTCACATTGTGACATTTTGGAAGGGCTTTATGTTTCACTTTTCATCGCAACCACATTTCAATTATGTCATCTTGGTTAATTAATCAATGGTTATGTTGCATTGTGGCTAAGTTACTCAATGTAATTTAATTTTTTGCAAGTGTTTTGTTATAATGTGACATTCATCAAGGGTTATGTTGGATTGCGACATTATTGCATTATTTTGTTACAATATGACATTCATATTGGAATGTTCCTCAAGGATTTAGTTATGTTGAATTATGCTTACTTGTTACATTCCTCAATGGTATTGCCATATTGTGATGTTCATAAGGGTTATGTTGGATTGTGATATTCACTAGGCTCATTTTTTTAATATATAACATTGAGAAATAAAGAGGTAGTGACACTAATATATTTATTGTGATGTTGATATTGGTTTATTTATGTTTACTTAGTACATTCCTCAATGGTCATTCTTTGATGTGCTTACATTTCTCAATGGATATGTTGCATTATGACATTTACCAAAGGTTGTGTCACATTGTGATATTTTGCAAGGGTTTTATGTTTCACTCATGTTCATTGTAATCATGTTTCAATTATGTCATCTTGGTACATTACACAATGGTTATGTTGAACTGTGGCTAAATTCGTCTATGGAATTGTAATGTTTTGTGAGGGATTTGTCGCATTGTGATGTTCATTAAGGGTTATGTTGGATTGTGACATTCTTGTATGGTTATGTCACATTATGGCATTCATATTTGTAATGTTCTTTAAGGATTTACTTATGTTGAATTATGTTGACTTCGTACGTTCCTCTATGCATTTATCGTGTCGTGACATTTAACACGGGTTATGTTGCAATATGATATTCCTCCATCATTATGTAATGATGTATCTATGTTCCTTGATTGATTTTCACATTAATAGATTCATTGTATAAACATTCTTCTTGGAAACATTTATATTTGCAATGTTCCTCAAAGGTTTATTTATGTTGACTTATGTTTCAACTTGGTACATTCCTTAATGGTTTTGTTGCATTGCTTTCAAATATGTCAACTTGGTACATTACTCAATGGTTATGTTGCATTGTGTCTAAGTTCCCCAATGTCATTGAATTATTTTGCAAGGGTTTTGTCATATGCGACATTCATCAAGGGTTGCATTAGTTTGTGACATTGTTGCATGCTTATGTCACAATTGTGACATTCATCTTTGAAATTTCCATTAAGGGTTTAATTATGTTGACTTGGTGCATTCCTCAATGGTTGTGTCACCTTGCTTTTAGTTATGTCATCTTTGTACATTACTCAATTGTTATGTTGAATTGTGGCTAAATTAATCAATTGAATTGCAATGTTTTGCAAGTGTTTTGTCACACTGCGATGTTCAATAAGGGTTATGTTGGATTGTGACATTCCTACATGCACTAGTACAAAATGAGAGATAAGTGACCATGTGACTAAAAAATTTAGTCACCATGGTTTTTTTAAGGGATAAATGGCCAAAATTGAGAAATTTTCAATGAGCTAACAAATAATGACTAAGATAAATGACCAATTTGGTCATGGGATAAGATTTAAACTAAAAATGAACACATGACAATTAGTCATTTATTTGGTCATTTCTAGTTGTGCCACTCCAACAATGGAAAATTACAATTTTGACAATAAATTTGTACAATTTACAATTTGGTCATTTTTAAATTGTAACATTGTAGATGGATTCATATAATATCCGGTTCAATTCTCTTTGTTAGACACACCACGCACACAAAGAGGGGGGGTGAATCTGTGTGTGCAGTCTTTATTACTTTTTTACTTTTAACAATCAACAACTAATTTATCAATGCATTATTCTACCATTTACATAATCATTTCATAAACATCTATCACTTCATAATTTATAAATCATAAGCATCTAAATCATGAAGTCATAACAAGAACCATAACACAAGAGAACACAACACCATATGATTTTGTAATATTTTTGTATTTTTTTTGGAACGGATACAACCGTGAGGTAAAATCAGCACCTACTAATACAAAGAGCACCTACTCTTCATCCAGGACCCTCCCTGGTTTTCTTAGACCCTGCTAAGAAGGATTTGAGGAGTCCAATCCTCAAGTGCAAGATTCTTCTTGCAAGAAATCATATGGCTCTGTTACAAAACCAACCTCTACTCTACACATCAATATCTCTGCTCATCACTACTGCTCAACACTATTGATCATCACAGCTGCTCATCTCTACTACTCATCACTACTGCTCAACACTGTTGATCGTCACAGCTGCTCATCTCTACTGCTCATCACTGCTACTCATCACTATTGCTCATCTCTGTTTCTCATCACTGCTGCTCATCTCTGGTGCTCATCTCTGTTGTTGGTCATCTACTGAGTCATTACTATATACGGATAAGTCATTTCACTACCATACACTGCTCATGTACATCATTGTACACCTCATCATACTCAATTACTGAACAAGAAATTCTACTATGTTTTCATTGAATAGAAGGCATGCATTGTCATGCATCATCATCATAGGTATGCATCATCGTCATAGGTATGCATCCTCATCGTCAAATATGCATCATCATCATCTCAGTGTGCACTGTTTATACATCATCATCATCAAGTATACATCATAGTGCATAAGAGAGCATCATCAACCTATGGTATGCATGTACATCATATTGTATAGGAGTGCATCAAGAACATAGAGTGTACATCATTATTACATGCATTATCATCATAAGGTGTATCATATCATAGCATAAAGTTTATGCAACATCATCATCATAGCCTCCATAATGTATTGAATGACTTCAAAGAGATATACCAATATATAGCCTCACATACTAAGATCAAAGCGGAACTCTATCCATGAGAGACATGTGTCATCACAAGAGAAACCCAACAGAATGAACCATACCTTTTTGAAGATCACAAGATGAAGAAACAGTTAAAAAACCAAAATAATCTCTAGATCTGGTCATCACATAACCCTCGTAACCAGATTTCCAACGAGCCAAGAATTTTGTAATTCTAATTCCAAATGAGAAAGATATGTTAATTTAAGTGAAGATGCCCAGAAATTTTTATGTCACACAATTTCGCACTTTCTCCAAAATGTGTCCACATACCTGTATCTAAAATCACTGATCACTGATAATTGCTCCCCATGTCAATATGCATGATCCTAGGACTGTCTGTACGCATGGAGTAACCATCCTTTCTCTTTTGAGTCCATCCTCCAGCCTCATGAACTGAAGATGTGCTAAGGTCTTTGAGAGACCTTACACTTGGCTTTCCATATGGCAGCCATCATCCCTGCTCTGATAAACCTCTCCTATTTGCAAATGTTCGGTCTTATTCATCCATACTTGATTTTTGGCATCTATCCTTTCAGCGTTTGTTCCATCGTCTTTACTGTCTTTCCTTGATGAGATGTATGAGATCCTTCTCATGGGTTTTTTCTATGTACTCCAACGGTCTTTAGCTTTGTGCTCAAATCCATTGCCACTATAACACCTCATCGTATGACAATAAGCATCAATGTGACCAAAATGGTTACATGTCCAACATCTGACTGAGTTGTTGGAACTTCCAACACTTCTTTGATCAACTTCATATCTCCATGCCTAAGAGTGTCCCTGACTGTAGGACTTTGTCTTATGATCTTCAAATCTTCCTGTATTGGTCTTCCAAGGTTCACTCGTTCTTCTTGTTGATGTGTAGGAAGGACTCTTCCTTGGTTGACTTCTTTGACTTGCACACTCTTGGACTTTGTGGCCAAACCCACTGCATGTGTAGCATCTCGAAGTGTGACATGTGGCAGCAACATGTCCAACATCTGATTGAGTCATTGGGGCTTCCACCACTTCTTCTTCCATAGAGTCTACAATCCACGACTTTATGACCAAAGTTAGAACAAAAATAACAATAACCATTGAATCCAATTTCATACCTGGCAGGGATGATTTTAAGGAACCATACTTATTTAAAAGTGTATAAATGTTGGCGAATATTACCAATTCTTAAAACTCCAACTATAAAATGATTGCAGATATTTTTCAAAAAGTATTTTAATTTCCAAGGATTTTATATTGTTTATATAATAATTTGGCGATTTTTAGGGTGAAAAAATTTTACCCCATCAAAATTGGGCGAAACAGGGCTTCAAAAAATGCAAAATGGCGAATCTTTTTTGGGAGAAAAACATGGAAAAATAGCCCACTGGGCTAAAATTCGCCCCTAAAATTATCCCTGATACCTAGGACTTTGGTTCCATCTTGGAGTTGTTTCTTTTCTGAACTTGCCTTGAGGAATAGATCCCGCTCCTTGATGTATTCTTGAACTACCAAGGTCTTTGTTGTCATGTGTAGGTGCATGGGGAGCAGCTTTGGACGTTGATGGACCTACTTCTGGAGTCTTCGGAGACCAAGTGTCATCTTCGGATTTTTCCTTGTCCTTCTTGTAGCCAAGACCAATTTTGTCAAGTTGAGATCTCTGGCAATCCAATATCTTATCTAGGAGAACTGAACTATCCTTGAACTTGACAAAAGATTCATTCTTCTCGCCTTTCTTCCCAAGCCCAACTACCTCCATTTCCAGCTTTTGGATAATTTCCTCCTTTTCTCCCAGCTAAATCATCAGGTTTTCTTCTATCCTCTTGGCTTCCTCCAACTAAGTCTTCAGGTCATCACTAACCTCTCTAATATCTTCAGTAGGCTATTCTGGTTCATCCTTTTGACTGATCAATTCAATATTTAGTTGTTCAACTTCAACATCCTTGTCTTTAATTTGATCTCGCAACTCTTTGTCTTTATTTTTGAGTTTCACAAGTAACAATTTCATTGTCATGGTCTTCTAATGATATTCATTCAAGGAGTCCAAGATTTTCTTTTTGAACTTCGTGAAGTCACTCTGGTTTAGATTTACTATGTGTAAGAACCAATTGGCTCTGAGATCAATATTCAACAACATGAATGTATCTCATGTGTAGCCTTTGATAGCCCTTCATCATCATCTGCAAGAACCTTTTCAATTTCATCACACAAGCTATCATTACAATCACAAGAGTCCATACCTTTATTGGAGTCCTCTTCTTACTTTTCTTCTTCTTGATTGACTTCTTCCGGGGGCTTGGCTTTTGATTCCTGGTCTGTCTTTTTGGATTTGGGTCTTGCCTTCTAATACTCACTCTCTAATTTGAACCATAGGTCTTTGGCTAAAGTGTACTCCCCTACACTTTCTTTCACTGAACTGGGAAGTCCATCTATGAGAAACTTCAAGACTGTAGTGTTGTCCTTCTTTACTTCCTTCTGTGCAGCTGATTTTCCCTTCTTCTTTGATGGAGCGGGTGGATTGATCACAACATCCCAAACACCAAACTTCTTCATATATGCCTTCATTTCGCTCCTCCGACTGAAATAATTTGTCATATCAAGTATAGCACGTCATTTCTTGATGACTCTTCATTTTCCTTCATTGTGTCTAAGGATCTCCTTCAAGCTTGTTAGGCTTGTGACGAAGGCCTGCTTTGATACCAATTGTTAGACACACCATGCACACAGAGAGGGGGGGTGAATCTATGTGTGCAGTCTTTATTACTTTTTCACTTTTAACAATCAACAACTAATTTATATTCTACCATTTGCATAATCATTTCATAAACATCTATCACTTCATCATTTATAAATCATAAGCATCTGAATCATGAAGTCATAACAAGAACCATAACACAAGAGAACACAAAACCATATGATTTTGTAATATTTTTGTATTTGTTTTGGAACAGCTACAACCATGAGGTAAAATCAGCACCTACTGATACAAAGAGCACCTACTCTTCATCCAGGACCCTACATGGTTTCCTTAGACCCTGCTAAGAAGGATTTGAAGAGTCCAATCCTCAAGTGCAAGATTCTTCTTGCAAGAAATCATATGGCTCTGCTGCAAAACCAACCACTGCTTTGCACATCAATATCTCTGCTCAACATTGTTGATCATCACAGTTGCTCGTCTCTACTTCTCATCACTGCTACTCATCACTACTACTCATCTTTGTTTCTCATCACTACTGCTCATCACTATTGTTCATCTCTGGTGCTCATCTCTATTGTTGGTCATCTACTAAGTCATCACTATATACCGATAAGTCATTTCACTGCCATACACTGCTCATGTACATCATTGTACACCTCATCATACTCAATTACTGAACAAGAAATTCTGCTATGTTTTCACTGAACAGAAGGCATGCATCGTCATGCATCATCATCATAGGTATGCATCATCACCATAGGTATGCATCCTCATCATCAAATATGCATCATCATCATCTTAGTGTGCATCGTTTATACATCAGCATCATCAAGTATACATCATAGTGCATAAGAGAGCATCATCACACTATGGTATGCATGTACATCATATTGTATAGGAGTGCATCAACATCATAGAGTGTACATCATTATTACATGCATTATCATCATAAGGTGTATCATATCATAGCATAAATTTTATGCAACATCATCATCATAGCCTCCATAATGTGTTGAATGACTTCAAAGAGATATACCAATATATAGCCTTACATACTAAGATCAAAGAGGAACTCTATCCATGAGAGACATGTGTCATCACAAGAGAAACCCAACATAATGAACCATACCTTTTTGAATATCACAAGATGAAGAAACAGTAGAAAATCCAAAATAATCTCTAGATCATGCCATCACATAGCCCTCGTAACAAGCTTTCCAATGAGCCAAGAATTTTGTAATTCCGATTCTGGATGAGAAAGATATGTCAATTTTAGTGAAAATGCCTAGAAATTTTTATGTCACACAATTTCGCACTTTCTCCAAAATGTGCGAAATTCCTAAGAAAATTGGTGATGAAAAAATGAAATGCTTGATATTCTATTTATATGGGTTGTATAGAAAAAATATTACCTTGAGCCGACATGCAATTCAAAATTACAAATAATTAAATTCTCTTTTGTTTAGTCGGCTCACCCAAAAATGTGGGGTGCCCCAACTTCAAAAATTCATATCTCTTCAACCTTAAGGAGCCACGTGACGTGCCACCTTCCATTGGAAACAAAACGACAAAGGATATCTCCCCATGATGGATTTATTTTTAATCCCATGGTCCAATACACTTAAAATATTCAATTTGTTCAGGATGTCAAAGACACCACACATGAGGGTGCAAAAGAACATACCACCAACTACAAGAGTTTCAAAGTCTTCTTCAACATATCAAGGCACGTCCATGGGCTCTACCTCCATCTACATCCCAATATCCATATAACCACAAATAGGACCATACATCATCATGGTTCAAGGTCTCCATATCATTAAAAACATATCCAATGGTTCCACTATATATTCATCACCATAAGAGTACCAAAACCCCAAAAGAGGGGTACAAAGACCTCACCACTAGTTTGCAACACCTTATGGGCTTCATATGCATGATAACAAGGATACTGCATGCCAATGACCATATAGAGTCCAAATAACATCAAACCACCATATATGTGGGTTCAATATCTAAACTTTAGAGGACACCAAGCACCCCATAATAATGGGTTCCAACATACCACCATAAGTGTGGGTTCCAAGAACTTCATCACGGCATCTTTAACAAGAAAGAGCATTCATAGGCTTCTTCAACCACCTCATCCATACTAGGAGACCCTCAAGGGTGAAGATCCATCATGACATCACCTGTGGGGTTTTCAAACCTCCTAATGGGGTACCATGACACCATTAGAGCATGAATGACTACAGAATGGGTCATTAATGCTTCTCCAACCCATCTAGGGTTTCTCCATCATCTACAAGGCTTCAAGACCATCTCCAGGGTGTTTAACACCATTAGCAAGGTATTCGACATCTTCAACAAGGTGGTGGCATCAAGATCCATCCTCGTGGGTACAAGGACCTTGTCAACTGGGTACAAGGTGCTTCAAGGCACAAACCCACTCTATAAAGGATCCAAGGCACTGTTGGTGGGACTTAGTGGCATCAATGACATCCTATGGGGCCACTGCAAGTCCATGTTGGCATCAATGACAATTTCATCAACACTCTTACCATGTCAATATTTTTTTGATGACAAAACCATTGTTGTTTAATAACCCTATCGTCAGTCTATTAAAGTTTCGATAAATTCATGTTATATTTTGCATCAATACGTGATACATAATTCCTCCAACTGGCCTAGAATATCCTTAATTTCCGTTAATTCACATACCCTTGCTGCATAGTACTAGTTAGTGTTCAAATATATAAGATCAACTACATTAGCTAGATAATAATACCACTATAATTAAATTGTGTTCAATCTAATTACTAATTCTTGGGAAGATGATCATCATGCCCAACAATATATATATATATATATATATATATTCCAAGGGAAAAAATCACTTTATTCTTATTGAATAAACATAAGTTGCCCTCTAGAAGCAGACATAAAGTACATCAAGATCGCCTCAAATTTTCTTCCATTATGGAATTATTTTATCAACAAAAAGGATCCTAATGTCCTATTTTCTTTCTTCCCATAGGCTTACAAGCTTACATATTGATTCACAATTTGGTTATTTACAATTTCTTTCACCTCCGCTAATCTTGGAGGGAGAGCAAGAGCCAATTTAGAGAGCTTGTCAGCTTCAGAATTTAACTCTTTGTAAATGTGGTGAAAAGTTATTGACTCAAAAGTTGCCATTTGTTCTCTTATTATTCTCAGTAGATGTTGGATATGTGGAGCATTTATCTGTACATTTCCGTTCGCCCAATCTATAGTCATCTTTGAGTCCCCAAAGGGCTATAAATTTTAACTTGCTTTTCCAGTGCCAACCAGAGGACTATCCAGAGAGATACTTGTTATGCTTTATTGTTTGTGCCTTTCCCAGGTGCAAAGGTTATCTCAAATTTTGTTGCCTCATTGAGACATAAAATGCCTCCAGCGCCTCCCAATGGAGGTTCCCATTTACTTGTTCCATCAAAGAAACCCCATGGATTGTTTATGTCTATTTCTGGAGCTTTGAGCACTCTTCTTGGTTTTGGATTTGGTACTACTTGATTCTCCATCAGCTTCTGCAAGAGCACATTGACTGTTATTTATGTAGGTGTCCATGCATCTTTGAAAAAAACTTTGTTTCTTTTTTTTCCAAATGGTAAAAACAAATAGAGCTGCAAGCACTTCGGGGGTATGTACCCTTTCATTGCTCCACCAATTTTTCATTTTGTGCTCTAGAGAATCATCCTCATCTGTATTTGTAGAGTATGTATATATCCATGGGGTGTAACTTGAGTGGTTGGGATATTTGGTTATTGCGCTCTCCACCTAGGTTCGAATCTCATCGGGTAAATTTGCTCCTTGGGAGCCCTTGTATGTAATGAAATATTAGGCTGGTGAGTTGCTTATCGTGATTGGCCCTCTCAGGGGTTGATGTTTCTGGTTCATGTATACTCGCTAAGCGAGTATAAGCGATATTTTCCCGGGTGGACATAGCCATAGTGAACCACCTTAATATATATATATATATATATATATATATTAAAACATGTTTGTAATATATTAATATTGTGAAAAAAACACAAAATCATTAAAAATAAGTGCCAAACAAGAGATTCACCTCGCGATCAACCCTCCGATGTAGTCTTCCCTAACACAACATGTTAGGCAAGAAAATTGTGTGTTGCACAACACATGATCACAACTCCAAAATTTGCGACTAGTATCCAAGAAGGAATATTTGTGATGCCATGAATATCAATATAATATGAAAATGTTTCGACGTAGTGAAATCCATCACATGGCACAAAACCGCTCGTCAAATAGTGACATGGTTCCCCATTTCACATAATGCAAGAATTCCATAATGTGATACATTGCACGGTGTGAAACTTTAATATATTTGCAATAAAATACAATATGAGCGTCATAGTGTACAATGTACACATTTTACCTTTTATATTCTCAGTTCTTTTAGTATTTGGAGCAGCTTGTAGTATTACATTTTGAATCATAAGTAAAGGCATAATACTAGCTATAGAGGTCCGACGTTGGGTCTTGGAATTATGAGCGCGAGGATATTTTTTGTAGTAACTTGTAAAATATGTTTGACGAACTATCTATGTTAAATATCCATGATATAAGTTCACAAATTATAAACATTGGATCCATGTAAAAGTGTATAGGTGATGACTATATAATATAGACTAATTAAGGGATATCCCTTTTCTATCTTGTGAGGGATTATTCCTTTCAAACTGGAATACCCTTACACGGGACAAAATACTATGGATTAATGCAACATGGCACATATTTACAAACAAAAAATCTTGGAAATCCCTATTGTCCACCACCGAAAACATGGACGAAGGAGCTCGAGACCTTTGATTTCACTCAGACGATGAGGACTGAGCTCGATACCGTCGATGCCACCAATGGCCATGCGGATGCAGGTCAATGTCACCACCAAGTATGTGGATAAAGTGGAGAATTAGATTATTCACATTTACTAGTTGTTATTCGATTCCAATGGAGTTTATACATTACTAGGTTTTGTGTTTTGATCATCAAACCCTTAATTGGCGGCAAATTTTTGGATTTGGCGGGAGGGGAGGGGGTTTCTTTGTGTCTGAGAGGCCATTACACCGGTTGAATGGGTTGTGAAATTGGGGTTTAGGTCATTTAATAACTTACACCAATTGGAAATGCATTTTGGGGTTTGGAATGTTTATAAAAGCTATATATTTGGACTCGTAGCAATGGAGAAAAACACAACAATTGACAGAACTTGGAGGATATTGAAGAGGCAGGTGAGGGATTATGCAATAGTGAAGTAAACATATACCTCTCCTTCTCAGGTTAGTACAAATATACCTCTCCTTCTTGTTCCCATGTGCCTAAGTACTGGCTATAGTCGAGTAATACCCCATGCTTGTTGCTTTAAACCTGTTGTGAAAGCGAGGAAAGTGGCATTCAACAATTGTTTTGTTAGGAATCCCATATCTATATTTAGTGGAATTAATGAATCCTTCATAGAAAATATAAAAAAGTAGCGAGGTAATAATAGTATCTGAAGGATTTCTTTGTCTCGAAATTTTATAATTGTTGTCTATAAAACCACTCGTATCTATACACATATTCCCATCTACCTTCCCCTTTGTTGGGAATAACAATTACTCACTCTATGTGTTGGGAATAACCATCACTCATTCGCCTTTGCACCATCTTGTACATCGACAAGCAATAAGGGAAACAAAAGCCAAAAAACACAATGTTGTTGCCAGCAATACTCTTCATATGTCTTTTAGCTCATAACTTTTGATCTGGATGCTATAATTCTAATAGTCAACCAATCAAACATTGCCCAACAAACTTCACTTTCATTGCCAAATTTCCATAGCTCCAATGTTAGGCAAGGATCCGACTTAAACCTAAACAAAGTTTCACGATCCCTCAAATCATTGCTTGCAAACCTAGGCCTAAAGAAACTTTGGTGAGAGAATTCCCTAGAAACATAATTTTAATGTTGTTCAGCCTTCATTCCTTTCCCATAATTGATTTAGAGTAAATTTTATCCTTTTTATGATTGCTTACTCTGTCATAACTGGGATTAGGTATTTTTATTCTTCCTTTTATGGTGAGAAGTTACCAAAATTGAATACTAAGGTTGTTGGCAGGTAAGGCATGCCCATAATTAACTATAAGGTCACTCCAACTGTAGAAAATTCTCATACAATGTATAACATTATGTAGCTAGAATATCATGACAATTACTTATTTACAATGACTAACATTATGTAGCTAGGATAGCATGGCGATTACTTATTTAACATGATGACACAAGACATAATTTTAAGACAAAATTTACAAAAATCCATATCAAACAATGTGAGGGAGATAGTCAGAATGACAAATTTAACTCAAAATCAACTAAGAACAAAAACCAAAATGAGCATCCCAACTTCCAACAACACTTACCATATTTCAGTGGCAGGATGTTGTCATTATTAGACATAAGGTTGATCTCTCCATAAGAATCTATAAGAACATATAAGGATGTGTTTCTGCATGGTAAAACTCCATTGCCTTCTACCAATATCACTCATATAGAGATGCATAGTGCCTTGCTTGCAGAAAATTAGCATTTTGTCCTTTTTCAAAAACAAGTTATGTCCCTTCAAGGTTCAAAGCCTTAAGACATTGATCTTTGTGGTAACATAAAAGTTGAAATTTTGCAAAAGAAGCCTCTTGTACTCTCATTTTACTCGGTTATTCATATAAGGTTGACAATGTTAAACATAAGGTTGATCTCTCCATAATAATTTGTAAGAACATATTAGGATTTGTTTATGCACGATAAAACTCATAAGCCTTATGCCAATATCGCTCATCTAGAGATGCATAGCACTTTGCTTGCAGAAAATTAGCATTTTGTCCCTTTTCAAAAATAAGTTATTTCCCTTCAAGGTTCAAAGCCTTAAGACACCAGTCTCTATCGTAACAGGAAAGTTGAAAGTTTTCAAAAGAAGCCTCTTGTACTCTCAATTTACCCAGTGATTCATATAACAACAAAGCTTCTCTAATGGCATCATTGGCTGAGATATCATACTTCTTTTGTTGAGAATTATTTTTCTTCTCATCATTTGAAGCATCAAACCGTGTTGGCATTGCTTCCCAATTAACAATTTTGAATATGTATTCTGACACATATTCTGTTGCAAGAAACATTCCAAGTATCTAATATGTATGGCCATATTGGGTATAAACTTCATTACGCAATCCATTTATCATATAATCGGTTTCTGACTCGATGGCATTGAGTTCAAAATGGGCTACCCCATAGTATTTCAAAGCTTCTCCATACTGGAACTTCACATTGACTAGAATGTGCCTATAAGCATTCTAGATAATACCGCATTTTTATAGGAATCTATCTTAGATACAAAATACTCTGCAAGTGCTCTTCTATTGTGCCCCAAATTGCAATTGATCACAACAACATTGGTGAAATCCTTAAATTCTTTAAACGCTTTAATTGTTGTTGGAAAAGAAGATTCAGAATATTTTAGATCTTTATTGGAAAGCTTCCAACCCAATTCATTAAATACCCAACCTTTATTCCAAGTTACTAACTAAAAATTTTATATACCCATAGCATGGTCTCGTAGGGAATCCCTAGCTACATCGTAACACTCTATAGCAGCTGAAATATTAGCTTCCAAATATCCATTTTGTGGTCCCTGTGAGAAACTAAAAATGCGTTTAGGTTTATCTGTAAATGTGTCTTTGAAAGGAAACTAGAGTTTGTGAAAGGTATATCAACTATGATCTAGGAAGTGATATGATTTTAAATGGTTGGGATGTTGGTGAATGATGGGTCCTAAATTCTAATCTAGGGAAATGAAAAGTTGTTGTCATGCATTATCCTTACTAAATAGTAACCTCGTAAACCTTTTTCAATGGAAAGTGGAAAACTTAAGTCTTGAAATCCCTCTTTCTCTCTAGGAATTGGTTTTGATATTCCATTTCAATTCAATATGTGAAAGATGAAAAGAGTAGAAAGTAAGATTAACATATCGATGTCATAATTGAATGCAGTCAATTGAAGATGATTCAATGACCAGTTTTGTCAATGAATGAATACCATGTACATGATGAGAGAATAGTCGATGAAAAGAGCTTAGATAAATATGCATGCCCATGTAAAAAATGTCTCGGTGGGAAGATGAGAAGAAGACAAGTGATATTTGAACATATGTTGAGATTCAGTCATAGCAGTATAAGTCGTTTCCCTCAAAATAGTTATCCATATATGATACCATTGCAAATCATGAGAGGCATACAGGCACAAAGCATAGACGGAGATGCAACAAATTCAGATGAAGGGATTGAAATTGATAGAATGATGAATGAGGGTTTCAAGGATGACTGGCACAAATTGATGGAGGATGCTTCAAAACCTGTGTATGGTACTTGTTGGTTAATTCATTTGACAACAATCCTTCTAATTCTTAATTTTAAAATGGTGCATGGTTGGACAAATGATAGTGTTGTTGAGTTATTGGTATTGTTACATCAGTTGTTGCCACCTGATTCCACATTGCCAACAAAATAGAGTGCATGTAAAACACAAATCAATAAACTAGGATTAAGGTATGAGAACATCCACACATGTGTGAATGGTTGTGTATTATTTCTCAAAAATCGTGCATGTGAAACTGAATGTCCAAAATGTAAAGAATCGAGGTATAGACCAGGGTTGAAATCAAATTCAAGGCTTAGAAAGGTTCTTCACCACTTTCCATTAATCCCACAGTTACTTTGAATGTATAGTTGTCGATACATTACTGAGCTTATGCAATGGGATGCCCAAAATAAGAGCACTGATGGAAAACAATGGTCTGTGGTTGATTCTAAGATGTGGATGGAATTTGGCAACAAATGGCCCGATTTTTACCAAGAGCCTCGTAATATAAGGTTGGGTTTAGCTCTAGATGGGGGGTGAACCCATTCTCAGATCATAGTAATAAATGGTCAACTTGGCTGGTCTTTTTGATAAATTATAACTTTCCTCCATGGTTTGCAACCAAACCATTTTTCTTGATGTTGCCATTGATTATACCAAGAAAGAAAAGTTTTTCTTCAGATACAATTGATGTTTATTTAGAGCCATTATATGATGAGCTAGCAAAATTTTGGAAAGGAATTGAAGCAATTCAAATTTTAAGGTATGATGATTCAATCCATTTCACTTTAAGAGCTTCTTTATTGCTTATGATACATGATCTTCCTACATATGGCACATTGACTAGTCTCAATGTTCATGGATACAATGGATGTCCAACTTGCATTTTTAAGGCTTTTGTGAGGCACTCAAGTATTTGCATCAGTGTATTTATTGTGGACATCATTCTTACCTTAAAATGGAGCATCCATACCATTGACAAAATTCATGTTTCAATGGTCAAGAAAAGAATCGTGAAGTACCATAGGCAATAACAAGTGATTACATTATTTAGAACGTAGAAAAAATAATGCAGTTTATTGAAAATGGTGGCATTCTTGGTAGTAAAAATGATCCAGTCAATGATAGTGATGTAAAACAATTGTGCGTATTCTATAAGTTTCCATAATTTAAGCATATAACCATTAGGCATACTGTTAATCGGCGTGTATGGGATGATGAAGAAGACGAGAGATTTGTAGGTGAATTATTAGAAGGAAATGGGCATCGCTTTAAGCTATCAATTGAGGAAAGAGTTGAAATACATGCCTATGTTCCTAAAAACACATCCTCATTTGATCAGTGGCACAGGTGAAATATTATTTACATGATAATCTATTTATTTAATTTCATATGATAGTTAAATTATTATAATTCTTACTATCTTATATGTTCATATTCTATGTAGAAAATACAAAGAAGAGATTCGAATAGGGATGCGGCCATCTTGAAAGCATACCCTCCAGGATTTGAATATTGGATATAGTTCTTTTTCAAAACTTGATGATTGGATTGTTGATTCAATTAGTGATGCACAACAAGAAGGTCATGATTCGATGATCGAGAAAATTGAACTTTCACGACCTCCAAATATAATAGCTACTTCTTTCAGTGGGATGTGGGCCTATGGTAATCATTTAAGAGTGGGAGAAAAGGGCACATGAAAGGAAAATTGTGATTGTATTGTTAGTGTTGAATTTCATCATGACACTAAAAAAATTTTTTATTTTGGATTCATATAGGAAGTTATTCAAGTTTATTATGGTGAGATGAGTCCCATATTATTGAGATGTAAATGGATCAAACCATCAGCAATACAACATCATGATTATGGATTTGTACGTGCAAATATCCTACCACCTGTTGAGCCAATTTACATGAGTTTTAGAGCTCCAGAGAGATATCCCTCTAATTTAGGAACCAACTCTGAGTGCCACCAGTAGTCACCGATAATTAACCCTAGTCGATGTTTAGTTATGTTTAGTTATGCTTTGATTCCCATCAGTTAGTTCATCTTCAGTTAATCTAGTGCTAGCTTGCATTGTTTAAAGGAGTTTGGGCACATTTTCTCACCTAAATAGATTAGATAATTGGTTGTGAACTAATTCAGTAGACCGGAGTTGCATTAGTTAGTTCTAGTGGTGTTTTTCCATAGTTATAGTTATCTAGAGTCATTACAAGTTAGGGAATTTGAATCATACCTAATAGATTTGAATTTTGTTATTTGTATCATGATTATATTATAGATATATTAATGATAATTCATGTAATGTTGTGCTGAAAATTTTGGTCTCCATGTATTTGCAATTTGCCATGAATATTTTGATCAGTTTACACTGAATTGTCTCTCTCTTCTGCAACCTTCTTGTCACATGCCCCAATTTTGCAAAAATAATATTGTAATATTTGATTTTATTTCAAGACAATATGTTAAATTTTATGCTAAGTTGTAATTGATGACTCAGCAGAGTCAAGGATATTGAATGTAATTCTGAATATTTTAATTATAAATAAATAAAAGTGGAGACAACAGCTTGGGAGAGTTGTTCCCGAGCTGTTAAAAGAGTGTTTACTCGTCAAGTTGGTGGAGGAGACTAGGTGGAGAGCAAATAGACAAGTGGCAGCATCCTCAAACACTTCCAACTGCTACAGGTTGCAACCTCCCTACATTTGGGGTCGTGGTCCACCAAGAAAGTGGGATCAGAGCAGGTGGCTCAATTAATGACAACTGACCCAAAAGACCTAGGCAATCTTGATAAAAATGCCAATTGAAGAGAGCTGGCGCTGCTCATTCCAGGAAGGAGATCATTCAGGTGAATGAACTTCAAGGGATTTCAATGGCAAGGGAATTTGTAGAAGGAGTTTGAGGGGTTAACTGCAAAAAGTGATCTAGTGCGGGTTTTTAGCTGAAGGATCTTACTGCTGAGTGTAGAGTTATTACTAATTCATTGGACTAGTATTTTGTTTGCTTGCTCCACCAGTTCTCAGCCAAGGAGACCAGGAACAGGATCGGGGGTCCTGAGGAGACGTTGTTTGAGCGCTCTCCAAGAGTTGGTAGGGAGGAACAGCCTCCCAACGCTATTGTTGTCTAGCTTAATCAAGTTCTATAGTTTTTTAACTTCACTGTGTTAAATGTTTAAATGTGAGCCAGACTGATTATTGAATGTTAAATGTTTAGTTGTGATTTGATAATGTTAGTAATCTTTTAGTTTATTGAAAAACTGATTCTGAAATTTATGAAAAATAATCCTAACCTGTGTTTTTCCACATCTGGAGTGGACCAAACCGTACTCTAGCACAGGCAGTGTAATTAAATAGAATATAGATATGTTAGAAACCTGAAATGAACTGAGGTATTATGCAATAATCTATTTATGTATGTATTTGTTATCAGAGAAGAACAATATCCTGTTAGTTAAGTTTATTGTTTAGATAGATTGTTGTTGTAAGAATGCTAGAAAAGAAATAGCCAAATACTTTACAGATAGCAGGTTATTATATTAACAAGTTATTCAAGTAAATAAGTTATTAATTTTATGCAGTACTTTATTTTGTAAATTATACTATTAACCTGTAACAGAGGCAAAAGAAATAACTTAGATAAAGCCTTCATTTTATTCTACGAAGGAAAGAATAAAGTTTGTTTCGCATAGTTTATTTTACTGTTCATAATAACTAACTATATCTACAAATGTTCATACTTCAAGTAGGGTAATACTAGCATAATTATTTTCTATAAACAAATTAAATACAGCAATGTAGAATATTGTAACAAAGAACAATAATAAACCTATCTATATTTTTATTTAATAAAAACAACTAGAATACAATGGTAAATACCATTTAATAAATGTTATTTATAAAAGAACTAATTCATTTAAATATTTTGAACAAAATTTACTTATAAAAAGAAAGTACGTGGTCGAAACCCTAATAACAATAATATTTATAAAATGGTTTAGGAATATCTGGTGCTTAGCATGGAGTAGTAAGTCAATCTTTCTCGAAAGCATCAACCTCAGTAAACTGTTTGTGGATAGTAACTCAATTCAAGAGAAGTATTATAGAAAAATAAAAAACCGAATTGGAATAATCCTACTAGAGTCTGAGTCCTTAGAACCATAGGTTTCAATGTAATGTTCAAAACTTTACAGGCAGTAATCTTCATTGCAGAAGATAAATATCGAGCAGTTGGTTATACTAATATTATAAGTTGATAATATATAAATACCGATAGAACAATCATTATAGCATTACATGCTATGCACTCTAAAGTAGAAGTAACTTACAACTAAGATCACAAGTTGTGAACCAAAGAAAGTATTTTTACTGTTGCTACTTACATTTAAGAAAGAAACTCATTTACAAGAATAACTGAAGGAAACAAAACTACTTGTTTTACCTCACTGAAGTAGCTTGAAATATAACAGCTTATTTACTAAGCTCGTATTTGCAAAAAGAAATACTGCTAGTTACTTTATGAAATTTTAAAGCGTTGTGCGTTCAATCATACCTGTAAAACCTGTAAGAACAAGTAAGCTTTCTGCGTTAGCATAAATGCTAAGTAAGCCCAAAATTTCAAACAGATTCCACCTAATTGTCATAAATAAATATCATCAGTAAACTGAATGTAAAAATAATGCACAAGTTAAACTTAATCTTGTTTCAAAAAGGAAACTGCTGAAATAACATAATTGAGATTATGTAAAACTAATCTATTAACTATTTCTTTCATTGCTAACCTTTAGTTGTTAGTAAACCGCAGTTCCAACATTTTATGTTAATTCAAAATTTTAATTTTTTGTGAAAATTTGGGGCTTTGACATGTGGTATCAGAGCACAAGGTTCAAACACTAGGCCTTGATAAAGCCCAACTAGCTTTTAGGAAACAGTAAACTGAATTATTATGCTAACGTATTTTCTTTTAAATGTTATTCAACAGAGAATTGTTTTCTGAAGTTTAACAGACAGGTATGGAAAGGCTGGAAGAATATGCAGAGGAGGAATCTCTAGTTACTGAACCAAGAAATTTACCAAGAGATCCTATGCCAGAGGATTTAACTACCAATTCCTCAGAATTGTTACAAACTGTAAAAGACCTAAAATCTGAAATGGAGTCTCTAAAGCGAGAAAATGAAAGGATTCCAAGGGCTCAAGAAGAGCTGAATCAGATCCTAACTGAAAAGTTTCAAACTGAGGGTAGGGGTAGAAGAACATAATCAGAAGATACAAGTCATCAACATAAATCTAAAAAGATGAAACATACTAAAACTGAAAGTAGTTCATCTTCTGAGGTGTTTGATGAACAACGAAATTACCATTCTACTAGTGACAGTAGTGATGATAATCAATAAACTAAAAAGAGGAAATACAAACCTTATGAGGAGATTTCCAGAGAATTCAAAAAGATAAAACCACCAACCTTCAATAGAGAGACTGAGAAGGGGGAGGAAGCTGAATCCTGGTTATCTGGGATGAAGAAATACTTCCAAATATATAACTATTCTAACCAGTTAAAGGCTAGAATGGCTATTTATAACCTCTCAGGAAAGGCTGACATTTGGTGGCAGGACTTGAAAAGAGTTAAGGGAATAAAAGAGAAAAATGTAAACTAGAGTACCTTTAAGAGGTATTTTAAAATGAAATTTCTGTCTGAGCAGTATTATGAGGAAAGAGCAAAAGAATTTTATGGGCTGAAGATAGGATCAATGACAATGAAAGATCTGAACAGCAAGTTCTTAAGTCTACTTAGGTATGTAGCATACCTTGTAGATGAGAAACCAAAGGTACATCGATTCCTCAGCTGTCTACCTTATCATATTAATGATATGATTGAATATGACAATCCAAAGACTTTAGAAGAAGCTATGAGGAAGGCTAACTTCTGTTTTGAACAGAATCAAAAGAAGGAAAGCTGGGCCAACTAGAAAGCAAAGAAAAATAATAACCAGTATGAACAAAAAAAGAAGGATTTTGTGCCCAACAGAAATTCTAAGAACAATAAGGCTAAAAATTATCCTAATAACAAGAAATTCCAAGTAAATAAGAACAATACACCCAACAATCAAAATAATTCTAAAGGTAAGGAATTTGCTAATAATCATCGAAATTTTACCAAGAACTTTGAACGCAAAGAGCCTATCAAGTGCTGGGAGTGTAATGGCCCACACTATGCTTCAGTTTGTCCTAATCGGAAGAAGACTGTTAGCAATATTCATTCCATACAGGAGGAGATGACCGTTGGGGAACTAGTGAGGACCATGCCCAGAATCAACGCATCCTTGGAGAGTCGACAAACAAAATATTAGACTTCCATCGTGGAAGTAGAAGGTATGATAAATCAGACCCCTGCAACTATTTTGATTGATCTAGGAGCTAGTCTCAGTTATATTGCACCTAAAATGGTAGAAAAATGTAAGTTATCTGTTGAAAATTTTGAGAATTCTTGGTTAGTTCAGTTAGCCACTGGTGCTAAAAGAAAGGTAACTTGCTTTGTAAAAGAACGTATAGTAGTTATGGATCATTTTGAAACTGTTGTCAAGCTTAATGTATTGCCTCTTGGTTCTTATGATTTACTGATTGCTATGGATTGGTTAGAACAACATAGAGTAATTCTAAATTGTTATGATAAAACCTTCACATCTTTAAACAGTGACGAAAAACTAGTAAGTGTAAAAGGAATCCCTAGAAAAACTACCATAAGGCAGATTTTTTCCCTACAGCTTAAGAGAGCTGTTAGGAAGGGATGTAAAGCTTATGCGGTAACAATAATTGGTGAAGAGAGTCTAATTAAAACAGATAAGTTAAAAGTGGAAGACATACCAATCTTAAGAGAGTATGATGATGTATTCTCTGAAGAAATTCTAGGATTACCTCCGAAAAGGGAATTGGATTTCACCATTGAACTGGTACCTGGTACAATACCTAGCTCAAAGGCCCCTTATCGAATGAACATACTTGAGCTTAATGAATTAAAATCTCAATTAAAAGAACTAGTTGATAAAAAATATATTCGACCAAGTGTGTCTCCTTGGGGGCACCTGTCATCTTTGTTAAGAAAAAGGATGGAGCCATGCGATTTTGCATAGATTACCGTCAGTTAAATAAGATGACCATTAAAAATCGATATCCATTGCCCCGCATTGATGATCTATTTGATCAACTGCGTGGAGCCACGGTGTTTTCGAAAATATATTTAAGGTCTGGATATCATCAAGTCAGGATTAAAGATGAAGACATCTTTAAGACAACTTTCGAAACTAGATATGGTCATTACGAATATGTCGTCATGCCATTTGGGCTTACCAATGCCCTAGTTGTTTTATGTGTTTAATGAACAACGTTATGCATAAGTATTTAGATAAGTTTGTGGTCGTGTTTATTGACGACATTTTAATCTATTCAAAAACTGAAGAAGAACACAAAGAACACCTAAAAATTGTTTTACAAGAGTTGCGAGATCATCAACTCTTCGCAAAAGTTTAGTAAATGTGATTTCTTCAAGGATAAGATTCAGTATTTAGGTCATGTGGTGACCAAGGAAGGGATTTCAGTAGATCCTGAAAAGATAAGGGCAATCAAAGATTGGCCGGTTCCTAAGGATGTGACGGATGTTCGATCTTTCATGGGCATTACCGGTTACTACCGAAGGTTCATTGAAGGTTTTTCGAGGATTGCAAATCCGATAAATTCCTTGCAGGAAGGGAAAGAAGTTCGACTAGAATCAGAAATGTGAAGAAAGCTTTAAAAAGTTAAAAACTTTATTAACCAGTGCACCTATTTTAAGAATAGTTGATCCTAATAAAGAATTTGTAGTGTGCACTAATGCCTGTAATGATGGCTTAGGCGGTGTTCTGACTCAAGAAGGGCATGTTATTGCCTATGAGTCTAGAAAGTTAAAAGTTCATGAAAAGAATTATGCAACATATGATCTGCAATTAGCAGCTGTTATACACGCCTTAAATATGTGGCGACATTACCTAATTGGTAGAAATTTTGTTTTAATGACTGATAATAAAGGATTGAAGTATTTGTTAGATCAGCCTAATCTAAATGCCAGACAAGCTAGGTGGTTAGCTTTCTTAAGTGAGTATGATTTTGAAATTCAGCACATAAAAGGTAAAGAAAATAAATTTGTTGATGAATTGAGTAGGAATGCAAGGCTGAATTTTGCAGCAGCTATCAGCACTTATGCTACAGATTTGGATGAACGGCTTAAAAAGGGAATAGAGCAAGATGAAATTTACCAAAGGTTACAAACAAAAACTAAAGAAAATCCAACAGAAAGCTTAAGTAAAGGTTACAGTTTAAACACAAAAGAATGTTTACTGTATAAAGACATAATGTATGTACCTAACGTACCTAAAATTAAGCTGTTAATTCTAGATGAAATTCATAAAACTCCATACTCAGGTCATCCAGGTTATCAAAAGACTATAACTATGTTAAGAAAAGAGTATTTTTGGCCAAATATGAAGACTGCAGTAGCAGAATATATTGCTAAGTGTTTTGAATGTCAGCAGGTGAAAACTGAACATCAACACCCAGTTGGATTACTTCAGCCATTACCCATTCCTAGCTAGAAATGGGAGATAATTAGTTTAGATTTTATTATTGGGCTGCCTAGAAATCAAAATCAGAATGATTCTATCATGGTAGTAGTTGATAAGTTAAGCAAAGCAGCTCACTTTATACCTGTTAAGACTACTTATAAAGCTGCAAACATAGCTGATATTTTTCTAAAACAAATTTTCCGATTGCATGGAGTACCAAAAGCCATAATCTCAGATAGAGATCATAAATTTACAGGAAACTTTTGGAAGTCTTTGTTTAAAGGGTTAAACACTACATTAAATTTTAGTACTTCATTTCATCCACAAACAGATGGACAAACTGAAAGGGTAAATCAAGTACTGGAAGATCTACTAAGAATGTATGTGAAAGACCAGCCAGGTAAATGGGAGGATTATTTGCATCTGGTAGAATTTGCTTATAATAATAATTATCAGACATCAGCCAGATTTAGTCCTTTTGAAATTTTATATGGAAGAAAATGTAATACTCCTATCTCTTGGAGTAATCCAGTGGATAGATTGGTATTAGGTCCTGAACTGTTAAAAGAAACAGAAGAAATTGTAAAACAGGTGCAAGGTAATCTGAAAGTTGCACAGGATCGGCAGAAAATTCAAGCACACTTAAAAAGAACTCCAAAGGAGTTTCAGGTGGGTGAACATGTGTTCACCAAGGTAAGGCCCAAAAAGAGCTCTCTAAGATTGGGGAGTTGTGCAAAATTGGCACCTCGTTACTGTGGTCCATTTGAAATTTTGTCTAGGATTGGATAAGTAGCTTATCAATTAGCATTACCACCAAATTTAAGAGTACATAATGTTTTTCACATTTTCGTATTAAAGAAATATGTTCATGATACTACTCATGTTCTTAACTGGAATGATGTACAGGTGGAACCATAAGGAGATTTTCTGGTGGAACCGGATTGTATCCTCGGGCGGAGGGAGATCACACTTCGGAACCGCACCATTGGACAGGTGAAGGTGCAATGGAAGCACCTTAGTCTAGAGGAAGCCACCTGGGAATTGGAAAGTAATATGCGAGATGCATATCCAATTATGTTCCAGGGGAATTCTGAGGATGAAGAATAAATAACATCGAGGACGACGTTATATTCTAAGGGGGTGTGTATGTCACATACCCCAATTTTGCAAAAATAATATTATCATATTTGATTTTATTTCAAGACAATATGTTAAATTTTATGCTAAGTCGTAATTGATGACTCAGTAGAGTCAAGGATATTAAATGTAATTCTAAATATTTTAATTATAAATAAATAAAAGTGGAGAAAACAGCTTGGGAGAGCTGTTAAAAGAGTCTTTATTGGTCAAGTTGGTGGAGGAGACTGGGTGGAGAGAAAATAGACAAGTGGCAGCATCCTCAAACACTTCCAATTGTTGCAAGTTGCAACCTCCCTACATTTGGGGTCATGATCCCCCAAGAAATTGGGATCAGAGCAGGTGGCTCAATTAATGACAACTGACCCAAAAGACCTAGGCAATCTTGATAAAAATGCCAATTGAAGAGACCTGGGGCTGCTCATTCCAGGAATGAGATCGTTCAGGTGAATGAAATTCAAGGGATTTCAATCGCAAGGGAATTTGTGGAAGGTGTTTGAGGGGTTAACTGCAGAAAGTGATCTAGTGCAGCTTTTCAGCTGAAGGATCTTACTGTTGAGTGCAGAGTTATTACTAAGTCATTGGACTAGTATTTTGTTTGCTTGCTCCACCAGTTCTCAGCCAAGGAGACCAGGAACAGGCTCGGGGGTCCTAAGGAGACGCTATTTGAGCGCTCCCCAGAAATTGGTAGGGAGGAACGGCCTCCCAACGTTGTTGTTGTCTAGATTAATCAAGTTCTACAGTTTTTTAACTTCACTGTGTTAAATGTTTAAATGTGAGCCAGATTGATTATTGAATGTTAAATGTTTAGTTGCGATTTGATAGTGTTAGTAATCTTTTAGTTTATTGAAAAACTGATTCTGAAATTTATGAAAAATAATCCTAACCTGTGTTTTTCCACATCTGGAGTGGACCGGACCGTACTCTAGCACAGGCAGTGTAATTAAATAGAATATAGATATGTTAGAAACCTGAAATGAACTAAGGTATTATGTAGTAATCTATTTCTGTATGTAGTTGTTATTAGAGAAGAACAATATCCTGTTAGTTAAGTTTATTGTTTAGCTCGATTGTTGTTGTAAGAATGCTAAAAAAGAAATAGCCAAATATTTTACAGATAGCAGGTTATTATATTAACAAGTTATTCAAGTAAATAAGTTATTACTTTTACGCAGTACTTTATTTTGTAAATTATACTATTAACCTGTAACATAGGGAAAAGAAATAACTTAGATAAAGCATTCATTTTATTCTGCGAAGGAAAGAATAAATTTTGTTTTGCATAGTTTATTTTATTGTTCATAATAACTAACTATATCTACAAATGTTCATACTTCAAGTAGGGTAATACTAGCATAATTATTTTCTATAAACAAATTAAATACAGCAATGTAGAATATTGTAACAAAGAACAATAATAAACCTATCTATATTTTTATTTAATAAAAACAACTAGAATACAATGGTAAATAACATTTAATAAATGTTATTTATAAAAGAACTAATTCATTTAAATATTTTCAACAAAATTTACTTATAAAAAGAAAGTACATGGTCAAAACCCTAATAACAATAATATTTATAAATAACAACCATTTAAATAATAATCCAAGTTTCTGGATTAATTATTATTTAAACAACAAAACTATTGTAGATTATTACAGTCCTCTAAGGTTAGTGGAAAAATAACTATGGTAATATAACACTATATACTTGTAACAATAATTAAATTATAATTAATTATTTAACTAAAACTTAAAGAATAAAATAAAGAAATTATTTTATACACAGGTCACCTACAGGAAACCCTAGCTCAAATATCTGAGCTTGTAAATAAATAATTATAATAGGATGGAATAACAGGTTAAGTTATAATAATACCATAAATGCAAGATAAATATTAGATAGCAAAAAGATTTCTATTACACAGGCGAATATGGGTAAAAACCCTAGTTTATAAAATCACATTAAGAGCTTAAAAATTAACTGAGTTCGAGCTCAAAAGAGATAATCTCTATGCCTTATAACTAACAGTGTATGGCTTAACAGGCTGCAATAACTATTAACATAACTTCGTACAAAAAAGACAAGTAAACAAACATTTACAAGTCACGGCTTGAGCCGGAGTACCCTGCTAGAAGCAAGGGTTTAACGAAAACTAAACTAGAAATCTGAATAATAGTAACCCAAGAAGGGTAACAACCAGGCCGTAACCTTTCAACTGGAAACTGTCTCTTAAGGACTGCATAAGCAGGGAATGCCATTTGTTAACCAGGGCTTACCCGTAGCCAGAGTGTCGGCCTTTACTCGAAAGTACTAGCTGCCAAGAGAGGTGCGAACTGTCACCTGCAAGGAGGAAAAACCAACGATAATTAAAATGTTCTTACATAACTGCATACTGAATTAAGGTTTAGTTTTAAAAAATTTAAAGCAATTTCGTTACCTGGAAGTGAAAGCTATATAGCCATAAATAAATAGTAGCACCGCCACCAGCGTCACAAGCAGCCAGACCTTCATACTCGCAAAGACAGAGATGATGGAGACGCATGCACAAGCCACTGCCAGCAGCAGCAAGAAGAAGTATGGGCAATAACCAAGCAAGAACTAGACAATGAAGCTAGAACTATCACCTACAATGCAAGGCATGAGAACGAGACTCTTAAACCCTACGAAGAGGACAATGCTGTAATAACAGTAAGCAAAATTTTTAAACTATCTCTGCAAGTAGGCCACGGAGGAACGAGCAAGAAGCCACTCACAGGCCAGGCCGTAAGCCTTATGCCACGACTCTCTACAAACCCATGCAGAGGTGAAACTCATAGTGCACAACAAGAGTCTGAGAACAAAGAAGGTAAATTGAAACGATTTAAACCAGGACTCGAAGCTTATCTAACAAACAATAGGGTAACATGGCCGTCATGGAAATAGTTGCAAAGCGACCCGAAGGCCCGAGAACCACAGAGGTAAATAACAAAGAGTAGGGTTACAACGAATTTTATACTTTCAACACTTAGCCAGGAGAAGACCATGTGGTCACTTAAATTTTTAACCATGCAGTGGGTCGTCGCAATAGTCACCTGCATCCAATAATTTACAATGATTTATATATAATCCGTGAACAATCATGCAAGAACTATATTTGTTCAAACGTTTATAAAGTTCCACGATCATATAATAGTTGTCAACATATTGTTGCTTGGGCATAGAACCATGAACCCTCGGATCATTGACAAGTTTAAGATATAGTGATCATGTAGTTCGGAACTATGATGATTGTATATCTATGTTTTATAACATAAAAACCTTACCCATAAACCAATCAATGGAGTGGTTTTAATGCCTCAATCTTTTACAGTGTCAATATTATAACGTGAACATTATGATTACCATGTTTATCCATGTTAAGCTATACATTGACTTAGCAACCGATACAACCTTTTTAACATTAGTTTTGCTCAAAATAATTCATGCATTAAAGCATTTGATCATCGTTAACCATATATCCATTTCATCATAGCATCGATATTTCATTATGGATATTGGTAAGCCTTGTTCTTATCGTTGAACTTGTTTTGTGTAGGTATCATATGTTACTTTGGGAGATACCAAGTAAAAGGCTTTTTAATCACCTAGCAAACTATAATATTCTATATAGTCTATGCATGGCTAATCTCGTTCCTATCAACATTTATGTTGTGACATTATAAATTTGCACAACATAGTATTAGTAGAATCATGAACTCTATTAATTTTACTTGTTTATAACTTTGAATTAATTTTAAACTTGTATATCTAATAAACAAGATAGTTTATGCATGTTTGTGAGTCTCATAGAAACCAATAAATCAGTTGGTGGCAAAACTATGAATTTGGCTAAGTGTAATATGAAAACACTTCTATAAATTCTTTTACATAGCTCAGGTCGATGAAATTTTAATAGCTTTTGGTTATTTTTCTCAAACATGGAATGTACTAATATTTTCACCATGCTTTTGGTTAGTAAAATGGTTTAGGAATATCTGGTGCTTAGCATGGAGTAGTAAGTCAATCTTTCTCAAAAGCATCAACCTCAGTAAATTGTTTGTGGATAGTAACTCAATTCAAGAGAAGTATTATAGAAAAATAAGAAATTGAATTGGAATAATCCTACTAGAGTCTAAGTCCTTAGAACCATAGGTTTCAATGTAATGTTCAGAACTTTACATGCAGTAATCTTCATTGCAGAAGATAAATATTGAGCAGTTGGTTATACTAATATTATAAGTTGATAATGTATAAATACTGATAGAACAATCATTATAGCATTACAGGTTATGCATTCTAAAGTAGAAGTAACTTAAACTAAGATCACAAGTTGTGAACCAAAGAAAGTATTTTTACTGTCGCTACTTACATTTAAGAAAGAAACTCATTTACGTGTATTTCGTTTACAAGAATAACTGAAGGAAACAAAACTACTTGTTTCACCTCACAGAAGTAGCTTGAAATATAACAGCTTATTTAGTAAGCTCGTATTTGCAAAAAGAAATATTGTTGGTTACTTTATGAAATTTTAAAGCGTTATGCGTTCAATCATACCTGTAAAACCTGTAAGAACAAGTAAGCTTTCTGCGTTAGCATAAATGCTAAGTAAGCCCAGGATTTCAAACAGATTCCACCTACTTGTCATAAATAAAATTCATCAGTAAACTGAATGTAGAAATAATGCGCAAGTTAAACTTAATCTTCTTTCAAAAAGGAAACTGCTGAAATAACATAATTGAGATTATCTAAAACTAATATATTAACTATTTCTTTCATTGCTAACCTTTAGCTGTTAGTAAACCGCAGTTCCAACATTGTATGTTAATTCAAAATTTTAATTTTTTGTGAAAATTTGGGGTTTTTACACTTCTTTTCACGGTGAATTCATTCAGGCATGAGGATCCTAAGATTTTATAAATTGAACAATGCAAAGGGAAGCAATGAAATGATATTCCAACGCTGATGGGAAGGGTGTTTCTCCATTTTGCCAAGGGAAATTTTTTCAGAAAAACAAGTAGAGATTGAGTCCTCCTCCCCATCTGATTAAGTCCTGTGATATGGTTTGTAATGTGGTCCCATTGTTAGTGGGAATGTGGACTTCTATTTGGACTTAACCAACAATAAACGGTGCCACAAGGGGTTTTTATTGCACAAGCACAAGTAGGAGCAAGAGCAAGGGGTTTCGATTAGATAATCAGGAGTAGGATCAAGATTAAGATTGGAATTTTCTTCAGTTTGTGGTCGTTCTTCCTATAAACTCTGCCTGCAAATCATTTTTTCACTTAATGGATACGGAAAACCTGGCCAAGACTAGTTTCTCTCTCTCTCTCCCATCTGAATCAATCCAAGTTTATCCCAATCGGAGGGACTGATCAACATGCTTGTTGATTTGGGTGGGCCTGATTTAAAACCCTCGCTCATTTTCCATTTTACCTTACTCTTCACCTTATTTACAAATAGTGTTATATACGAAGCTTGATTGTAGATTGATTTTCTTCATTTTGAACACTGTAAACTTAATGTATAAAGGTTTGGCGGCCCTTATTTCCCTCCCCATATTCTAAATAGATCAACAATAATGGGGCTTGACATGCATGTAATTCAATCAAACATGACATAATCTACATCTGGGTATGGACAAGACAATGACCTAAATTGAGTTGGTTTGGATGAAGTTGACCTCATTAAATCGGGGGGGATAATGGCATTTTTGTTCCTTTCCAAAAAACCAAACCCCTACTATCTATAGGTCCATCTGAATAGCTTCAATATTACTATTTTTACAAGGCCTACACCTTAATTTTAATAAACTGGGGAGGTTGTCTCTCATTGGTTGATAATGACCATCCCATAGATTGACAATGAATTACAAATGTGGCACAACATTGGGTTTCATCATACACTGAAATCTCAAAATGTAGATTTACTTTTATTGCTTTCTTTCTAATAAATCATCACTTTGAATTGGTACTACTTAAGAGATACAATTAATGAGTGTGTGGGATACAAATTCCTTGCCAGGATGTGAGAAAATTAAGAATAACCCATTGGGAACATATTTGTTACAAGGTTATTGAGACATATGGTAGTGTTAATCAAATATAGGGATATCCATGACTAGAAATGGGTTTCCATCTTTTTTATTTATGTGATATGATAACACTCAAGAGAGATATATCTTGAATGTTAGTTAACCTTGTTAAAACTTCATGTGTGTGGTGGTGATAACCTAGGACACCTACCATTAACCCTAAGGATAAAACTTAAGTGAGTGTGGGTGAAACCATGGAGTTGGTATTAAACAATCAAAGGATTTATTAAAAAGGGGAATATAAAAGTAGATTAAGATAGTAATCATCAAATAAAATAAATTTAATAACTATGGAAAAGTGGGAAATGGACACATTTACGAGTAAAGGATATGTGGAGATAATCTTATTTATGTCCAATAAACAACCACAAGTAGGTCAATGATACTGTTAGCACTAAATACCACCCACACAAAAAATTGACCTCTTTTCCAATTTTGGGTCAACTTTTCCAAACCTCAAATCTTTATGTCATCTTGGCAAGTCTCCCTTAACTCTAAATCTTCAATCTTGCGAGTCTCCTAATTTATCCATAAACTGAACTCTAGTGTTTGATCTTCTTGTTTGCATTTATAAAATATGATTTATATGGAGGCATGCCTTAGGCAAACATTTCCTATTGAATGGATGAATAAAAAATAGTCAGACATGTTGTTTTTAGGTTTCTTTATGCCAAACTATATTGCTACTAAAAAGTCATGGAATGTGTGGATTAAAAGGGAAAGCCAAGAGAAGTGATAGGTATTCTCCATCTAGCCTCAATGATGTAGATTTTAGCATTGCAATGAAGAAATATTTTAAAGAAGCGATGCCAAGTATAAGCAGTCCATATTTTAGATTCCATAGAAAACAAAGGCATGAGACTAAAATATTATAAATTGTTACATTCCCTTTTTAAACACTAATATCTTCCCTTTGTATGGTGTAGTTGAAGGACATACATCCCATTTAATTGTATCGGTGCTAGATGTAAGGGTTAAAGCATGATGAATTGTGTCATGTTCTTTTAAACTCTTCATGTCAATTATGTTTTCTGAATGCAACATATATTGATAGTTTGAGTTTGTCCAAAATAAATGCATGGTGAATTGGACTTTGTTCCTTGGAAATATTGTTTAGTTTGGTTATGTGGATTATAATCCTTCCAACTAGTCCTCATTTACACAATCCAGACCTCTGTAGCTATAGTTATGGTGTCCTTAATACATCACTTAGCCACCATATGATCCAATGTCATGACCATTGGATTTGCAACTAAAACATTTAAGTCATGTGCATGGGAGGATATTATATTGAATTATCATATAAATCAATGATCCCCATGTTCTATCATGTCAAAAAGTGAGATCTTATGCATGTATATCCATGACTATGGACCTAGAAATGCTTTTAGTCAAGTCACCATGTCATCAGCCGACCACAATGTGGCACCCTATTATGCGGAAATGGATTTGATTGTGTATTTTCTTGTGTCAGAGCCTCACATATCAAATTTGATTCCATGGTTTGAATCTCTACGGGTGACAATGATTAAGAGGAAAGTTTATATGTCTTTGATTCAATGAAGTTTCTTTACATGCATTTTCAAAAGTGCAAACGATTGATAATGTTGTTGCATTATTTGGTGGTTCCTAATTCTTCCACAAATCTAAGATTGTTCCCAGGGATTAGTTAGATTATTTCAAATCCCAATGTTTCAAGAGAGAAGATGATCATATGGGTAATGTACTAAGGTTCATGTCACAACAATTTTATGTTAGGGTCTTAGAGGATATTCGATAGATCATCCTTTTCATAAATTTGATTCCTAGTATTGTTCCAAAGGATTTTATGATGTTCAATTACATATTCAACTATGTTCTTGTAGTTTCATCACAATCGACATTATGACACTTGCTAACGATTTCTCTCACTCGATGGAGTCTTATAGGACATATAACCAAACATGTATTTGTCAGATCTATCCTCGTCAAGCGAGGGAAGTTCAAGTAGAATAAAGGAAAGTGGGACATCTAGTACGTCTAACAAGCGGAGACCAAATAGAGCTGAAAAGATCAAAAGAAAATTCAATAGACGATTCAAATTTTTTTCTTTCTAAAGGGGGTTCATGTTCTTATGGTGATGATGTTAAGTTTTTAATGGTTATATCAGATCTTATAACATTTAGCATCATAACAGTATAACCATAAGAAAATAGATCACTGAAAGATAGATAAGCACAACCACAAAAAAGAACACAAAGATTTATCTTGGGAAACCCTCATGGGGAAGAAAACCCAGTAAAACTTCCTCTGTATAAGATGTATAAAAAGTAAAAGACAAGAACCCAGATAGGTGTACCTCCCTCCAGTAGATATGTCTCTCTCTCTCTCTCTCCCTCTCCTATGCGTTGTGCAAAAGTGAGTGTGTGTTGAAATGAGGAACACATCTCCTCTATTTATACTATTTTCGTCACTTGACATTTAACCTAACAAGTCAGCCCCACTTAACTAAGTAGGACGACTTCACTTAGAAAGACTCAATACAATATTATAGTATATTCATTAGGGTACTATTTCCCCAACTTACAATGTAGGATTTACCTCATGAATCTATGATGACCAATTACAATAGTAACACCCCGTCGAAGGAATAATAACATCTCCCTTAGGTTACATCAGTAAAATACATTTAAAATATCCTTTGAAGTTACAATATTCAACACTCCCCCTTAACGAGAAGGTCATTCTATTAACAATGTCATCATAGACTATAGAAGACCAGAGAGACAATATCTACAACATCATCGAGGCTATACATCTATACATCACAGGAAGTTTTCACAATCAGTAACTGGAACCGTTCCTCTTCATATTCTGCATCACATGATCACTTGATCCTTTTGCAGCAATGCTTCGATCTTTCGATCCTTTGTAGTAGCACTTCAATCTTATTATCCTTTGCAGTCATGCTTCGATCTTCTGATCCTTTGCAGCAACACTTTGATCTTCTGATCCTTTGCAGCAGCACTTCGATCTTCTGATCCTTTGTAGTACTTTGATCCTTTGCAGCAACACTTCAATTTTTTCGATCCTTTGCAGCAGCATTTCGATCTTCTCAATCCTTTGTAGCAGCACTTTGATCTTTTGATACTTTGCAACAACACTTTGATCTTCTTGATCCTTTGCAGTAGCACTTTGATCTTCTGATCCTTTGCAGTAGCACTTCGATCTTCTCAATCCTTTGCAGCAGCACTTCGATCTTCTCAATCCTTTACAGCAGCTCTTCGATCTTCTGCAGTAGCCTTCCGATCTTTTCGATCCCTGGTAGCAACACTTCGATCCTTTCGATCCTTTTGCAGAAGCACTTCAATCCCTTCGATCCTTTGAAGGAACACTTCGATCCTCCTTGATCCTTCATTGTTGTACTTCTATCCACTTGATCCTTTGACGCCACCCTACCTGCAGTACACATGATCTATTTGCGAGATGATCAATCATGATCACTTTAGGACATAAGTCCAAGGACGATGCAATCCTCCATCAGCATGATCCATGAAATCTATCAGCTGAATTGTCTACAACTAAATGTAGATCTCGACCACACCCAGTGTCGTCCCTATCATCCTTGAGGACTCATCGTAGACCATCCATACCAAATAGGTTAGGACCACTCCCAAATGAATGTTATACTTCAGTATCTACACTTACGTGTAGGAATACTCTTCCAAGAAAGAGTATTGTATGCAAAGCAGATATCGATCACATACAAAATGTCGGCACATCGTAGAACGTCCATACCACAGAGGTTAGGACCACTCCCAAGTGAGTGTTATACTACGACGTCCATGAGGACTCATCATAGAGCGTCCATACCACACAGATTAGGACCACTCATGAGCAAGTGTTATTCTATGGTATACACAACTGAATGTGGGTACTCTCCATGCAAGAGTAACATCTGCAGGGCCATCCTTAGCTAGTAAGGACCACTGTCATGAACAGAGTGTTATACCTGCCATCCTCAAGAGAGGATACTACCATCCACAAGTGAATGTGGGTACTCTCCATGCGAGAGTAATATTTGCAAGGCCATCCTTACCTAGTAAGGACCACTCTCATGTATAGAGTGTTATACCTGCCATCCTCAAGAGAGGATACTATCGTCCACAATTAAATGTCAGACGTTATCAGGACCTTCAGGCACACTTGGCCTCTTCTATGCTGGAGCGTCACTGTCATCCCATCATCAATTCCAGCGTCATCATCACTCCCCATTTTTTCGGTAGGATCCATATTATCAACCTGCTCCCCCTTTTTCAAAGGAGGTTCATAGTCTCGACTTGTTCTTCCTTTTCAAGGATATTCCATATCTTCGACTTGTTCCTCCTTTCTGAAGAAAGTCCATTCCTTTGACTCATTCTTCCTTTCTGAAGAAAGTCCATATCTTCGACTTGTTCTTCCTCTCTAAAGAGAGTCCATATCTCTGGCCTATTTCTCCTTTTCGAGAAGGGTCCATATCTTCGACCTATTTCTCCTTTATGAGAAGGGTCTATATAATCATTGTTCCTCCTTGCGAGGAAATTCTGTAGTATCAACATCATTGTTCCTCCTTGCAAGGAAAGTCTGTAGTATCAACATCATTGTTCCTCCTTGCAAGGAAAGTCTTTTCGAACTACACAAAGCTTGTCACAGAATCTTGGTCACTACATCAGAAACTTGCTCATTGATACTCACATACTAGAGTTTTATGTATCCCTTCAGTACGATATCCCACAGGATTCTTTGTCATCTTTATGCAATTCTGGTTGTCATAAAGAATCATTATGGTATCCAACTCCATGTCAAATAGTCTTGCCATCATATTTCCAAAGCTATATGGATTCCCAAATAGCGGAGCAAGTTGTAATGTACTCTACTTCAGCTGTATTGAGAGCAATACTGGACTAAACCATGAGATCATGGTGGATCCCAGACAATAACATCCACTTGAGGTGTTCTTCTTGTCTACAGCACTTCTTTCCCAAGATGAATATGTATATCCATATAATCTGTAGTCATGATCTCTACCATAGTAAAGTCCCAAGTTTGTCGTACCTTTAAGGTACCTCATCATGCTTAGATACTGACTCAAGGTGTTTGCAACAAAGAATACATTTGACCTTGTGTTCGTTAGATACATTAATGACCCAATAATTTGTCTGTACCGAGTCATATCCACAAACTCTGATGTCTCATTAGACAACAACTTCATGTTGGTATCCATGGGTGCGGCCATGGCTTTACAATCCAACAAATCAAATCTTCTTTAAGATTTACACAGCATGCTTTCCCTGGTTCGTAAAGATTCCTTTTGAGCTCTTCCACACTTCTAGCCTGAGGAAATAATGCATCAATCCAAAATCTTTCATCTCGAATTCTTCAGCTAGATTCTTCTTGCAATTTGTGATATGTTTCTCATTTCCAGTCAGAAATAGATCATCCACATACAACAATAGTATTTTAGGTTCATCATCCATAACCTTAAGGTAAAGGTTAGGATCAACTTTACTCTTGGTAAATCCCATGCTTGCCAAGAAGCTATATATTCTTCCATACCAAGCTCTAGGAGCTTGCTTCAGTCCATACAGATTCTTTTTCAACTTACATACATGAGTCACTCAGTTTTCGACTTCAAATCCTTGTGGCTATTCGATGTAAACCTCTCCCTCAATCACACCATTAAGGAAGGCTTGTCTTTTCATCCATCTGGTGTATATCCTACTTCATCATGGAAGCAAGTTCCATGATAGCTCTGATGGAAGTGTACCTTACTTCCTGGAGCAAGTGTCTCTTCATAATCAATTCCCTTTCTTTGAGAGAATCCTCTAGCCACAAATATTGTATTTTTCAAGACTTCCATCAACAACATATCCACTTAGAAGATACCACACTCTTGCTTTCTAGTTTGGGTACTATATTCCAAACATCATTCTTGTATTATTCCATCATTTCTTCTATCATGAGTTCATTATGTCAAGTCATCGACATATCCTAGTCGTATGCATTCAACCTTGAAGGTTGGAACCCACTTTACTCTTGGTAAGTCTCGGTCCATCAGGAAGTTGTCCATCACGTCGTACCATGTCGAACTCAGAGATCTTCTGTAGTCACTCCCTTTGAAGAAAAAGCATCATCTTCCATCTGCAATCTATACTGGAGTGACAGGTAGCATCTTCTGCTACTATGTATCCATCTTAGGTTACTGGATACCAAGATCCCTTTATCTTGAATTTTACCGAAAAGTTCCTCTTGCACCCATCTGTGAGCTTGTTGTCTTCTATAGGTTTCCATATTCAACCTTGTAGCAAAGGTTAAGATATTCATCACTCTAGGTGATATTTCAAGCTCCTACATGTGCTTCTCTATGGGTACCTTCTGAACTCATACAAATCCTATTCTGTACAGGTGGTTCTTTCCTCGATATATACTTCTACTAGAGAAGTGTGTCTATTTAATAGAGTATGTCATGCCATAGTCTATTCTTTCTGAGACAAACAACGAACCTTTCTTTGTATACTTGTTCTTTTAGATTCATATGGAAGACTCTACGAACTTCCCTTCAGGTCTCAGAATCATATCGTAGACATCATTCCCCATGATCAACTGTTATTCTTTGATCATGGTTTCTTCCATAGCTAGCAGGGTTTGCATCAATGATTTCACACAACTAGAGTGTGTCTAAGGCCTCTAACTTTGGTTTGGAAGTCCCTTCATACTTCTCTTCATCTTGAATTATCTCTCGTGTCCAATATGGTCTTCATCTCTCGAGGTGGATCTACTGCTCTCTGAAGCTCTTTCTTCCGTCACGATGTCCCTGACCCTGGGAGCTTCAGGTTCATGTTTATTGGAGTGAATCTTGAACTGTCATCACTTTTCCTTTCGAACTAATATCATCCTCCTTTTTCTTGTAGGCGTTTGTATAGGACCTTTCCTACAAGTCAAAAGCACCAGTTCCATGGTTAGAACAATTTCATAGGACATGCATAACGGTAAATTCTTATGCATCATGCAACTGTTTAGCCAATACAACAATCATACATATCTCACGGAAACTTTCTAGATTCCTTCCATCTCTACCATGACATCATTGAGATTGTGCACTAAATACAATATGTCAACAAAGAGGTTTCAATCAAGATAAGTAGCAATGGAGCGTTGTATAGCACCATGGGCTACTTAGCCATAACATGCATATTAGTAGTATACTGTCATTTAATGCAAACATTCTATCATGCATAATACACAGCATATACAGTAAAGACAATTCAAATACTTTTCTTTTTTTGTTTGTCGTCATCTCCTTATGGATCTGCAACTTCTTCTTTGACCAATGAGATTGCTTCAATCTCATGCTTGCTTGAAATATTTTACGGAATGCTGCTTTCAATGGAACTAAGGTTTGACAGAGAAACCCTAATTTTTCAACTTGGGTATCTTTTAGATATGATTGCATAGAAATATGAACCTCCTCAAGGTGAGCTAAGCAGCATACTCATTTTCCCAAAACTGTGATTAGGACTGCAAAATATCTGATGCCCTAGTTTTCTTCAATTTCTTCTGCTAAATTGCATGATATTGTTCTATGGTATCTCTAAAATTACTGATCCTCTATGCCTGAAACTTCGCACTGAGGTATCCTCATATGTCTTCTTTCCAACACCGATGGTTAGAGAAGAATTGGTTTTACCAATTGGGACTTATGCGCGTTTTCCCAAGGTGACTTATTTCATGACTATTCAGAATAGCGAACTTGTACGGACTGCCAGGTGTCATTGTTTCACCTTATCAGTCTAAAACTTTTACCAAAGAAAGTAAAGTTCGTGCCCTATCTGGAACATCTTGCTAAATTTCATTTGGACCTTCCTAACCCGAGATATAGAAATTCTCCCTAGGCCACTTGTTTAAGGATGAATCATGGGAGAGGCTGGAGCCCTGACTTGGAGGAATCATATCTCCTAGAATATATTGATTTTGAGGCTGAAACTTTTACATAGGGTTCATCAAGAATTCATATTCTACCTATAAAAGTTTTGGCTCTTGATCCTTCTCCAATTTTAGGGTTTTCAAGCATGAAACCCTAATCTTCAATAGTTGTAGTTGTAGCACTGTTTCAGCTGGAGAACAAATTCTTTCAGGGTGGCTCTGATACCATGTTAAGTTTTTAATGTTTATTGCAGATCTTATAACATTTAGCATCATAACAATATTACAATAAGTAAAGATATCACTGAAAGATAGACAAGCACAACCACAAAAAAGAACACAAAGATTTATCCTGGGAAACCCTCACAGGGAAGAAAACCCAGCAAAACTTCCTCTGTATAAGATGTATAAAAAGTAAAAGACAAGACCCTATATAGGTGCGCCTCCCTCCAACAGATATCTCTCTCTCTCTCCTATGCGTTGTGCACAAGTGAGTGTGTGTTAAAATGAGGAACACGTCTCCTCTATTTATACTCTTTTCGTCACTTGACATTTAACCTAACAATTCAACCCCACTTAACTAAGTAGGCCAACTTCACTTAGGAAGACTCAATACAATATTATATTATATTCATTAGGGTACTATTGCCCTGAGTTACAATGGAGGATTTACCTCGTGACTCTATGATGACTAAATACAATAGTAACACCCCACCAGAGGAATAATAACATCTCCCTTGGGTTACATCAGTAAAATACATTTAGAATATCCTTTGAAGTTACAATATTCAACATATGAGAGAATAGGCGACATCGAGGTTCCCTCAAGGTACAAACATCTAGTGAAACGATGGGTACCCAAGGATTTTCCTCAAATCAACACTAATTTTTATGTCGACGAAAGGATATACCACATTATTGCATCTTCATTACATGGTTTGGGTTTATTTTCCATGGTTGGAATAAAGTTCCACAATGGAGGATTAATTGAATTGATGGAATATGTCAAACCCTATTACAACTACATATATTGGATAGGCCTATTCCAATATACAAAAAGTATGTGAATATATGGTGTGGCTGCAAATTATATACAACTAAAATACAAGGATTAAAACAAAGGAGAATCAATGTATATTAATGGAAGGACAAGAGAAAGGGACAATATTGCAAGGTTTATAAATAGTACATGACCCACGACAACAAATAAGCAATCCAATTGCATATTTGAGGGACGTGAAGGAAATTGTGTATTCGTATATGAAATAAAATCAATAGTTGTAGGGAAAGATTTGTTAATTGACTACAATTTGCATCGAATATATACGGCGGTACGTATACTATTTTACCCAGCCTATAATAAATGACTCTTGTATTTTATATTTAACATTTACTGTAAAATGTTGCCATGTGTTATGTCAGTAAACTCAACATCTAAATAATTCATGGTTCTTGAAAAACACTAGTTTTTGTTATAGTTGAGACATATAGTTAATGCTACTTTCATTCATTATAGATCCAAAGTTGTATGTATTTGGACTTAATATGAATATTGTGTTTTTGTTTGATTTTTATACAAATATAAGGAGAAAAAGTAATAATTTACAAAATGCATAGATTCTTGAGCAATTCAATTATCATAACCAATTTGTGAATGTCCTCATAACCAATTTGTGTGAAATGGTGGATGCATTATTTGCATCAACGGGGTGACAGGGGGGAGGCACTAGCATCTGAGAAGTCCACATATGTTACTGAGGAAGTGCCAAATGCAGAAGAAATTTTTTTGTCAGTCGAACCAGTGCACACAGTAAAGAACCTTTTAATGAAAAAAACAGGGAATTCACTTCTTTATTATTGACTCTACCAAAGACACAATAGATAATAGATTCAATGGATATCCTAATGCATGAGATTCATGAGATTGGGGTATGCAACATCTTCAATTATCCCCTTTATTTTTTTTAAAATTATTCATCATCATAATTATACTATTGCTTTATAACAAAACTCCTTTTTTATAGGTGTTTTTGGAGGCGCGGGGTGATCCTAATGGTGCAAGGACTAGTGGGGTCGGCGCAGGTACCAGCGTCATTGATTTTCCTACAAATACATGTCAATCACTCTAACCACCACACTCCCTAGCCATAATCTCACTAGTATTACACCCCATCCTCAATAGCACATGCTAGGATATGCACACAATGCAGTGGATGCAGAGAGCGATGCCATGGAAGATTACAGAGGAAGCTTTCCTGGAGATACATGTGTTACTAACACGAGAAAATTAAAGGTTTCATTTTTGGTAGAAGATAACCTCATCCCCATGAAAAATAATAATCTTACATGTATTTAAGAAGTATTTTCAATAATACATACAATCTAATTCAAATTTGCATATAACTATCGATTATTTCAAACTAATGATAATATCGTTTTCCAGGAAATGATATATTTTATGGACCCATGAATGACCTCTCCTTGAATATATATGGGCCCACCATACAAACAAGGTGGAATTCCCAAAGATACAAACTAAAGGATGAATTTATGAATAAGTTGGTTGGCTTGTTCGGTGAGGGTACCTTCAACAAAGTTGGAGCTACAGCAAAGGCATGATTATATTTAAGATATCTTCATCACCAATATAGGGTTCATCTAAAAAATGATCCTAATTATGAGTGTCCTCCACATATACTAGAGATGGAGTGGAAGGCCCTCGTGCATGTTGCACAAGAAAAGGCGCTCGAAAAGAAGGCAAGACACCACCCGGACCAGGAAGGTACGAGGAACTATTAATAATTTAGTTATGATGCTTTATCATCATTGAGAGAACTAACTAACTATTTGAATATTTTGAATATAGGCTCCTAGATACATCCAAATCCACCAAGTCTTGGATAATTAAACATGGGCAGCAGAAACTTGGCCTGGGTGGTTTCTCAAAAGTGGTTGCATGATTTGTAAGTATAAAATAAAATAATTTGATCCAAATTATAAATTATTGGCAATTTTAATTTAATATCACAAAATAAGCAAAATTCATTCCCTTATGCATAAATGCAGGGTGCAGAATTCAAAGAGAATCCTACGAAGGAATACCTCAGGCATGCCTACTACCACAACTATAAAGCCTTGGCTAAACATAGGAGAAGCTTGGGGAAAACACAACCTTCCAACACCCAACCTGACTCTCATGTAAATAAGAGCAACAAAGAGGATTTATAATTTATTATTTGCACAATCTAATACTGGTTATTATTTTTTGCCATAAATTAATGTGTTTTTTTCATTTAACCAGGAAAGAAATATAAATATAAATGCGGCAAGTACTAGATTAACAAATGAGCCCAATGACGGTGGAGTACCACTTGAAAGTGGTGCTCATCTTGGTACTAAATGTATTTCATGTGTTAAAAAAAACACAGTATCTATTACAATTAAAAATATCAAATTGTAAATGGTGTATGAATTATAACCTTTCTTCTTTCAACTGCAGAGCATGTAGTGGATGATCCCAGACAAGATGAGGAACATATTTCCACATTCGAAACTACTCATCTTGCATCTACTACTAAAGAAAGTAAAGAACACTCTATTTCTCTTATTATTTATATAAAACTCTTGTAATAATATTAACTAAAAATGCCAATTTAACATTTCATTCTTATTGCAGTTGTTGCCCGCCCCCCTTGTAGCATCCTCAATGTAATGTCAGGTCGTTATCAAGACATATAGAGACCACAACAGTTGAAGGGGAAGAAGGAACATATGACATCCTTGTGAATTACATACTACAAAACAAAAAGAAGTCGAGAAAATAAATGATTGTATTTGGGGTTATGGAACTTTTAGGACCTTTTTCTTGTCAAGGTCATACATATTTTTCTTATTTAAATGTCTATACCTCATGAGAGGTTTGTAGTGATATTGAACATTGAATTAAGTAATTGGTTGGTTTTTTGTTTGAATTGCCATTGCTTGAGTTACTAAGCATGTTTTCTTGCATTTCGATTCTACAATCTAGGTTTGTGCCCTTAAGTAAGGGCTAATACATTCCACAAAATAGGTGATTATAAATTTATGTCATAAAAACATTGTTTCACCATACAATTCACAACACCTAAAAAATTCTTTATCGTTGAAACCTTACGCATGAAGTCATCAATATACGAGACAAAAATGGTTGGTAAATTTATGCATTTTTAGGCTCCAAAATCCTGATGCATGTGGACGGAAAAAAGTTTCACCTGTGGTGACAATCTCAAAAAAATGTTCAGTTGGATTTGTTAATCAGGTAGTTGATTCTTCTATTTTTTTCTCTGGTACAGTGATGATTGTTGATGTATTTGTAACTTTGGAATGTATTCACTTGTATAACTTATGTATTGTACCCTGATGTTTATTCCGGAAGTATCTGTAATGTAATTGAGTCATGTCATGCCTCGATGTTATGATTGGGAGATTGAATAATGTAAACAAGTCATGTATAGTCATAGAGTATAACCCTCCTTATTGATCAAGGGTTAAATTCCCCGCAGTTGTGGGGCCCTAGGGTTATTAGACTCTCCTAGAAAAGTTGGCCCTAGTGAGTTATTATCAAGTCGGGAATTAGTATAAATAGAGAGACAGCCTCTCTATTTATCACACATTCATACTCATTCTCTCACACTCAGTTGTAGCGCAATAACTGAGAGAGAGAGAAGAAGCTGGAACAAGAGAGAGAGAGACTACTGCTGTCGGGAGATCATCTTACTATCTTTGGGTTTTACTTTTGGTGTTGATTCTATCTCTAAGGAATTTGTGGGGTTTTCTCCTTTATGGTTTCCCCGAGGAAAATCTTTGTGTTCATTGTCTCTTATGTTTGATTGTTGTGCTTGTATTCTCTCAGATAAGATCCTAAGATCATATAGCTTAAATGTTAAAAATCTAACATGGTATTAGAGCTAACCTGAGAAGAAGACATTGTGCAGCTGCGTAAACTAGGGCTTCCTACTTTTTGGATCTCTCTCCACATATTTTCAGCAAAATAAGTTTGGGTTGGCTCTCCTCTCCAAGGTGCATCTTTCTGTCGAAGCAGAATCTGATTCTGATCATTTTCAGTTTTTGACCCGACACTGCTGCCGAAAATTAGGGCTTTCCACAGAAGTGGATTTTTTTAGTGATCCCAGGCATGGATTGATCTCCTCCCCAAAATCGAAGTTTAGATATCAAGATCAAAGTTTTTGGTTGGGTAGAGCTCTGGGAAATTCAAACCCTAATCTGCTCCTGAACCAGCTCTACAGAACTTTAGCTTCAGATCCAGTTCTGACAGCTTAACCTGGTAAGATCTAAATATTTTGTATTTCCATTCGAGGTTCTCTATTAAGATGTCTCATCATACCAAGCTTGATGAAAATATTGAGGGAGATGATAACTTTCAAGCTTGGAAGTATAGGATCTCCCTGGTCCTGGAAGAAAATGAGTTGGACTCTTACATCAATGAAGAGGTTGCAGTTCCAGAGGGAGATAAGGCTAAAGCCTTACGCAAAAAGAAATTGGTCATGGCTAATAGGATTATTGCTGATTCAATCAAGGATCGCCTCATACCATAGGTGTCCTCTCTAAAGACACCTAAAGAGATGTTTGATTCCCTGACCAAGTTATTTGAACGGAAGAACATAAACCAAAAGATGGCTCTGAGAAACCAATTGAAGAATGTAAAGATCCAAAATGCGGAAATCATACAGTCTTACTTTACAAGGGTCTCTCAGATCAAGGAACAACTAGAAGCAATAGATGAAGAAGTAGAGAATGCAGAAATTGTGATGACCACCCTGAATGGTCTTCCTAGGGCATGGGACTCTTTCATTCAAGGAATCTGTGCCAGGAAGAAGCTAATAAAATGTAGCAGATTGTGGGAGGAATGTTCACAAGAAGAAGCTCAAATAGTATCTCGACAAGAAAAGATGGGAAATGAGGATCAAGCTCTCACAGTCCACACCAAGAAAACCAGAAGGGACCATCATAACTCCAAAGGTAAGCATTCACATCCTAGAAGAGACCTATCTACTATCAGATGCTACACATGCAATGAGAAAGGACACATATCCAGATATTGTCCTAAAAACAAAGGTGGTTCTCACAATAAAAAGGGAAACAAGAAAAGACATCATGCTCACACTATAGAATATGATGAACCTCCCAAGAAGAGAGCCAAACAAGAAAGTGATGATTCTTCAAGTGATGAATAATATGTTCTGATCTCTACCCTAACGGGAAATGTCTCACATGGAAGCAATGATTGGCTTATAGATAATGGTGCTTCCAAACACATGACAGGATTTAAGGAATCCTTTATGAAACTATCAGAACATGAATCACCCCACAAGGTGAAACTTGGGGATGACTACCAGTATCCAATAAAAGGTAGTGGTGAATCCTCCTACAAGCTAGACTCTGGAAAGTCCATGAAAATGAAGGATGTCCTATTTGTAGCAGGACTAAAGAAGAACCTTCTGTCCATCTCGACACTAGATGCAAAAGGCATGAGGGTTGCATTTATAGATGGCCAAGTCCTCATGTGGCCAAAAGGAAAGACTATTAACAATGCAGTAGTAATTGGAGAGCAAGAAGGAGGACTATACAAATTGAAGGACCAACCAGAACAAGATTTGGTTCATGACTCAGTAGAACCAAATGAACTTTGGCATAGAAGGCTTGCACATGTGAATTACAGGGCACTACCACTTGTATGCAAAGCTTTTGAAGGTCTTCCAGAAATGAAGACAAAACATGAAGGTGTATGCAAAGGATGTGCAAAAGGAAAGAATACGAAGAAGACATTTCCAAGTAGTGAGAGCAAGGAAAAAGGAATATTGGAAATCCTCCACACCGATGTATGCGGTCCAATGTCATCCAGCTCTCTAAGCGGGTATGTATACTATGTTTCCTTCATTGATGATTTTTCTAGGAAGACATGGATATACTTCACGAAGAATAAAGATGAATTATTCAGCAAGTTCAAGGAATTCAAAGCCTAGATTGAAAACTACACAGAGAAGAAGATCAATATTTTTCAATCAGACAATGGTGAAGAATTCACATCAAATGAATTCAAGGAATTATGCAAATATTCAGGGATTAAGAGGGAGTTAACCACTCCATATAATCCACAACAGAATGGGGTTGCAGAAAGAAAGAATAGAACGATCATGGAAGCTGTAAGGGCAATGCTTCATGATCAAGATCTTCCCATGTATCTATGGGCAGAAGCTGCTAGAACAGCTGTGTATGTACAGAACTGTACTCCACATAGATTACTTGAGAACAAGACACCTGAAGAAGTGTTTTTCGGCAAGAAACCATAAGTCAGTCATCTCAGAATATTTGGCTGTCGAGTGTACATACACATTCCAAAAGAAAAGAGGACAAAGTTAGATCCTTCAAGAAGGAAGGGCATATTTGTGGGATACTCCAAAAACTCGAAGGCTTACAGAATATACTACCCAGGATTCAACAAGATCGACATCAACAGGGATGTAACCTTTGACGAATACTTAGCTTACAACAAATACAGAAAGAGACCTGCTGAAGAATCTAAAGAAACAGAAGTACCCAAAATTCATGACACAACCATGAACGAAGCAATTCCAGAAGAAGATCGAGAAGTAGAAGAACCTCAAGTACCTATAGATACACCTCAAGAAAAGAATCCTCACAAGAGGAAACCTGCTTGGGTACGAGAAGCTATCCAAGGTACAGAAAGATATGGGGCTCCAGAAGAAATACACAGAGAAAGGAAAATAACGAGGTCCTGTTTCGGTTATGTAGCCTTATTATGTGACTTCATTGATAAAGAACCTTCCAACCATGAAGAAGTGGCAGAAAAGAAAGAATGGGAGGATGCTATGATTGAAGAGTATCAATCGACCATGAAGAATGATGTTTGGGATGTTGTCCCAAGACCAGAGGGGAAGTATGTTGTGACTTCCAAATGGATCTACAAGATCAAGCATGTCACAGATGGTAGCATAGAGAAATATAAAGCAAGATTTGTGGCTCGTGGCTTCTCCCAGAAAGAAGGAATAAATTATGATGAAACCTTTTCTCCTGTAGCCAGATATACTTCCATCAGATCAGTACTTGCTTTACCTGCAGTAATGAAGTGGAAAGTACACCAGATGGATGTCAAGACAACTTTCTTGAATGGTGTAGTAGAAGAGGAAGTATATGTGGAGCAACCACTCGGTTTTGAGAAACATGACAGAGAGACTCATGTGTGTAAATTAAATAAAGTCCTGTACGATTTGAAACAGGCACCCAGGACATGGTACAACAGAATTGACAGCTTCTTATCCATTTTGGGATTTACCAAGAGTAAAGCAGATTCCAACCTTTACTACAAGGTTGAAGAAGGGAACCCAATGATACTCCTACTGTATGCAGATGATCTATTTGTGACGGGTAAGGCTGGGTTGATTGCCGATACAAAGAGGAATATTGTTGTCTAGTTCGAGATGAAGGACTTGGGAATGGTGCACTACTTTCTAGGCATGGAGGTGTGGTAGAATGGAGATGGAATTTCCCTGGAACAATGGAAGTATGCAGTAGAGATCCTGAAGAGGTTCAGGATGATGGACTGTAAGGCTATGACCACACCTATGGCATCAAATATGAAGCTATTGAGTGATACTTCATCAGATTCAGTTGATGCTATGATGTATCGTCAGATGATTGGGTCATTAATGTACCTAACGAATACGAGACCAGATATTTGCTTTCTTGTGAACACATTGAGCTAGTTCCTAACGGATCTGAGACATGTTCGCTTGGTTGTTGCAAAGCATATTCTAAGGTACCTGAAGGGTACAGTTGATAATGGGCTCAAGTATGAGGCAAATTAGAATATTAACCTAGAAGGTTATGTGGATTTGGATTGGGCAGGCAATGTCATTGATAGAAAGAGCACTTCAAGGTGTTGCTTCAGTATGGGATCAGGTGTGATCTCCTGGTTTAGCAGGTAGCAATCCTGTGTGGCTTTAAGTACAACTGAAGCAAAGTATGTTGCGGCTTGTTCAACTAGTTGTGAGGCAATATGGATGAGAAAGCTACTGTCTGGTTTATTTATCTCCAGATTGATGCTACTTGTATATATTGTGACAACCAGATTTATGTGAAGTTGTTAGAGAACCCGGTGTTCCATGACAAGTCGAAACATATCGAGATCAAATATCACTATATCAGAGATATGGTGTAGAGAGGAGCAGTGAATCTCCAGTATGTTGCCATGGACGAACAGATAGTTGATGTGTTGACCAAGCCATTAGCCAGAGTGAAGTTTGAGTACTTCAGGGAGAAGCTTGGTGTTCTTCAGATCGAGGTTCCTTCCAAGGGGAAGTGATGAGTCTGTGAGCCCTTCTGACATGGTGAGAGGATTGGTTCCTTCCATGGTCAGATGTAAGTGCTGTGCCCTTCTGACATGGTGAGAGGATTGGTTCCTTCCATGGTTAGATGTAAGTGTTGTGCCCTTCTGACATGGTGAGAGGATTGGTTCCTTCCATGGTCAGATGAAAGTGTTGCGCCCTTCTGACATGGTGAGAGGATTGGTTCCTTCCATGGTCAGATGTAAGTGTTGCGCCCTTCTGACATGGTGAGAGGATTGGTTCCTTCCATGGTCAGATGTAAGTGTTGCGCCCTTCTGACATGGTGAGAGGATTGGTTCCTTCCATGGTCAAATGTAAGTGTTGTGCCCTTCTGACATGGTGAGAGGATTGGTTCCTTCCATGGTCATATGTAAGAGTTGTTTCTTTCTGACATGATGACAGGATTGGTTCCTTCCATGGTTAGATATATGTGATGATACCACATCTAGCATGAAAAAGGGTTGGTTTTGTGATGACACATCCAATATGAAAAAGGACTAGCTCTATGTAGATGCCACATCCAGTATGAAAAAGGACTGGCTCTGTGATGACACATCCAGTATGAAAAAGGACTAGCTCTGCGTAGATGCCACATCCAGTATGAAAAAGGACTAGCTCTGTGATGACGCATCCAGTATGAAAAAGGACTAGCTCTGTGTAGATGCCACATCCAGCATGAAAAAGGGCTGGCTCTATGATGACACATCCAGTATGAAAAAGGACTGGCTCTGTGTTGGTGCCACATCCAACATGAAAAAGGGCTGGCTCTACGATGATAAATCTAGCATGAAAAAGGGCTGGCTCTATAAAGGACTACATCCAATATGAAAAAGGACAGGCTTTGTAGATGTGCATCCAGCATGAAAAGGGGCTGGCTCTGTCGATAAAGACCTACATGGAGGCTAGGCCTACACCAGGCATGAAAAAGGGTTGGCTCTGTAGAACTTCCTATGACGAGTAGAATTGAGATAGCACCAGTGATGATGACCCAATGATGATCCAGCAGTGATGATCCATATCAAGTGATGATCCAGACTTGATGATGATCCAGTGATGATCTAGTGATGATCCAGACTTGATGACTTGACGATGAAGATGACTTAAAGATGAAGATGACTTGATGATGATCTAGATGATACAGAGAAGAATACTTGTGCTGATAAGTTGTGTCGAGAGAATACCTTCTTGGTTAAGAGGGAGTGTTGATGTATTTGTAACTTCAGAATGTATTCACTTGTATAACTTATGTATTGTACCTCGATGTTTATTCCGGGAAGTATCTGTAATGTAATTGAGTCATGTCATTCCCTGATGTTCCGATTGGGAGATTTAATAATGTAAACAAGTCATGTAAAGTCATAGAGTATAACCCTCCTTATTGATCAAGGGTTAAAGTCCTTGAAGTTGTGGGGCCCTAGGGTTATTAGACTCTCCTAGATAAGTCGACCCTGGTGAGTTATTGTCAAGTCAGGAATTAGTATAAATAGAGAGGGAGCCTCTCTATTTATCACACATTCATACTCATTCACTCACACTCAGTTGTAGCGCATAACTGAGAGAGAGAGAAGAAGTTGGAACAAGAGAGAGAGAGACTACTACTGTCAGGAGATCATCTTACTGTCCCTGGGTTTTACTTTTGGTGTTGATTCTATCTCTAAGAAAGTTGCGAGGTTTTCTCCTTTATGGTTTCCCCGAGGAAAATCTTTGTGTTCGTTGTCTTTTATGTTTGATTGTTGTGCTTGTTATTCTCTCAGATAAGATCCTAAGATCATATAGCTTAAATGTTAAAAATCTATCAATGATAAACTTGTAGTTGTTGCATGGGACATATGTTGGCCACATATCTTTGAGAAAGAGTCTTGTTATGTTATGTTGAATTTGTGGTTAGCCCAATTGTTGTGTTATGTTGACTTATGTTATGTTGACTTTGTGGTTAGCCCACTTGTTATGTTATGTTTGTTATTATCCCACTTGTTATGTTATGTTGACTTTGTGGTTAGCCCACTTGTTCTATTATGTTTGTGGTTAGCCCTCTTTGTGTGTTGCATTGTGGTTATCCCTCTTATGGTTAGATTTTTTGTGGACCCATATTTTAGCTATGCACCTTCCTTAAGTTAGTTACTTACCACTTTGATTTCGCTTATAAAGTGATGATGTGATACCTAGCCTAACTTTAATGGATTCCCTAACATCACTTAGAAGGATCTTGTAGGATGTCTTTAAGAGGCTATAAGAACTAGTATAGCCTTTGTTGAGAGTGATGTCTTTACAACACTTTGAGATCTGTTTTGGCATGATTTATCTAGGGTTTGCAGGCACACTTGTTTATGACATCAAGGGTTTGAAGGTTTTCTATGCTTAATCGTTATTTGGTTTTTAGGTCTACTTGCAATACCGAACCTGTTCTTACTTAGCATTGTCCTTTATGAGGGTTTCTATAGCTATTTTATCTCCCCCTCCTTCACATGTGTGAGTCCACACCAATGCTTGATGTGGCTACACTTTCTTTGACTGTTTGAAAGATACTTTGGCATGCTGGTTGACTTTTTGGGGTTGATCTTGACTGTGTCAAACCTATTTGAGTGGTTGGTTCTTTTGTTGTACTTGTATGTACTTTTATTAGTATTTATGGTCTCTCTCTCTCTCTCAAGTATGTTTATGTCCTTAAGTAAGGGACAGTTTGTTCCATTTATTGACTTGCCTCTAAGAGGTAATATTTGATCTGAAAGTTAAAATATGAGTACAAGGAAGGTTCTTCCTATCAGGTAAGTCATCAGATCTTATTTTTTCATATTTCTTCTATGATTTTATTGTGTTGACTATATTTGATTGTTTTATGGATACTTTGGTGTGATGGTTATCAACCCCACAATATTGTACAACATAGTTACCACTCACAATGCAATTCAAACTTGCAATTCTCTGAATTTGACTTTGATTGATCTCCAAATGAATTTTTTCAGGATCTTCTCGACTTGGACTTGGTTTGACTAGTGAGTGATCATGAGTCAAAATTTGACTCAATATTACTGACAATTTAATCCTGGTTTTCCCTATATAGACTCACTCAATTTAACCTTTGTTGGGGACATGTCAAAATATGTATATATCTTTATAATATTGTACGTGTTGATGTCTTTGGAGTTTTCCCTGATTTATTCCCAATCAAATCCAAACTCTTTATTGATTTATGTTGTATTGCTTTATGTGAGCCACTTTAGCGCTCCTGCTTGGTATTTGACATCACTATACTCAGCAGTACCATTGACCTATCTTTTGATCACCCATTGGACATTAAAAATATTATTTTATCTTATCTTCATTGTTTTTAGTTTTTTATCATATTTTGTAAATTGTTTATGCCATAATTTATATATCTTTCTAAATAATTTTGGAGACACCTTAGGTTCCCCATTGAGATATTGTACATGATACATTTGATTGTTTCAGTGACATTTTTTTCAACATATGTTGATATTTGTATTTTTCTTTCCTTATCTCTTTTTCTTTAGCATCATTGTTTTCTTGTTTTCCTTGTCTCATTTCTAGGAAAAGAGATGAACTTTCCATGTTCTATGATATTCTTGGTACCGTGTTGTTTAAATGGAAAAAAAAAGATATTTAAATAATTGACTTTAGGACTATATAAATCTCCTTAGCAACAATTGCTAGCAAGAAGTATTTCTTACTTGAACACAATATTATCTTATAATACAATAGTAATGTACACATTATGAGCATGGCTGACATAGGATACAAACACAAGAGTGCATATTAGTTCCTTTTTGCTTAGGTGGAAATTTTCCCCAATTTCCATTTAAAATGGGGCAATTATGGACAAAAAGTGGACTGAGAGATTGGCTTAGCTTGTGAAGGAAAGCTTTACTTTCTTCCAACTAGGTAGGCGATAGGATGATTCCTCTTGGAATTTGTTGTCTTGGTATCTTGCAACATGATATGTATTGGTATTTTGCAGCATTGTATGTCTTAGTAGGTGGTAGTATGATTACTTGTTATTGGTTTCTAACTTTTCATATGCTAAGGAATTTGCATAAACACTAAGGTTCCCATTCTCTTCATCAATGTACAACACTTCATTCATGAGTTCCCTGGGATATTCTACTTGTTATCTCATGGCTAGTCCCCTATGGAGTGTGACACATCGATCACAAGTATGGATATTGGCATATGGTAAGTCCATTTGTAGGTGACCAACCAAACTCTCGAGCCATATCCTAGATAAAAGCATTCCCCGCATGTTAGGTACATCAATAACTACAATGTCCATCAATGCATAGATATCTTGATATGCAAAAAGACTAACTTTTAAGTCCTTAATAAGGCTATGAACCTAAATAGGTTTTGAATTTAGATTCAATACACATTTCTATAAGGTGTTTTGGTAGTCAAGCCTAATTGTTACATGAATTTCAAAGCCATAGCATTGGTTGATGCTCCTACATGAAACATGCATTTCTGCAAAAGAATATCATTAATCATTAAGGTGATGTAATAAGGTGAATGGATCATGGTTCATAGCATGTAATACTACATGAGGGTATTCTATGGGTTCTTCAATGGATTACACTAAAGGTTCCTCTATTTCAAATAATTTTTGTACCTTCTCCAATTGTGAGGGAATCTTAACAAACTCTAGAAAGGGAACAAGAATTGTGAGTTTGAGCAAGGAATTGACTACATCCACTTTCAAGTATAAATCATTAGTGTGCATATTTTCATTGGATGAAGGAAAAGGGGAAGTGTTCAAAGGTAAAGGGATTTTGGTCCATATCTTTTGAGGTTGGGGAGGACAGTAAGAAGTTCCTTGTGCTTTGTTCTTTCTCATGTATCCCATGTACTTTTCCTTCCTTATCTTATTATTGGATTCCTCGTCCATTGAATTAAACTTTGCATATTTGTATTCCTCATCCGTTGAATTGGATTCCTTTCTATATATATGTCAATATTTGCATATTTTTATATTAATGGTATGGATTCATATGTATGCACTTTATGTAAGATCCCAGAGCCAGTTATGAGCTAAATTCTTTTTGATGGTTTGGTTCAAGACTTAAGTCAAACCCTTAGTGATCAATTTTCAAAATACTATTGTAGGATTATGTTCCAAACAAACTGAGCTTATGAGATGAGACTTGGTGTGGAATCGATTTCAAACACTTCACCAATACTCCTACCAAATCCATATTGAATTATGGAGCAGTAAAATATTGCTTTTACAGGAAAACCCAATGTAAGTAACGTAAGTGGTCCATGTTGGAGTCATTTACCCAACATGCACACTTATTTGGTCAATTTTTGCCTATTTACCCACTATCCTAAGTTTAATTAACTTACTTGGAATCAGACGAGCACACTATGAAATTAGCATGAGCACACCCATGCCCTCCTTCAGTCAAAGAGGCCAATTAAGCCTTCTCCTTAGTCAGGGAGGCTAACTGGGCTTCCTCCTTCAAACAGGGAGCATTTCTCAGGTGATATGAGAGTCATAAATGCACCTAATTGCTAACTGATTGTTACAATCAGTTAAGCTGAGTTGTGAAGGCACCTCCATTCATTAGTTGATTATTTTTTCTCATTATTTATGAACTGGAACTAACACATGTGCCTGCAACCACTTCTGATGACATGTTTACTTCAGTCGACTCCATCATAGCTACTTGGAGTTATGGATGCATTACCTCCTTCAGTTGGACATGCAGTTACATGTGATGAGTCACTTTCAGTTAGAGTCAGTCATCTATTGCACTCTGATTCAGTTGGGACTTAGTTGAGAGTCAATTATTGATTAGCTTGGTGGTTAACTATGTGTGTTGATTGTGGCTGGCATTCAATTAAGCTACACACATCCATTCAATTCGAATGACATTCTTGAGTATTCGAATTGTCTTGGAATTCATGCACCTTGCATGACCATTGTATTGTATTACTTATTTTTTATTGATTAATACAGAGCTACTACTCCTGTTGCAGCACCATTATGCCATCTTCATGCTTGATTGTCTGAAATCTCTTATGAGACTGTGTTTTAGTCCCTAGATTATTGTGACAGATTAATATGGTATCAGAGCTCACGGCGGGAGGAAGCCCATTCTCTCAAATACATGGTTTTTTACGGATCTTGCATGAAAAATTGAGCAAAAGCTCAAAATTCTAGCACTGTACCAGAAGCCGAAGGTTTACCACTTAATACCCCAAGTAAAGGAATTGTTGATCAAGCTTGCTTGATCAATTATGTTGGGTGTGATGAAAGCCTCAAATGTGTAGGTTATTCGACCTTACGATGACTTTTTTGTTTTTTTGAAGGTACAACTTCAAATGTACTCATAAGTCCCTCTTCTCACCCCATTCACAAGCTTTTCAAAATGGAAGTTGAAGATGATTGCATATTTGAAGAGACAAGGTCTCTATGAGGTGTCTATTGGACTTGGAAAAGAGTATTATGAGAATGAGAATGACTGGCTAAATGACGGTGATAGAGATTTTGGAGCAATATGTCTGACCCTTTCTCATAGCTTGCGCTACCTTATTGGTTCTACTGAATACCCAAAGGATCTCTGGACAAAATTGGACAGAACCTTTGGCAAGCACAATGAGGATCATAATAGAAATTTGGAGATCACATCCAGCACCACAAGAATTCTTTACTCAAAAGTATCAGCCTCTACTCTCTCTGATGAAGTTGTTCAAGATGAAGAAGAAGTAGAATCTTCTACACAGTCAATTCGAATTGAAGAAAGTCTCCTTGCAGTGACTCCTTCTCTTGATGCTCCGAAAGTTTGTGAGATCTCTGATATCTCATCTCCTCATATGGATGAAATAGAAGAAGACATTCAAATCTCTGATATTGAAGAAAAACACTGCTGCATTTCCATGCAAACATTCACTAGTGATTTTCCTTTGAATCTGTGCAAAATTTGCCAATAATTGCTTCCGAAAGTGAAGAGAATTTTGATTTTTATTCCTCTAATGTTGCTGCTGGTGTCAAAATATGTAATACCTTGGATATTTTTGGAAAAATATCAGATTACCAGAGATATCCATTCGCTCCCCATGATCTATATCTTCCAACAAATTCTTGCAGGATTGCATGCACCAAAATTCAGAATTTTGAAGAAGAAGAAAGCTGTGCATCCACCGTCTCGGTTGACCATTTCTTTGGATCTGATATGAACCTTATTGGATCTGATATGATATTATTTGAATCTGACCTGATATTGCTTGGTTCAATATTTCAGGTTCATAAGCTTTCAGTACTACTTGTAGTTGTTCTCATTAATTTTGTGAAGAAACAAGTACAGCAAGTCCCCTTCAAAACTGTTGCTGGGGAATTGATTTCATTCCACACCTTTGGATCTGATATGAACTTATTTTGATCTGATATGATCTCATTTAGATATGATCTGATATTAACTGGTTTGAAATTTAGATTCCAAGAGCTTTCAGTACTGCTTGAAGCTACTCTCACCAATTTCAGTGTGAAAAATCAAGTACCGCAATTCTTCTTCAAATTTGCTGCTAGGGATTCGGTGTTAGTTTCCTCTTATGGGGTTGATGATATTTTATTTTGTGAATCATTAGCTATATATGAAGCTATATCATATTATGGAGCTCAAGCATTCGCTCTCCACAGTCCCAGGGCTTCTCTACCATTGGTCACATGCTCATCTCCTCACAGAACTAGTAAAGAGGAAGACATTTTGCATCTGCCTGGGCACTTGCTCCTAACACTTGGGGCTGATTTTACCACTCATGTTTTGCTGTTCAAGGATGACATATATCAGTTTCTTGGGTGTTCCTCACATGGTTTGAATTCCCAAGAACCTTTTCTCTCTCTTCAGATGATTTCAGCTGCTCTACATGGTTCCAGTTTTCGTCGTGCAACTGTTTATATTTCTAATTCAGTTGAGTGCATTGTTCTTCTTCCAAAGTGGAATATTCCTCTAGACATATTCATTTAGTTTGGATTCAAAGGTTCACATGCACAGTCTCATGATGCTGCTGCATAGAAGAACCAAAAATTTCTTGATTTACTGCTTAGTTTGAGGGGCGGTTTTTTTCCCATGAGGTTTTTCCCATTTCCTTGGTAATATTAAGTAGTTACATTATTGTATAGGGTGACCTATGGCCTTTGTTTTCGGGTCCCTAGCATTTCATGCATTTGTTTTCCTCCTCTTAAGTATAGCTTATGGGGGGGTGTCAGAGTCATTTACCTAACATGCACACTTATTTGGTCAATTTTGGCCTATTTACCCACTATCCTAAGTTTAATTGACTTACATGGAATCAGATGAGCACACTATGACATCACCATGAGCACACCCACTCCCTCCTTCAATCAAAGAGGCCAACTAAGCCTTCGCTTTCAGTCAGGGAGGCTAACTGGGCTTCCTCCTTCAAATAGGGAGCATTTTTAGGGTGATCTGAGTGTCATAAATGCACCTAATTGCTAACTGATTGTGAAAATCAGTTAAGCTAAGTTGTGAAGGCACCTCCATTCATTATTTGATTATTTTTTTTCATTTTTTATGAACTAGAGCTAACACAACGCCTACAACCACTTCTGATGACATGTTTGCTTCAGTCAACTCCATCAGAGCTACTTGGAGTTATGGATGCGCTACCTCCTTCAGTTGGACATGCAGTTACATGTGATGGATCACTTTCAGCTAGACTCAGTCATCTATTGCACTCTGATTCAGTTAGGACTTAGTTGAGAGTCAGTTATTGATTAGCTTGGTGATTAACCATGTGTGCCGATTGTGGCTGACATTCAGTTAAGCTACACACATCCATTCAATTCGAATGACTTTCTTGAGTATTCGAATTGTCTTGGCATTCAAGCACCTTGCATGACCATTATATTGTATTACTTAATCTTTATTGATTAATACAGAGCTGCTACTCCTATTGCAGCACCATTATGCCATTTTCATGTTTAATTGTCTAAAATCTCTTATGAGACTGTGTTTTAGTCCCTAGATTACTGTGACAGATTAATAGACCATAAATTGATCAATAGTAATGTAAAAATGTAATGTATGATAGATAATAAATAGTTACATAGGTTTCGGATTTATATATGTAACAATAAAATAATAAATTAATGTTAATATTAATTTATTATTAATTAAAAGACTATCTAAAGTCAATAGTCATGCCCTTTACGAAAAGGTGCATGGCGAGCTTATATAAAGCCCAAACCTATGTAAATATTTATTATCTAACATACATTACATTTTTTACATTACTATTGACCCATTTATGGACCACTTACGTTACTTACATTGGGTTTTCCCATAAAAACAATATTTTATTGCTCCAGTGGTATTAGAGCCCCTTCCCGGGCATCTCTACTTTGGCTTTTGGCTAAATCCATACCTTGTCTAAAATTTCTTGGGTTTCCCTAAAATTAGGTCTTTGACCACCTTATCCTTACTTTAAAAAAAAGAGTAGAAACAAAAAAAAAGGAAAGAAAAAGTAAAAAATAAAAGAAAAGAAAAAAGTTAAAAAAAACAAAACAAATTAAGAAAAAGTAAAAAAGAAAATAAAGGAAAAAAAAAGTCATGCCAACACATGGTTTTGTGTTCCCAAAAATCAAAAGGAAAAAACACAAATCCAAGAAGTCAAAGTCAAAGGATTTACTAAGAAGATAAATGAAGTAATTTAAAAAGTTTTTTTTTTAAACTAAAGTTTTATATAAAAGGTTATTTAATTTCTTAAATAATCTATTTCAAAAAAAAAAACCACTATTTTGGAAAATATATTATTATTAAATAATAATATTTATTATACTATATTATATAAACTTTTACTTTTAAAAATTTAATAATAATATCCCGGATGCGGGTGACAGGGACGTCAATGGCCCACATGGTAGGAATGAAGCTCCTCAGCATGTCACGGGGCATTCCAGTCCACATGGCTGCAATGATAGGGATCTACATGGTGCACATCAGACCCCCACCAGACATGGCCATGATGGGACAACACAACAAACTCAGCAGACACATGGCCACAATGACAGGGCTCTGCATGGTGTACAACAGGCATCGTCCCAACGCCACGATGATGCCACCCTTGCACACACATCCTCCTCCATTAAAACTGGCGACGAGCTCAATTCCCCCAATGGGATGTGTCCTTTCGGCAATTAAAGGTTGCCATGATGAGGTAAGCACATTAAAGGTCAACCATTATGTGCCTTTGGTTCTACGTTGGGGGGTTATTACCTCTTCATCCCACCATCCTTCACTGTTTTATCATGCTCTGCTTCTTCAACCTTCGACAAGTCTCCTCCAGAAGCCTCCACCAGTGCCCACCTCTTCTCCCCCTCTTGCTACTCATTCACCTTCGGCTCCCTGGTTTCCCGTACAGAGGATGCCGCCTCGACAATGTGGCATTCCCAGGATGGGACGGGGCCGAGGAAGTGCTGGAAATCCTAGAGCTATGCCCTTCAATGATCAGGATAGCTCTGAGGGCTTTGACGTTGAAGTGTCGGCTTCCCTGAGAACCATGATGGACGACTGTGAAGATGATCTCACAAGCTCTCTCTCGGCTGCCAATCGCACACCTGACCGTCGAAGGAATTTTTGGGTGATAAAAAATTTTCTAACCCACCTCATCTTGTGCTCTGTAAACCTCCACACTGCTCCGGAGGCTAATCCCGTTGGCTCTAATGTTCCTGGTCCGTTTGCTCCCTCGGCTCCTCCTGTCCCTACTCCCTCCCCTGCCCCTATCATTTCGATCTCTTCCTCTGCATTGGTCCCTATGGACATGACCCCCCTTCCTCCCCCACCACCTCAAAGGCATTTCATCACTCTTGTAGGGAAAACTGCTAGCATCGTCCTCCCCAAGAAGACCGAGCCCCTACCATTCAAGTGAACTAGCTCTGATACCAAGGATGGCTTGAGTAGCTCCAGCAGCAGTGCCGCCTCCAACAACAAGGATAGCTCTGGTGATGATGCAGACAACTCCAAAGGCCAGGAAGGGCAGCTGGGTTTTGGTTTTGGCACGCCAATTATTGAGGAACCCTTCACCAAACTATAATTCCAGGTTTTTGGTTCAACTCTTCTTCATTTGGGCTTCTTTTTGGGGACAATTTCCCTTCAGGGCGTAATTTCTCAAATTCAGCTTGGTATTTTTTTTGCAACAATCTTAAACACCATTATGTATGGATATGTTTTCCCTTTAAAAGGGAGGATCATCTTGACAACTCCAGTCTGCCTCTCCCCTTCAGGCAGACTGGCATTTTTTCTCTGATTTTGCTTATCTACAAGATTAATATGTTGCTTTGTACTTCTATCTATAACATTATATCCTTTTAATAGAATAGATCTAAACTTGTGTGTGTGTGTGTGTGTGTGTGTGTGTGTGTGTGTGTGTGTGTGTGTGTGTGTGTGTGTGTGTATGTATATATATACATATAGTATTCTTATTATTATTATTATTATTATTAAAATTTTCAATTTTTTTATTAATATCATAATATTAATATTTAATATTTAATAATTGTAATAAATACAATTATTATATAAAGGAAAATAGAACAAATCAAAATCAGGAAAGAATTTGAGCAAAAATGGAAGAGATAGATTTTAATAAAGCGGAGAAAATATTTCTCGACGTTCCGATGAAAGTGTCGATGGCGATGCTGAAATTTTATGGGATATTTAATGAAAGTCTAATTACCATCACTATTTCTCCATCCAACAAGGAAATTTTTACAAACATTGATGTCGCAAATCTTGTACAAGTTCAAGAATTAAAGAAGAATGAGTCAAATTAAGATCAAATAGAATTCCCATTACAAATCGATGATTATCATTTTGCAACTCAATTCATCTGTTAGGATTATTAATCCTCCCTTGACCAAACTGTCTATTAGATTAATTTAGCCTAACTTAGGAGTTTTAATTAATTAATTAAGTCCACTAGTACCATTGGGTCAACATGGCCTAATGGGGCCACATGTACTAGTTACTAGAGTGTGGGGAACACTGCTAGAGGCTATCTGCCACTGACTCCACTTGCATGCATCAGATTAGGTGCCTCCTAGGCCAATCCCTACATTTTAGGATCCACTAGGAGTCCTGGAACCAACCTCCTTCATTCAGTGGGAGTTGGAACTAGTTAAGCTTAGTTAATTTCTAGTTACATTCAGTTAGATCACAATCAATTCAGTTAGCGCTAGTTATGCATGGCTGCATGTGGATTAGGCGCCTTTTCTCACCTACCACTTCAGTTAGACTGAGTTAACTGTTTATTACTGATTGTGTGAGTTGTTTAGACATCTGGAGTTAACCATTTGGACTGTGATATTGATTGAGACATCCCGAGTTAGCTAGTCCATTAGGTACAGTCACATCCAATTGGTAGATTCTAATTATTTCCTAATGGATTCGAATTCTTCCTTATGTAAACTATTGTAACACCTGATTTAATTAATGACAATGATACTATAATTATCTAAGCTATAATCATCTGTTTCCTGTGTGGTTTGATTTTTTCAGTGTGTATCTTCATTCTCCTTTTACTGAATCAATAATATTTGACTCATTGCTTGAAGAGCTAAATGGCACGACAATTTTAACATCATTGTCGCAGCTAGAGACTACCATCTCATCGACATATTGTTGGGTTATAGCTGGTTGGAAACACTAGGAACATTCTCCATCATTTCAAAAAGAAGTGCATCACCTTCCTCCATGAGAAGAAGAAAATAAAGCTACATGATTTCTCAGTGATAGTCCCCTTATCACAAAGTACATACGAAGAATCAATTGATGGACGATATGAAGAGTTAGAAGAAGAAATAAAGATTTTAAACAAACTCATCATGGACATAGATAATGAGTTGGAGCACGTCCAGAGAAAGAGATAAAATTAAGGATTCGAGTTATGTTAACATCAGCAACATAAGGAAAAAAATCCAACAACAACATGATGACATTAAGAAGACACATAAGTTGGAAATTACAAAAATCAACAAGGTGTTATCAAGCAATACTGAAGAAATTTTTCGACTACAAAATCATAACAAAACATTCATTATGAAGATTAAAAAACTGAAACATAGTCGCAAGAAGGAGCAGTCCAATGAAGACCTCGAAGGAAGTGTTCTAGAAAATCAAGAAGAAAACTAGCACCTAAAGAATCTTATTCAAGAACTAGAGAAACAAATCGATAAATTAAAAGAAGAAAAAAAGTCGCAACACAAAAGGTTCGAGAAGATTCATAATAAAAACAATCTACTGGAGAATAAAATAGCACAAATCCAGAAAGAAGCATCCAGACTCTCCGAAAAACAAAGTCAAGTCAAGGAAGTAAATTCAGTCATCATCACAGATAAAAAAGAAGTCAATACAACCGAAGAACAAACCTTATCAACACCCCAATCATAAACGTAATGTTGACCAACGACAGGGTCAAAATGAACACACAGAGGAGAGATGATGTCAGATGAGCAAGAACAACAAATCAAAATACAAAACAACAAACAAGAAGACCTATTCCACAAAGAAATCAAGTCAAGGAAGTGAAGGCAATCCTCGTCCCAGTTCAAAAGGAAGAAAAACAATCAATACATACACCTTACAGGCACCCCAATTATAATCTTCATTTTGACCAACGACATGGTCAAAATGAGCATTCACAAAAGAGTTGTGTTGACATGCAAACACCTTCACATCCTAAGTAACAATTGAGACGACCCATTCCCCAAAACGATCTCAAAGGTCTGATCAAAATAGATATGGGATGGACTACAACATATACGATGTGACAATTCTCTTGGGGAATCCGTAACTCGTATCGTCTTATTTCATCAAGTGTCATAAAGGATCTAGAGATGACAGTTCAAGCAAAATCAGACATTGTTGTCAATGAAGCTTTGAGGACAAAGTTTCCCTTAAGGGGAAGGGAATGTAACAATAAAATAATAAATTAATATTAATATTAATTTATTATTTTATTGTTACAAATTACTTCACTTATATGTTGGTGATAATTAGCGTCTCTTAGTTTAGTATCTTCATCAAACACTTTGGGCAATGGTATGGATATTGTTTTTTATTAAGGATCATGTAGGTGTTTAATGTTGATTTATTATATCAGATTTCAAGTGGTTTTCACTTAACATATATCTTGTCTTTACATGCTCTGATTTACCAAATACCACACCAATACTATAAACAACCTTCAAATTTATGCAAAGGGAATTATTAATATTAATCAGACTTATAAAATCAACACCACATAGCTTCAATAGGTTTGAATTAGCTACAAGATTCTAACCAGAGAATGTAAGCAACTTATAGGCGTTGCTATGGGTTAAGACAGCCCTTCATATGCATAGGAGAGTTGTGTACCATCGATTAAGAAATATATATCAGCGTTGAAGAATATTTCCCCATAGGTGGCAGGTTACTAGCAGACCAGTTTTCCTTTGTTGTAGTGACTTCTTACCTTGTCCATAATGAAGTATATGGTCACAAATGACAAATGAATACCTTCTAACTCATCCAACATTAAAACGACAGTAACCACACATTGTAACTTGGAAGGGGATATTACACATAAATATATATGTTTTCTTACAAAATATGCATATTTCATTTATTTTTTAGTCTATGTGGTTTTTTCCCAATTTTTTATCTGGCTTCCAATTTGATTCACATTTTGGGCTCTACTCGTTCGATCACAGGTCCGGTTCTAATAACATTGGTGTTGGCATTCCTTATACAATGATGATAGAAACTTTCAGTTACTCTATGGAACATTTGTACATTTGAGAGAGAGATAAATGTGTTGTATTCCCTCCTTGCTTATAACCTTGGTCTAGTGGTTGTATTCCCACCTTGTTGTTGTTGGTCTTGTGGGTAAAAGGGTTGTCTTCCCACCTTGTGGTTACACCTTTGGTCATGTGGTTTGAAGGGGTGTTTACCCATCCTTGGTTTATGGTCTTTTGTTGACCTTTTCTTGTTGGTCCAATGTGTTAACGCCTAACTTAAGCATGCCACTCCACCTTTTATCTTGACCCTAGTACCCACTCCTAAAGACATCAAAATATTAAATTATAATTTTATGTTTGTTAACCATCCAAAAGAAAGGGTGTATTGAGAAACCCTAAGTCAACAAAGAATTATAAGGGGGATCCTTCTATAAGGACTTTAAGAGGCTATAAATAAAAGTTCATCCCTCTCTATTGTACCATCTTGAAGACAAAAAATCAGCTCTAATTTTGTCGTGACTGTCTAGGGTTTTTTGTCTGGGTGACATTTGGGGTTCCTACCCTTCCTATGCTTGGGATCTCTCTTGTTTCCTGCTCTACTTTAGTCGGTTGTCCCATTATAAGGGAAATCTCTCCTCCTCTTCTTCATGTGTGTGAACTATGGGTTGATTCTTGGATTGTTTATGTGGGTCGTTGTTCATGCTCACTGTTTTGAGGTGGGATGAGGTTTTTATGAAGGTTGTTGCTCTTTGTTGACTAATCTAGAGGAGGCTGAGGTTGATCTTGAGACTACTGTACCTTATTATGAATAGCTTGCCACATGATTTGTTGAGGTCTATTTGGGTCTACATTATGTCCTTGAGGTTTCTTATAACTATTGAGGGTTGCTTGGGAATGTCATTTCAACTACTAGGCACCTATTGATTGTCATGATCCTTTATTGTAACTGACTAGTCCTTTATTGCAACACATTATCTCTCACTCTCAGATTTGTACATACCCTCAAGTAAGTGTCATATTTGTTCCAGTTGATTGATTTGCCTATAAGAGGCGAAGTCTGTTTTAAAAGTTAATTTTCTTATTATAAGGAAGGTCTCAACTCACCAAGTAATCAAACTTGTTCTTTTGTATTTTGAGTTAGATCTATTACTATTGCTATAATTTTGTCGAAATAGTCATACTATTGTTGTTGTCATTTACATGTTAATGTTACTATATGTTTCAACTTTAACACAAGGACCTCTTGGGAGTGTTAAAGTTGAAAGAGATGAAAATTATGTTTTAATGTACTAGTTGAAAGAGATGAAAATTATGTTTTAATGTTACAATTGTACTATCTTGGTTCACTAGGTTTGTTAGTGCAAGTGTATTGGGAATTTTTTGTTCTTTATTAGGCCTAGGCTTCCATCTTTGGTTTCCCCTTGGTTGGGTGTTTTGCTAAAATATAGGAGTAAACCTCATTTGTTATTCTTTCTTCTTTTCTAGATTTGTTATTTTGTTATTTGATTTGTTAAGTAATCAGACTTTTTCTTTTGTATTGCGAGTTAGATCTATTGCAACTTTTATAATTTGCCTAAATAGTCATACTATTGCTGATTTCATTTACATGTTATTGTTACTGTATGTTTCAAATTTAACAAAGGGACCTCTTGGGAGTGTTAAAGTTGAAAGAGATGACGAATCTATTTTAATGTAGTAGTTGAAAGAGATGAAAATTATGTTTTAATGTTACAGTTGTACTATCTTGGTTCACTAAGTTTGTTGGTGCAAGTGTATTGGGAATTTTGTGTTCTTGATTAGGTATAGGATTCCATGTTTGGTTTCCCCTTGGTTGGGTGTTTTGATGAAATATAGGAGTAAAGTTCATTTGTTGTTCTTTCTCCTTTTCTAGATTTGTTATTTTGTTGTTTGATTTGTTAAGTAATCATACTTGTTCTTTTGTATTGTGAGTTAGATCTTTTACTGTTGTTATAATTTTTTCTAAATAGTCATACTACTACTGTTGTGATTTACATGTTATTATTATTGTATCTTTCAACTTTAACTCAAGGACCTCTTGGGAGTGTTAAAGTTGAAAGAGATAAAAATTATGTTTTAATGTGAAAAATAATTTTTAATGTTACAATTGTACTATCGTGGTTCACTAAGTTTGTTGGTGCAAGTGTATAGGGAACTTTTTTTGTTCTTGATTGGGCATAGGCTTCCATGTTTGGTTTCCACTTGGCTGGGTGTTTTGCTGAAATATAGGAGTACCGTTCGCTTGTTGTTCTTTCTCCTTTCCTAGATTTTTTATTTTTTTATTTGAGTTGTTAAGTAATGAGGATGAGAGGATCACATCGTCTAGGTTGAACCCTTCCTATACAGTGATGATAAACTTGCAGTTGTTGCATGGGACAAATGTGGACCACATATCTTTGAGAGAGAATCTTGTTATGTTATGTTGAATTTGTGATTATCCCACTTGTTATGTTATGTTGACTTTGTGGTTATCCCACTTGTTATGTTATGTTGACTTTTTTATGTTGACTTCATGGTTAGCCCACTTGTTATGTTATATTGACTCCGTGGTAAGTCCACTTGTTATGTTATGTTTGTGGTTAGCCTTCTTTGTGTGTTGAATTGTGGTTATCCCTCTTGTGGTTATTTTCATTAACCCTTATTTTAACTATGCGCCCTCCTTAATTTGGTTACTTACCACTTTGATTTGACTTATAAATTGATGATGTCATGCCTAACCTAATTGTAAGGGAATCCCTAACGTCACTTAGAAGGACCTTCTAGGAGGACTTTGAGAGGTTATAAGAACTAGTATAGCCTTTGTTGATCCACTACAACAAATCCTGGAATTAGCGTCCCAATTAGCATCCCTTTTTAGTGTAATTTTTGTTTACATTGAGTGGTCAAACTAGACGCTAAATGGGACGCGTCATGGACAAAACTTAAAGTGTCTCAAAAAACGTCTTTTTTTGCGTCCTAGATAGCATCATTTATGACGTCCAAAATAGCGTCTATTTTTTCTGCTTCGAGAATAACGCCCAACTTTGCTTCCTAAACAACGTTGAGGTTTGCTTCCTAAATAACATCCTATTTTGCTTCCTAGAGAGCGTCCACTTTTTCTTCCTAGAGAGCGTCCACTTTTGCTTCCTAAATGACATCCCCATTAGCACCATATTTGCATCCAAATTAACGTCCAATATTGCATCCATTTGTGCTACCACTTTAGCATCCCATTTTGCACCACGTTTTACTTCCAAATATGTGCCAATTTTCGCTTCCAAATTTGCACCAATTTTTGCTTCACCATAAAGTAACAAATGGTTAAGACAACTTTGTATTTTAATAGGGAGTTTATTATGGATGTTGTTTAAGGTTTAATGCTAATACCAATTCTCATTCATATATGTATATATAAAATAATTATCTTATAAAAAAGTTATTGTAGAAATTTTACTATTAATAAGAATTAAGAAATTTATTTCTTAACAAACAAATCTTATTATAGTTATTAAAACATTTTTTAGTTGTTTTTTAAATATCCTTAATTTTAACATAATATTATTATTTTCCTAATGAAAGTGTACATAAAACTAGTATTTTTAATCATTTTTTATCCATAATCAAAGTTCAGTAATTCACTATATTATGTATAATAAATTAAAACCATTATTCTCATTCATTTACTCTTAATATACATAAAATATTTATGAAATCAATGATTTATAATATTTATTATATCGTTTTATTTATCATATTAGATATAAGTAGAATATTAATGTAAATTTTTTTTTAATTATGTTATTCTTTTAAAGAAACATAGACAATGCCGAAAAAATAATTTATTTTTAACAGTCTTGTGAGATGAAAAACTAGTTTTTATCTTTTAACTTCTATATAAATTATGAGAATTAAGAATTTATTTTTCATGTTTTATGCCATCTTTTAATTTCTTTGTAAATTATGAAAAATAGTGAAGACAATTTTTATATAACTATATTATTTATATTTGAATTAACTTTATGCTTACTAAGTAATGCTTTTGAAAGCAATTATGAACCGTTTCCAATTAAAACAAACCAAAAAATAATAATAATAACATCTTATAATTGTTAGTTAAAATTATTAAGACTAATGTAGATAAAATTAAAATATTATCATTAAACAAATTTATAAGAAAATATAATATATAAAATGAAATGACATAAATTAATGTTGTAAATTGAATATTACATTATCTTATATAATAATTTTAAAATGTAATTATAAACCAAGGAATGAAACGCGGCAGGTATTCTCTGCGACTAGGGCCTAAACCCTAGCCACCGCTTTGGTTTTTCGTTTGCAGGGGTGCGATCTCAGCCGTAGCAGTCGTGCAGGGTTCGTTTGCTTGCAGGGCCTCGGATCGACGGCCTTCAGTTCGCTTTTTCAGCGTTTCTTTTGTTTTTGCTTGCGTTTTGGAGCACAGGTCTGGCTACCGTTCTGCTTAGATGGCCCCAGATCCGTTTGTAGAGAGGGATAATGATCCGTTGGAAGATTTCAAAGTGTTAGTCCGCTCGGCTGGGCCTAAATCCAAGCCTTCTCGCTCGTCTAAGTTTGTTAGGAAGATGGAGGAGATCCCTTCTCTGGAGCTATCTCCAGAGGAGCCTTGCAGTCTTGCCCTCCTTCTGGTAGAAAAGGCCCTCATCGGAAAGTTTACGGGGTTATGGCCTAGCGCCAAAACGGTGGAAGCATGGATGGAAGACCGTTGGAAGCCGTTAATGAATGGATCCGTCTCTCTGTGTGCAGTTGGTAGGGGGTTTTTTGTCTTCAGCTTCTCGAGGAAAGAGGATCGTGATCTAGTGTTTAGATCTGGACCCTATTTCATGGGATCGAGGGGGCTGTTCTTAGCCCCCTGGACTCTTGATTTCAATCCAGAAGCTGAGATCACCGCTGCCCCTGTTTGGGTTCGGCTGCCTCATCTTCCCCTGCATCTCTGGGGGAAAAGATCTCTAGAGGATATTGGAAATAAGCTTGGACGTTTCCTGGACAGTGCAGAGCCGAAAGGGGATCAATTTACCTGCGCCCGTATTTGTGTTGAGGTTAACCTCGAGAAAGGACTTCCGGAAGCCATTCAGCTCTCCCTGGGGGAATGGTGCCATATCCAAGAGCTGGACTACGAAAATATTCCTTTTAAGTGCCTCCGGTGCCATGCTTACGGACATTTCGCAAAAAGCTGCCCCAAAGCCTCTGAGGATGTGGGACCAGTCAAAGAAGATGATTTTCAGCCAGTAACTAACCGGCGTAGGCAACCAAGGCGAAAGGAGTCGCTAGCCCAGACTCCGAAGGTCACTCAATCATCTGCGGCAACTCTAGAAAATAAAAACAGCTTTGATGCGCTGAAGGAAGATGAAGCCCTAGATCCAGAAGCAACAGCAGCTAAGGAAGATCCTCCGCCAGTCAAAATCCATTCGAATCCCGCCCCCCCAGATTCAGTAGCTGCGAGAGAAATCCGGGCTTCAGAACCCGATCCCTCTGCCCATGCTGGTCTGGCTGTTTCAGACCCCTCTTCCGGCTCTGTGGATTCTTCTGAACCTGATGACATTTCAGTCCCGTCTCCACCTCTTACCCGTGGGCGAAAGTCCAACAAAGCGTGTAGAGAAAAGGAGGCGGCTTCCAACATTTCGCTAGGATCCCAGAAAAAGCTGGATCCCTTCCTTAAGGGGCAATTTTCATCCTCGGTTTAATGCTCTGCTTCTGTCTTCTTCTTTGCTCATAGTTTGTGAGAATTTACTCATGTATGCTTTTTTGTCATCTTCTCGAATTAGCTCAAGATGTAGATGGGATTTGTCTCCCAAGACTTTCACAAGAAGGTTGGCAGCACTGTTAGAGGTCACCAACCTTCTTCAGATCTGTAACTTTCTGATTCTGGCTTGCTAGAACGCCGCTTAATGTAGCCTAACCGTTCTTGTCAAAAAAAAATAAAAAATTAAAATGTAATAAAAAAACTATTTAAATAAAATAATAACATTTTAAAAAATAATAAAGCCTATAAAATTATATAAATTATACAAATAAAATGATAATATTTTTAAAAGTAATAAAAAACTATAGTTTTTTTAAATGAATGAAATATATTTTTATCTAAATTTTAAATAATAATTTATTTTATTTAAAATATAGATAAAAATTTAACCGCTAAACAAATTTAAAAACTAAACCTTATATATAAATTCATTTCAATGAATCTTAGATATTCGCCTACTTATGCCTCCTTCATTTACACCTACCAAAGGATCAAGGTTCTTATTGCTTCAGTATCATTTAACTAATTGAGTTTTGTTTATAAAAAAAAAACTTGGTATTATTCATTCTCATTCATTTGTTTAAGTGCTATGATTTTTATTTGAATGCTATTAATTTCTTTTTTTTTCAAAAATTTATGAACAAAGAGCTAGGGCTAGTGAAAACTTTGAGCCTCCAGTGAACTTTATTGAATATGTTTTCCGTCCACTTGAAATCTACTAGGAACCTCTCCAATTGAATATTTCATTATAGGCATTAGAAATTTGGAATAAAAAAACTCAAAAACTCAAATAAAAAAATTATCATAAACATACCATAGATTGGTTACTTTCCTCCTCCCCTAATGATTTAATTCTTCTTCTTTGGCTCTCTTCCTGGCTAATCCATCTCTCTCCAACTGTATTCGATTTATTGGATCACTTTCATTCATGTTCTGAAAATCAATGAAACTAGTTAGAAGAAACTAAGAAAAAAATTGAAATTACAGCGTTTCCTTAAGCTACCTTTGATCTTCTGCATATATTCTAAGAAAACCAATGAAATACTATAACCTTTGATCTTCTGCATATATTCTCAAAAAACCAATGAAATACTATTCAGAGCAAACAAATTTAGAAAAAAAATCTAATTACATTCGGCTTCATGGATGAGAAAGTTGTAGTATTTAGCCTGGGTTGACCTCCTGCAAAACAATAAGAAATTGCATTAATGAAATAATAAAATAATAAAAACCTTTTAATATGATATAAAAGTTGTCATCAAACTGCAATGTTCAGAGCTATTGAAAGGGAGATAAGAGCTATTAAATCAATAGCATGGGAAGGGCAAAGCAACTAAGCATCAGAAACCGTACCAAGGAGCGAATGTAGTGAATGCATTTAAGGAGGAAATCATAGTATATATTAAAATAATTGTATATATTAAAATAATGGTCTATATTATTGGAATTGCTTCTAATTTTTAATATAATGTTTCTAATTTATTTTTAGTTTTTGTTATTTTATTTTATAATGTCTTTTTTTTAAATATTAATATGTTTTTTAAATTATATTTTTTATTGGAATTGTTTCTAATTTTTAATATAGTGTTTTTATTTTGTTTATATGATGTTTCTTTTTACTAGTGTTTGTTGCATTGTTTAACATTTTTTAAATTATGCTTAGTATTTTTAGTTTTTGTTATTTTATTTTATGATGTTTATCTTTTAATATTAACATGTTGATGTTTCTTTTTTAAATATTAACATGTGTTTTATATTATATTTATTATTTTTAGTTTTTGTTATTTTTTTTTATGATGTTTTTTTTTTAAATATTTAGTAAGTAGGAAATTGAATAATTACTTTGTTTTATTTTTTTCTTAATTTGTTTTTAATTTTAATATTTAGTTTGTAGGTTAAAATAGTTCTTGATTTAGAATCTATGTATACAATACTATTAATGTTTTTTATATTAAGATATAAAAATTAAAACATGTGATTTTAAATTATCTATATATTTTGGCTTGTGATATTTTCAAATGTATTAAGTGTTTCATAAGTTGTGTTCTTTTTTGAAAATATTGATTTATTGTTAATTATTATTATATAATTTGTTTTTATTGTTGTTTTAGTTTTTCTTTTTTTAATGTTTCTTTTAGGATTGTTTGGTATAGAAGTGAAGTGTTATTGTGTGATGGTTTTATGTATTTAATTATCATAACAATTTTAATATGACTATATATATTAAATATTGAATCTACTATAATAAATAAATAGTTAAAAATTAGTCCAGTGGGGTAGCTCAGTTGGTTGGAGATTATGTGCCCAACATGTTAGTAGGTCGAGGTCAACGCTTGAATTCTCTATCCCTTCCGGGGACAAGTTCCCAAAACTAGTGCTTACAGGGTGAGGTCCCTTTGGGTGGGCCCCTTGAAATTCTTTCCATGAAGCTATGGCGCAACGAACCACATAAAAAAGCAATAAAAATAAAATAAAATGGTTAAATGGTAATTATCAAAGGTATCAACAAAATTTATGTAATAAATTATTGATCCACATACATATGAAACTCAATAATCAAACTTGGAATAAACAAAATATATATAAGAAGAAAAAAATACTAGCTTATATTAGATGAAGGCTTCATAACATTTTGATATGATTACATGTGTGTCCACATTTGACAAGTCAAAAGGCTAACCATTATTTAATAATATACCTAACTAATTAACCAATCTAATTTGATAATGGGGTGTGAACCAAATCCAAACATCATATTGTGATGGATGGGCCTCCCATTCATACCAATTCCTCCTAATTGAAGGGGAAAGGATCCCTTCTTTCTTCCTCTCAGGTGAAATGTGAGAAAACTAAAACCAAGTCTAAAATGATAGTTGTTGAGTTGTGCTGCAAAATAATGAATACATTGAAGAGAGTGTTGGTTCAGACTAAAGCGGGTGACTACATAGACTAAGGTGTGAAGGTGTGCCTCCAAAGGAAGTTGAACTGAGCAAGTCCCTACATTAACCAGGGTGGGAGGGCATGTCTCCAAATGAACCCAATCTAGATGTTGTCATGAAGAGTTGTTGGGCTGAGTAGGTGCTTACACAGAACAAGGTGGGAAGGAACACCTCCAAATGAATCCAATATGGATGTTGTTGTGAGGTGTTGAACAGAAGTAGGAAGTAGGGCACAATTCCTCGCGCTAACCCTGGCTCAATATGGTGCTATTCTGGACGATTTTTTGGAGGCTATTCTAGGCGTTATATGGGATACTATTTTGGACGCTGATTGGAATGTTAATTAGCGTCTAAAATAGCGTCAAATTTTAAAAAGAGATGCTAATAATGCCATTAAAAGCGCCATCCCATGTAAAAGCGTCCAATTTTACCAAAAAATGATGAAAAATACACTAAAAGTGATAGTGGACGCTAAAAGAGACGCTAATCACAGGGTTTTGTTGTAGTGTGAGAGTAATGTCTTTATGGCACTTTGGGATTTGTTTTGGCATGGAATCTAGGGTTTCTAGGCACACTTGTTTATGACGTCAAAAGTTTGAAGGTTGTCTCTGCTTCAGCGTTATTTGGTTTTGGGTCTACATGCAACACCAAACCTATCCTTACTTAGCACTTTCCTTTATGAGGATTTCTGCAACAATCTTTGTTCTCCTTCACAAGTGCAAGTCCATACTATTGCTTGTTGTGGATGGTATTTTGATACATTAATTGTCTTTAACTATTTGAGGGATACTTTGGCATGTTGATTGATTTTTTGGGGCTGATATTGACTGTGTCGTACCTCTTTGAGTGGATGGTTAATCTGTTTACTTGTCCATCCTTTTTATCAACATTATGGTCTCTTTCTCAGGTATGTTTATGCCCTTAAGTAAGGGCCAATTTGTTCCAGTTATTGACTTGCCTCTGAGAGACAAGATTTGATCTAGAAGTTAAAATCTTAGTACAAGGAAGGTTCTTCCCATCAAGTAAGTCATCATATCTGATTTTGTCATATTTCTTCTGTGATTTTGTTGTGTTGACTTTCTTTTACTGTTTGAGGGATACGTTGGTGTGTTGGTTATGAAGCCCACAATAATGTACATTCCATGAAACATGTGATTATAAATTTCTGTCATAAAAACCCGATTGCACTATACGATTCCCAACACCCAAAACATTCTTTATGGCTAAAACCTTAGGCATGAATTCATCAATATATGAGACAAAAAATGGCTGGTAAATTTCTGAAATTTTCATCTATGCTTAGAATCTCAAAAATATTTCATCTATGGTTAGAATCTAAAAAAAAGTCCAGCTGGCATTGTTAATCAGGTACTTGATTTTTCTTATCTTCCCATGTCTTTTCTTGTCTTTTCATTGAAAATTTTGCATTGAATGCATCTTGTTTCTTCCCATCTATTTTCATGTCTTTTAATTGAACATTTTGCATAGAATACATCTTGTTTTGATTTGATTCAGTCATGATATAGAATCCTTGTCTCCATTCCCAATGTTACAATTTATAAAATAATTATGTATAATATTCGATCTATGAAAAATGTTTCCTATAGACTCAGACATGAAAGGATCACATCATCCAGTTTGGGCCTTCCTTATATGGTGATGATAAAACTTACAATTATTGTATGGAACACTTATGGACCATATACCTTGAGAGAGAAAGATAAAAGTTGGTTTCTTCTCCTTATGGGTAAAAGGTTTGTTCTCCCACCTTGTTGGTACACCTTGGTCTTGTGGGTAAAAGGGTTGTTCTCCCACCTTGTTGATACACCTTGGTATTGTGGGTAAAGGGTTGTTCTCCCACCTTAATTGATACATCTTAGTCTTACAGGTGAAAGGGTTATCTACCCACTTTGTTGTGCCACCTTGTCGTTAGCCTTGGGCTTGACTTGGTCTTGTGTTTCCCTTATTGGTCATAGCACCCCTCTTGAGTGTGGTACCTTGACCCTTTTGTTATGATTGAATTAACTTTATTGTTATTGGAAACCCTCCCTAATGTATGACATCTTGACCTTTGAGTAAGCCCCAATTCATTGAAATATTAGAAGAGGAATCCTTCTAGAAGTCTTTAGAGGCTATAAAACCAAATCTTAGCCTCCATTATGAAATTGACTTGGAGAGATATCCCAGCTGTATGTTTTATGTCTGATTTAGGGTTTTGAGCATCTCGGTTTGAAGGTGACATCAAGGTTTTAAGGTTGTTTCTTTTCTTTTGTGGGTAAGGTTTGTTGTAGGGCTTGATATTTTGGGTCGTTGCTTGTCTACGATAACATAAGGGTTGTCATTTGCTTGTTGTAGGGTGCCAAGACCTGTGTACGCTACCATGAAAGTTGCCATGACCTGTTAAGGATGTTGTGAGGGTTGTCATAATTTTTGTTGAGCCTACTAGGAGTTGTTGTGACCTTTACTAAGCCCTAGGGGCTTTCGTGACCTGTTTTGTGGCCTCTCCCTTCATCGTGGACTGTATTGTGGGATGTACCTTCACTATGGGCCTTTCTTGTAGGTTGCAACATTCACCATGGGCTTGTTTTGTAGGATGTACCTTCACTGTGACCTGTTTGAGCCTGTATAAGGGTGTCATTGCCTCTCTTAGCCTCTTTAAGGCTATCGTTGTTGTGTATGAGGGTGTTGTTATCTTTGTGAAGGTGTTGCTACTAGTTGAGGGTGTTAGTGTATGCTTTAAGGCCACCTCTACATATTAGAAGGGTGATTTTATTTATTTGTTGTATGATTGTCCTAAAGACTATCATTTATTGTAGAAAGGGTTTTACAATTATGGATTTCTTTTTTGGTTAGCACCTTGAATTTGACCCTAGATTGTTTGTGGGCTTATCACTAAACCTTGGACTGTTTGTTGGGATTCCACTTTAGTGGGTTGTTAGGGCATATCATTGATTGCTTGTGACTGATTGGTGAGGTCACAACTAAATATGAGTTTTTATAGGGGGCTACTATCTGTTTGGGATAATTTGAGTAGGCCCTTGCTTGTGTTGGACTGCTCAGAGTGGATTACTGCATGAGTGGACTCGTTGTAAGCCTAACCCTACCCTATAGAACTTTATCTCTCTCTCAGGTATGTCAATTCCCTTAGATAAGGGCCAAACTTGTTCCTTTACTGACTTGTCTCTGAGAGACAAGGTCTTATCTGAAAGTATATCCGAGTATAAGGAAGGTCTAAACCATACTTTTTTTCCCATTTAGATATTTTATTAATGCTATTGTTAGTCTTGTTTAATTTATCTATTACTTCCCTACATAGTATGATTTCTTGTTTTAGTTGTGTAAATTTAACACGGTTATCCTTACGAGAATGTTAAAGTTGAAAGAGATAAAAATTATAATTATACTATCTATTATTTGTTACTGCTTTACTTTTACTTCAATATTTTTATTTTATTTGATATGTTTTAAAGTAGAAGCTTGTAATATTTTTGAAAAACCCTAACCTAAAACTTCGACAATTCTTGGCAATGTGTTGTTATTCATTAAAATCATATTTCTGGTGTTCTTCATATTGGTGTTAGAAATTTGTATATAGGTGATAGTTAATAAACTGTACCTAAGGAAGTTCCAGATCTTGCATAATTTTATTCCCAACTCTATAAGTCTATCGATTCCTAAATTTCTATTACGTTTTGCATTAATAATAAATTAGAAATAATGGCTCTTTCTTTTGTATATTATCGGGAAGTGTTAGAAGGTTAGGATGGAGACAAAATATCAGGTATTTTCCCTTTAGTAACTTGTGTGTTTGGAATAAAGCAGTTACTTTTTATTACATTAATGAGGAATCTAGTGGCGTTCTAGGATGTTGAAAGTCATATTTCATTTTTCTCAAGGCGATTTTTTATTATAAAACTGCCAACAAATTTACATCAGCCCTTATGATTGCACTTTATCCACCCTCATGTTGACTTTGAACAAATTTACACTCATTGTAGCCTACGAGGGATTTTTATGACTACGAGGCTTGTCTTTTAGCTACTTTTCTTAGCTCCAAATCTTTGCAAATATTTATCTCTCCTTCATAAAATTGAAAAGTATCTTGTAACATACCACACACAAGATTTAATGGCACATATAAGCTATTTAAATAACTTAATTTAGGTCTATATAATTCTCTTTTCAGTAATTGCCAGCAAGAAGTGTTTCCTACGTCAACACAATATTATCATATAATACAATAGCAGTGTACAAATTATGAGCATGACTGACATATGATACAAACATAAGAGTGCATATTAGTTCCTTTTTTCTATGGTGGAATTTTTCCACATTTAAAATGGGGCAATGATGGCTAAAAAGTGGCCAAAAAGTGCAGGGCCTTATTGTATAAGTTTTTATTTAAAGTTTGATAAGACTTTGTAGGATCAATTGTCAATACGTTTAAAAAGCTAGGCTATCTATGGATCCGTCTGGAATATTTTGTCAATTAAAACAAGGATTTGAGATTTGGACTGAAAAAAAATAGGCTATCCATTGACCCCGCTAGGCTATCCATGAATAATACTTCTGAAAACCAACAACTCTCTATTCCTAAACCCCTTGTCTTTAACAGATTTTCAAACTCTTTTAAATTGCCTGAAGGGTTTCCTTCACCCTAATTTGCTCCACCTCTTATAAGATCTTCCTCTGTGAATAATACTTCTGAAAAATCAGCCTTGTTTGAACCATGTTCTTCTTCCTGCCTTTCCTTTTCAGGTGTTCATAACAATGAGCACAAAGGTTAGCATGCAAACTACCCTGCCTGCAAAAAAGCACTTGAGAGACTAAAAACCAGAAACAAAGGAGTAAGCTTGTACATGATGTCTCTCCCTAGAAGTAGCTCTGGTTTCACCTCCACAAACCCACAGGGTGATACCTCGTTCCATCCAGGAAGAAATCTTCCCGATACTCCATTTCGACAGTTTTCTCATGATGGCCTTTCTAAAAGAGAGTTCATGCCACATAGATCATCAACTCCACATGAAACTGTCTCTGATGAAATAAAGTTGCTTAATTACAGTAATTATCAGCAACAACTAACTAGCCAAAATATAGATGCAATAGCCTCTGATATTATGCTTCTACGGCAAAAAGCACAGACTGAGAAAGAACACATTGCTTTGCTAGAAGCTAAAATTGATCACTTTCTTGCAGGACAAGAAGAAGTAAAAAATGCAATTATCTTACCATGTCAAAAGTTAGAAAAAATGCTAGATGTCTTAGAAAAAATGATGGCCAAAACCCAAAATGTAAGTAATAAAAAGAATCATGTAAGCCAAACTACATTAGAGCTTGCAGCTAAAGGTCATAAAGCCAAACATGAAAGAAGATACTCATTTGGAATTATGAGTATTCAAGATGACCAAAGACTAGAATTCCTTTTTGGTCAAGGAATGGAAGACCAAGCTGAACTCAACGAGTTAAAAGACATGGTCTCCTAGTTTAAAAGAATGCTAAATGCCCTTTTAGATAAATATTTATCAGCATTCAGAATCCCTAAAAGAGAGAACGTCAGATCTTCAAACCCAACCAATCAAGAGCACAACCATCCTCAGATAACATGACCTCCTCTTCCTTTTGATACAGAAATGCCAGAACTTCCTGACACTTCTCCTTCGACAGTTCCTCATTCTCTTGGTTTCGGAATAAATGGGATGAACAATCTGATCTCCCAAATGCCTGATAACCCTGTGTTGAACATACAATGCCAATCCCGCGCCCAAATCCGAACAGCTATTTAGCTTTTTTCAAATTGGGTATTATACAAAAGAACACTGGACACCGCAATAACTGGCTAACAATTAGCACTCCAGCTGGTTGCTGGATTTTCAGGATTAGCTTCAGAATGGTGGCGCTGGATTCCCCAACAATCCAAAGAGGAAATGTTAAATGCAAGAGATGCAGACCAACAAATTCTTACTACCCTCGGTAAAGAATTCTATGGTCCTGATGAAAATGAAGATTATGAACATCTTGCATCTTTGTTTATGTCAGCTAGAATATGTGACCTAAAAAAAAGTGAAGAATATTTTTGTTCAATGCAAAAACTGTTAATTTCTTTTGGCAATGCTGATAAGCCTGCATATCTGAAGCATTATTTAAGAAGTTTTACTGGCCATGTCCCTGATGCTGTGGAATAAAATCTTAAAGATAAAAGCATTCCTTTGTCAGTTCTTTCTCTTGCTCAATTGCATGGATTCATCATGGAAACTTAGCAAGAACATTCTCTGGAGAAAAGAGTAGCTAAAGATTTTAAGCGGCACTCTTCATTTTTTTCCCCTGGTTTTTGCAAAGATGTTGCAAAAATGCCAGATTGGGGATGTGGTGCCCACAATAGAGGACACTTTGGGCGTGATTCATGTAGTTGTAAAAAGAAAAAGCAGCCCAAGTATACTAGTGCACCTAGATTTCATCCAGGTAAAGGCTACAAACATAAAAAGGGAAAAATTTTCAAGAAGAAAGCCTATTTTAAGAAAAGATCTGAACCTGTAGATAAAGAAAAATGTTTCATTTGTGGGAAAAAAGGGTCACTAGGATAACAAATGCCCAAATAAAAAGAAGAAACCTAGACTGGCTGCCATATTCTCAGAAGACCTAGATCCATCCTGGTGGGATCTAGCTTGGTGTGCAGCAGGAGACTATCACGAAGACGAGATCATCTTCTTACCAAAAGAATGTGATTCCTCTGATTCCAAGCCCGTTTTAGATAAATTTGCCCCTGATTCATCTGAGTCTTCTTCTTCTGATTTTGATGAAGACGCAAATTTAGGAGGATGTTCTGGTCCTCCTGATTTCAGCTTTTATATGTCCTCTTCTAACCTGCCTAAGGTCTCTACAGAATTTTGGATTGCTGAAATTGACAAAGAATTGTTTAAGACTCCAGTTCATCAATATACAAAAAGGCAAGATCTGAAAGATGAAAAGAGAAAGCTCTTAACAAGAATAAAATCAAAAGGGAAAGTATCAGCAGTAAGAGAGAAATCTATCTCTCCACAAATAAGCTAGAATCCAACATTCTACCAACCTCTAGATTTATACAAAGGCTATCTTGGCCATCATGAGGATAAACAAAAGTTCAGAAAAGATAAAGAGATTTTGCTTAGACTACAGATCAAAGATAACCAGGATTCTTTAAAGTAGTTGGTAAAAGAAATAGAGGAATTGAAAAGAATGCTTGAAATAACAATCAGAGAAAGAGACCAGTCCTCTGATGAAGAAATTTGCAGAGCCTATGCTGAAGCACTACAATCACCAAAAGCTGTTGAAAGTCCAAAACATTCTAAGCACACTAGCGACTCAGAAGCAGAAGATTTCCATAATGAAGAACCATCGCTAGGCTTTTTAGGGCTGTTCACTGGCCCTAAATATTACATTAAAATAAAGTTTTGTCCACCTGAATACAAAGCTTATGAGCTTGATTGTATGATAGATTTAGGTTTCCAAATGAATTTGGCAAAAGGAAATGCTATACCATCGTTGTACTGGGAAAAAACAAACGAATATGGTATAGCCATTGAAGGAACTCTTGTACAATTGAACGGAAGAGTTCTCGATTTTCCAATAAGCATCAGAGGAATGAAAGAAGTTCTGCACCTCAATAGACTAGATGATCTTAAGGAAGATTGCATAATAGGCTCATCTTTTTTACATAAAGTCAAACCCATTACAGTCGATGAGCCCAATATGATTTTTACTTGTACAATAAATGGCAGAAGAATTTCCACCTCTCTATACTATTCTACTTCTTTCAAATGTAAAAATCTTGTTCCTTAATCTAAACCCACTCCCAGTCTTGCAGAACTGTTCAAAATGGAAAGATGTATCACCTATGCAGAAATGCATAAGGAATCTGCCCTCTCTGAAATTTCCTCAAAATTAGAGAAGGATTGCACCTCAGAGTCACCTAATGCATTTTGGACGAGAGAAAAGTACTTTGTCTCTTTACCGTTTAACCCTCTGGAAAAACCAAAAGCCCAAAAATCCTCTACTGCCCTCATGTCTCCCTCAGAAAGAGAATTCTGTGCAAACAGAATTAAAGAACTATTAGACAAATGTCTCATAGAACCCTCTAAGAGCCCATGGGCATACCGAGCATTTGTCGTCAATAAACACTATGAGATAAAAAGAGGAAAACCCAGACTGGTTGTGAATTTTAAACCCTTAAATAAAATCCTTGAACCAGTCTGTTACCCTCTCCCTGATAAATCTAGTCTTTTGCAAAGAATAGCAGGATGTACAATTTTTAGCAAATTTGACTTGAAGTCTGGTTTTTACCAGATTCGAATTGAAGCAAAAGACAGGTTCAAAATTGTCTTTGTTGTTCCTCATGGGAAGTATCAGTGGAAAGTCCTTCCATTTGGCATCAATAATGCACCTTCATAATTCCAAAAAATAATGGAAGATATCTCCAGAGAAAATAAATGGGCATTAGTGTATATAGATGATATTCTTATTTGTTCCAAAAATTTGCAGGAACACTTAAAACATCTTCAAGAATTTTATTCTTTGGTTTTTAAACATGGGTTGGTTTTGTCAAAATCCAAAATGGAAATTGGCAAAAAGGATATTGAATTTTTAGGATACAAACTAAGTAAAGGACAGGTGATTCTTCAAGAACATGTCTTGAAGGTTTTTGCTCACTTCCCTGATCAGATCTTAGAAAAAGTTCAACTGCAGAGATTTTTGGGAAGCCTAAATTATATCATGCCATTCTACAAAGGACAGGTAGATGACATTCATTTATTGCAACAACGACTGAAGAAAAATCCACCACAATGGAATCAATATATGACAAATGCAGTAAAGACAATCAAAGAAAAAGTGAAACAACTCCCTCCACTCTCACTCCCGCAAGGATCTAGTCAAATGGTGATTGAAACAGATGCCTCCAATAAAGCTTGGGGAGGTATTCTCATAGAAAAACATGGTGATAAGGAGGAAATCTGCGGCTACACCTCAGGAGCATTAAAAAACGCAGAAATCAATTATTCGTTAAGTCACAAAGAAATCCTTGCAATCAAAAAGAGTGTAAACCATTTCAAGCTTTTATCTAAAACCTGTCAAGTTTATTGTTAGGACAAACCTGAAAATAATGCCTGGTATATTTAAGAATGAAAATCTTATGGCAGAAAATAGTTATAGGATTTTAAAATGGTTCCTTTGGTTACAAAACTTTGATTTTGACATTATATATAAACCAGGTTATTTAAATTGTGTTGCCGACATGTTAACTAGAGAAGAACTACAGGAGAAGCTCAGCCTCAATACGTTCAGCTATGGAACATCCATCTCGTCAAGTAAAAAATCCAAGGCCCGAATCTTCAATGATCCCTTGTCAGAAGAAGAAAGAGAATATGTTTTGAATTGCACCAGCAAAAAGGAAGCAGATAAATATCTGGCACTCTCTTTGATCCAACAAGTAAATGCCTCTCCTCTGAAAATTCAAATCTTGGAGAGATGGGAAAAACAAACCTTTAAAGGCTTGGAAAACGCTCTGCACCAGCTTCAGCAACTCAATCATGTTTGGATTGACACAGCTTATACAGATGGATGAGAATTGTATTATGTGGATATAGGCCCAGGGTTTTTGACATGGAATAGCTACAACCTCATATTGCAGTTCTGCAGAGAACAAGGAGAGATAATAATATGTGGAGATCCTTCTACACTTGTGCAACAACAATGGTCAGGATGGACAGAAGTTTTTCTTGACAAATTCTGTCCAAGGAAAGACTGGGTTCAACGACGTGCCAATTCATATTACACCTACAAGCAGACATGATCGCAACACACCAGAATCATATGTGGTTTAAATTTAAGCTCCGACATCTTGGAGGAGCTTACTCCCCTCCTGAACCCCCTGTTTTCACTCAATAGAAATACATAAGAATGGACAAAATTTGACGCCTCTTGGATAATAAAATTCATATCAGAAGGATTCCTCTAAATTCTAAAGTTGAATCCATTTTCCAAGGAGAATTCTATTGTATTCCTAATGGAGTCATGATCGGATCCGATGTGGAACAATGGTTTTCAACATGCTTATTTCCGGACACTGAATTTGGTTCTGATAGCGACTCTGACAGATTCGCTGGTTGTACATGTGGGGAAAACCCATGTATTTGTAATCATGACAATGAATAATGAAAAGCGTCGTGGACTGTTAATAGTAGCTCCACTATGTAAACAGTCCAGTCTAGTTGTTAGTCCGTAGATTCTTTCACATGGCTTGGGTGACTTACCCAACAAAAGGTGTGATTTGATCCACTGTCATGAGATCTGAATCAAGTCTTTTTACCGATAGGTGTAAGTTTCGGGTCACTGATTTACCGGCTAAATATGTATAAATAAGGTGATGCTCCCCTCATTTGGGCACCGAGTGTTTTTGAGTCTAGTAAGCTTTCTGCATTTTCTCCATGTGTCGAGCACTGTGTATGCTCTCCCTCTGTGCCTCGAGCGATCAGCTGGGATCAACAGTAGTGATCTCACTTGTAATGAGTCTGTAAAACCAATAGCGTATGCTCTCCCTCTGCACTTAGTGTGATCAGCTGGGATTAGAAACTCTGGTTAGTGTAAGTTTGCGCTTGTGATGATCTTCACCCTACGAAGACGAACAAGCTTTTGTGTCTGTATTAAGAAGATGCATTTTCTAAAGTCTTTGTCTCTCTCAAGTCGCGTTCGTGTTCGATCTTGGCATCTCTTGGCAAAAAAAATAGATGTTAAATTAGAAATAAATGTGATTTTAAATCTATCAGAAAATTTATAATATTTTGACACATGTGACAAAGCAAAATAAAGTTTTATATCTAAATATAATATATACACAAAATTAATGCTTTTTTTCAAAAAAAAAAAAAGGTGATAAGTGAGTCTCAAGGGTATGTATCATTTCACTTTCTCAAATAAAGTTGTACATATTTTAATAGCTATTCCAAAAAGTCATTCACATTACATTTATATAAAATACATTTTAATTGTAAAGTATATATTGAAATATCTTTTTATATATTCGATGAATTTAATAATTCTTAAATTAGTATATGTTAGCTTTTAAATATATATTTAAAATGTGTTTTTTTAAGGGTCATGACTTTATTTCAAAAGGATTAAGACATAAATAGTTCCATAGATGAAACAAGGATATCATTTGATCTTTGGAGTATCGAAAAAGTAGATACAAAGTTCTTATCTTACCACCTACGAAAACTATGTTCAAATTTATAATTTATTATTCCATTAATTTAATAATTTTTTTATCAAATATAATTTATTTTTTTCTAATTTATTATTCCATAGCATCTAACTGGCAGAGGATTTCCATTTTGAAATTTATCGGACTTTGTACATTCCCTAGAGCATTTTCCATTTTTCTTTTCTGCATTGGGTATAACATTTAAATGGTAGAGGATTTCCATTTTAAATTTTCTCCGTTAGGAAGAATGTCACTCTGTAAAATATGGTCAAACGCTTTTTTTCCGTTCGCAAGAATTAGTGTTTTTCCATGGGTCACTCAGATTTTTTTTCAAAACATAAAACATGGCGTCTATGTACTGCTAAAAAAATCTCCTCAATTTCAAAATTTAGGGGATACTTGTCTTGCCTCTTAGTAGTCCACGCCCTTATATTTTATATTTTTAGATATATTTTGTAACTAGTGTCACTAGACTGTGTTACGAGGACCATTTAATTTCTTTAGGTTTTACTTCTAGATTGTTTTATGAGGATCATTTAGTTTCTTTCAGTTTATAAGTTTTAAGTGGGATAATTTTATGTCAAAGTTGTCCAAAATTTGCAGCTTTGTTGCATGTCTGAGTGTTATCTATAAGTATGATCACGTTGAACTTGGCCCAACAACAATTGCAACTATTGCATACACTGGCACACATTCACAGGCACAGATATGTCACTTGATAAGATTTATAACCTTACTGTAAACTATATTATCTACCCACTTTCATTGTCGTGACAGATAATTATTGACTACCCCTTATAATGGAGTAAGCTAATTGTTCCATGTTTGAAACTTTTCAGGTAGTTTTGCAGGAATCCAGAGATGAAAGCTTTGCTGAAATCATGATTTTCATTATTCAAATTGCATTTTTTATTGTAGAAAAGGATTCAGCACCCTCAAAAACCTTTAGGCACTTATGCAATTCTAACAATTTCCCCTAGATTTTGACAAAAAAAATCACCGAAAAAATAGAATTCAAAACATAAAACATTTACCTTACACTCTTTATAATTAGGAAGCTTCTTTGAACATTATCATTTTGACTGTAAATTTTGTATTGATCCCTTTCAGTTTTTGAAGTTCCCACCCTCAACTTGCTTGCCATTATACCAAACTATTTGAGAAATTTATATCAATACTTTTTGAGAAATTTAAGTATCTTCTATATAAACTCATAATAATTTCGAGATGTCGGGTGACACCTGTGTGTTGTTCTACTTCTATACTCAATCAATTGCTAATATGTAAGCATGTCATATTTCGAAATTTGAAGGTATTCATCCATGATTAAGTGCTACAATAAGCTTTGTGTGGTGTCATGTATGCCATCTATTTGTATGAAGCATTTTGCCAAATATTGAGCGTTGAAACAATCAGATAAATTAGTATATGGTGTTATTGGAATTTATTCAAGACAACAATTTTCATGATTAATTCCAACACTCCAACAAACACCATAATGCTAAATACACCTTGGTCATGATAAGTGAAGTAATCCTAGTCTAATTGGATCTTAATTTTTGTTTGTGAAAAATAAAATTTCCGTGGCTTAATGTTGTTGATGTTTTGTAGCTTGGATAGGTATTTCCATGGGGTGGGTGTCTTGTGTTAAAGTTAGTGCAGCTGCGAGACCCATTCTCAGGGAGGATGGTACCCTAGTCAGTTAACTAGGGCAGAGTAAGACCTTAGAAGGTACCCTAGGCCTCCCAATTGTCTCCTCGGGTTCTTGGTCTAGGACCAAGTAGGTTAATGCCATGGCAAAGTCCCTAACATATGGTTAGGGCCCACATATGTCTCTAGGGTATTATGGTATGGGACTAGACTGTTTCTTGGACATGATGTCCAAGCAAATCCTACAGGTTGAGACAGAGACTTCTTGGTCTAGGACCAGGCAGATTCTTGGTCTGGGACCAAGCAGTCCCTGCAGGAGCATTCCTGGTCAGTTAACCAGGTGAATCTTGGTCAAGATGACCAAGATGATGATGTGTGATGGCCTTTATCCTAATCGGTTATTGCTAGGTTGTTTCTCAAGGGACTAGCAACCCCTTGATGATGCCATTAACACCTAACCCTTAGGAGCAGTACTGAGGACCAAAGGATCACATCATCCAGTTTGGATCTTCTCCTTATACAGTGATGATAAAAATATATGAAACAATGTACCTTGAGAGAGAGAAATAATTAAAGTCCTTGGACTTGTTGGTCCTATGGGTAAAAGGGGTTGTTTATCCACCTTTATGGTACACCTTGGTCTTATGGGTATGAGGGTTGCCTTATCTTCTTATTGTGACCCCCTTTGGTTGACTTATGGTCCTTTATCTTACTTGGTCCTAGCAGTCTTATTGTGTGTACCTTTGGTATGATGACTTTTACTTTATAGTTTTTATTTTTGGACCATTGGTACCCTATCCTAAGTCAACTTAACTTTATGGTTTTTATTTTTGGACCATTGGTACCCTATCCTAAGTCAACTTAACTTTATGGTTTTTATTTTTGGACCTTTGGTACCCTATTCTAATTCAACCTAATTTTATTTTATATTGTTATCATACTGTTATTGGTAACGATCCTAAGTCTTAGGGGTTACCTAAGAGACCTTTCTAGAAGGCTTGTCAAGATTATAAATTAAGCTCTTAACTTCATTCTTGAGGGCATCTTGACATGAGAAAAGTTCAGATCTGATCCTTGTCTGCTTGAGAACTTGTTGCTACTGGTTTATGTGTGATGCCTAGGGTTATTTTGAAGTTTCTGCTGCTCCTATCTTCTTGTAAACTAAGTCATGACTGTGTTATCATTGCTTGAGAAAATTCGTGACTGTATGTTTCTCTGTTGACTAGGAAGTGGCTTGTTTGTGTTGGTCGTGATCTCTTGTGACTGCAGCTGCCCTCTCCTAGCAGGTCATGAGCTTTTTTGTTACCTCTATTGCTAGGTCATGGTTGCTAGGAATTTTTAAAGTTGGACCGTGACTATGTCTTCTCTGCTGCCAGCGTGACTGTGTCTTCTTTGCTACCAACGTGATTGTATCTTCTCTGTTGCCAGCGTGACCGTGTCTTCTCTGTTGGCTGTAACTAATATAAAATAAATTATTAAATAGATTAGTTAATTATATGAAAGGGTGTAACCCTTCACGCTCAAGCCTATAAAGGCGAGCTTATTGTACATTTTACCCATCATCCAATATATTATTATTATTCACATTCTTTATTAAAATGATAGTTGGATTCGACTAACGGACAACCGGATTCGGTTGCTCCATTTGGTATCAGAGCGGATTCGCTCCTGCACTCTGAGCTCAAATTGGCTCATCAACCCCTACTTGAGCTCGGATTCGGCTCATCAAATTTTTATTCTTCCACTGCTCCATTTCACCCATATTCTATTCCATCCCTCGCCGCTCATCCTCTGATTTCTTCCGCTACTCCACCCTTCTACTCCTTGCGCTCATCCTCAATTTTCCTTTCTTCATTAGCCAACACTCTGCGCTCTCCCCTCATCCATATACCATCCTCTTCATTGCAGACCTGCGCTACTCCTCCACATCCACCATGCGGCCCTCCACCACGCCCACCTCGACGGCACCAGTTGTTCCCTCACACGCGTGGTCTTCTCCTCGTAGCCATCTGCAACCTCCTCCATCTGCCTCCTGCATCTGCCTCGTGCCCTCCCTTGCCCCAATGCCCTCCTCCATCTCTGCGGCATCAACCCTCCCTGCTCCTCTCCGCTTCCCTGCCCTCGCCGCCTTCTCACAACGCCGTCATCTCACAGCGCCGTCGCCCCCATCCACCTCCACGACTTGCAAAAAACAAACAAACAAAACAATATATAATAATTTATAATATAATATATTATTTCAATATATTTAAAAAAAATCAAATACTATATTGATTATAATATAAATAATATTATAATATTTGTATATATATATATAGTTTATAAATAAAATAAAAAAACTATATATAAAATATTATATAGTTTATAAAAAAAATATAATAACAATAATATTAGTTAATTAATTAATAAATATATTATTAGCCAAAATAGCGTGGAAATACCCACCTCCGCATACAAGGTCCAAGACCATGGATGAACTGAAAGACAAGATCGAAAAAATGGAGAAGGACATCAAGTCCCTTATCGATAACCAAGAAGGCTTGAAGGAAAAGATGCAAAATAACAATACATTACTCAAAAACGATCTTGTTTTGGTACTAGAAAGAAGGCTCGACGACAAACTTGACATCCTGAACGAAAAACAAAAATACATGGAAGACAAAATGAGTACCATAACGCAAAACATAAACACCTTAACACAGAATATGAGCACCATGACACAGAACCATAATACATTGATCGAGATGTTACAAAGGCTCATACCCAGTTCGGGCCAATTCAGCGGTCCACACATGCTAGATGCCTCATTTCATGTTGCCACCCAGGAAACACTCGTAAAGAATCAAGAAGAATTGCAAAAAGAAATAAAAATTAACAATGCGACGCTTAAGCAAGAGATAAAAACACAAGTACTGCCAGATATGGAGGCACGATTAAACAACAAAATAGACGCTATAAGTAAAATAGTAGAGAAAAGAAAAACTAAAAATCACCGCCAACAACGAAGCAATTCAGATGTGTCACTTTCATCGTCTAGTAGTTTCAAGCCACCATCAAACCATAAGGCAAAAGGAACTCAAGGTCGTCCTTACAAAGTGTACCCACCTAAGGCAAAAATAGAGTTGTCGAAATACAATGGGAGTGAAGACCAATGCGTTGCTTGGCTAAACAAAGCAGAAGAATACTTCGACATTTACAACATTCAATCTGACGAGGAGAAGGTGAAATATGCGTCAATGCATATGGAAGGGTACGCCTATAATTGGTACTTATGGTGGAAGAGAGATAATTTTACCTACACCTAGAACTTGTTCAAAAATTATTTTTTTAATAGGTTTCAAGGAATCAAAGAAGATGAATTTTTCAGTAAACTTACCAGACCACAACAAGTTGGAAACGTTGTTCACACATCAATGGGGATCCTTATCGACATGAGTATTTGGGTAGTCTGACAAGCAAAGACTCGAAACCTATTTAGGAGGTCTTAAACCACACCTCCAAAAAGAGTTAAAGTTACATGACATACGTAGACGTAAAGCAAAAGCCGCAGAACACAAATTGGAAGGAATAAAAACAAAAGGAGATAGCCATTATCGACAAGAAAAAGAGACACAATGTAGGTACTGTGCAAATACTTGGTCTCCCGACCATCAATGCCACAAACCTCAATCATACGCCTATGAAATGGAAAATAGATCAAAGTCATCTAACGGTTACTCTGATAATAAAAAGAAAAAGAAGAAAAACATATGTTGTCGATGCGGTGATGATTGGACCCCTGGTCACAAATGTAGGAACAATGAGACAATACAGTGCAAAATCATCAATGGAAAGGAAGTGCAAGTCTTTGCACAAGAGACCTTGTCCGATTCTAATACCGACACCGAGTGAGAATGAAGAACGACACTAGGAAAATACTTAAGCTTTGAGGACAAATCTTCCTTAAAGGGACTGGCAATGTAACTAATATAAAATAAATTATTAAATAGATTAGTTAATTATATGAAAGGGTGTAACCCTTCACGCTCAAGCCTATAAAGGCAAGCTTATTGTACATTTTACCCATCATCCAATATATTATTATTATTCACATTCTTTATTAAAATGATAGTCGGATTCAACTAACGGACAACTGGATTCGGTTGCTCCATTTGGTATCGGAGCGGATTTGCTCCTGCACTCTGAGCTCGGACCGGCTCATCAACCCCTACTTGAGCTCGGATTCGGCTCATCAAATTTTTATTCTTCCGCTGCTCCATTTCACCCATATTCTATTCCATCACTAACCGCTTATCCTCTGATTTCTTCCGCTGCTCCACCCTTCTACTCCTTGCGCTCATCCTCAATTCTCCCTTCTTCATCAGCCAACACTCTGGGCTCTCCCCTCGTCCATATACCATCCTCTTCATTGCAGACCTGCGCTACTCCTCCACATCCACCACGCGGCCCTCCCCCATGTCCACCTCGTCGGCACCAGCTGTTCCCTCACACGCGTGGTCTTCTCCTCGCAGCCATCTGCGACCTCCTCCATCTGCCTCCTGCATCTCCCTCGCGCCCTCCCTTGCCCCAACGCCCTCCTCCATCTCCGCGGCATCAACCCTCCCTGCTCCTCTCCGCTTCCCTGCCCTCGCCGCCTTCTCACAGTGCTATCATCTCATAGCGCCGTCGCCCCCATCCACCTCCACGACCTGCAAAAAAACAAACAAACAAAACAATATATAATAATTTATAATATAATATATTATTTCAATATATATTAAAAAAAAATCAAATATTATATTGATTATAATATAAATAATATTATAATATTTGTAAATATATATATATATATATATATAGTTTATAATAATAAAAAACTATATATAAAATATTATATAGTTTATAAAAAAATATAATAATAATAATATTAATTAATTAATTAATTAATATATTATTAGCCAAAATAGCGTGGAAATACACACCTCCGCATACAAGGTCCAAGAACATGGATGAACTGAAAGAGAAGATCGAAAAAATGGAGAAGGGCATCAAGTCCCTTGTCGATAACCAAGAAGGCTTGAAGGAAAAGATGCAAAATAACAGTACATTACTAAAAAACGATCTTGTTTTGGTACTAGAAAGAAGGCTCGACGACAAACTTGACATCCTGAACGAAAAACAAAAAGACGTGGATGACAAAATGAGTACCATAACGCAAAACATAAACACCTTAACACAAAACATGAGCACCATGACATAGAACCATAATACATTGATCGAGATGTTACAAAGGCTCATACCCAGTCCGGGCCAAGTCAGCGGTCCACACATGCTAGATGCCTCATTTCATGTTGCCACCCAGGAAACACTCGTAAAGAATCAAGAAAAATTGCAAAAAGAAATAAAAATTAACAATGGGACGCTTAAGCAAGAGATAGAAACACAAGTACTGCCAGATATGGAGGCACGATTAAACAACAAAATAGATGCTATAAGTAAAAGAGTAGAGAAAAGAAAAACTAAAAATCACCGCCAACAACGAAGCAATTCAGATGTGTCACTTTCATCGTCCAGTAGTTTCGAGCCACTATCAAACCATAAGGCAAAAGGAACTCAACGTCATCCTTACAAAGTGTACCCACCTAAGGCAAAAATAGAGTTGTCGAAATACAATGGGAGTGAAGACCAATGCGTTGCTTGGCTAAACAAAGCAGAAGAATACTTCGACATTTACAACATTCGATCTGACGAGGAGAAGGTGAAATATGCGTCAATACATATGGAAGGGTACGCCTATAATTGGTACTTATGGTGGAAGAGAGATAATTTTACCTAAACCTGGAACTTGTTCAAAAATTATTTTCTTAATAGGTTTCAAGGAATCAAAGAAGATGAATTTTTCAGTAAACTTACCAGACTACAACAAGTTGGAAACGTTGTTCGCACATCAAGGGGAATCCTTATCGACACGAGTATTTGGGTAGTTTGACAAGCAAAGACTCGAAACCTATTTAGGAGGTCTTAAACCACACCTCCAAAAAGAGTTAAAGTTACATGACATACGTAGACGTAAAGCAAAAGCCGCAGAACACAAATTGGAAGGAATAAAAACAAAAGGAGATAGCCATTATCGACAAGAAAAAGAGACACAATGTAGGTACTGTGCAGATACTTGGTCTCCCGGCCATCAATGCAACAAACCTCAATCATACGCCTACGAAATGGAAAATATATCAAAGTCATTTAACGGTTACTCTGATAATAAAAAGAAAAAGAAGAAAAGCATATGTCCTCGATGCGGTGATGATTGGACCCCTGGTCACAAATGTAGGAACAATGAGACAATACAGTGCAAAATCATCAATGGAAAGGAAGTGCAAGTCTCTGCACAAGAGACCTTGTCCGATTCTAATACCGACACCGAGTGAGAATGAAGAACGACACTAGGAAAATACTTAAGCTTTGAGGACAAATCTTCCTTAAAGGGACTGGCAATATAACTAATATAAAATAAATTATTAAATAGATTAGTTAATTATATGAAAGGGTGTAACCCTTCACGCTCAAGCCTATAAAGACGAGCTTATTGTACATTTTACCCATCATCCAATATATTATTATTATTCACATTCTTTATTAAAATGATAGTCGAATTCGACTAACGGACAACCGGATTCGGTTGCTCCATTGGCTTGACTGTGTGTCTCTTCTGCCAGTGTGACTGTGTCTTCTCTGCTGCCAGCATGACTGTGTCTTCTCTGTTGGATTGACTGTGTGTCTCTCTGCTGGCGTGACAGTGTGTCTCTCTGCTAGCGTGACTGTGTTTCTCGACTGAGTTGTGACCTGTGTCTTTGCCTTCTTAAGAAGTGTTGATGAAGCCTGGATAAAGGATTGAAGTTTCTCTTCACGTTGATTAAGAATCTGAGGTCTGTACCCTTACTACTCTCACCCTCTTAAGCTCTCTCTCAAGGTACGTCATTTGTTCATCTAGGTGACTTGTCTTTTCGGTGACAAGATCAGAACCTAAAAAGTATCTGAGTATAAAGTTGATCCAAAACAATACTAGACCAACATTGTTATTATTCTTTGTTACTGTTTATTTCCTATACATTGCCATTTACTGTTCATTGGTTTAACTTCATTATTACTGTTTATGTTCTGTACATTGCAATTGGTAAAACATCTCAAGGACCAACTTTAACACAATGACCAATGGAGTGTTAAAGTTGAAAGAGATGAAAATTATGTTTGAATTTTTTTGCAGCAGTACTATTCTGGATCTAACCTTGGTTTCAGTTTTGTTTATGCATTAAAGTATATCAAATCCTAACCTAACCTGAACTTTAACATCTTGCCCATGGGAATCATCACCATGACCTCTCAGCTACTTAGGAACTTCACTTTAATTAAAGGACTTATTAGAGTGAATGCCCTTTTCTAATTAATTGGGGTTAATTTGGAGAAAAGTCTAAGTTTTTGGGCTTTAGTGATTTAAGTTAATCAAATGAATCTTATCCCTTTATCTCAAGTGGACGAGATCTAATCTTGGCCATTGAAGTTAGGGTTTTTGTTTAACCCAAAAGTATAAAAGAGAGCTAAGGGAAGAGGAGAAAGACACGAGAGAGAGAGACTCAAGCATTGGGTGAGAATTAGGAGGACTTTATGATTTTCAGTCTTTTTTTTTTTTAATAGAAACTATAAAAGGTTTATATAAAACAAGCTATGCACAACCATTCATTACAGTAATGGCAAAATAAAGTATTCATGCAGTTCAAAATTGCTGCACAGAAAGCTTGTCCGAGGAGTTTTCCAAAAAACTACACACAAAGTTTTTCCAAAACAACTAATGTCGCGGGTAGTATATACCCTTATAAACTGATTACATAGTAAAATACAAAAGAACATTTAACCATAATTAAAGGAGAACAGATTAAGGATTGCCTCTAAAATTCCTGGGCTGGACTACAGACTCTTCCTCCATTGGGTGCTCAGCTTCTGCAGTGGCTCCATTCACCCTGCTACCCTGGTTCATGGTAATCAAACGCTGGAGATCTTCCTGAATCCTGTCAACTTTGCCCATTATCTCTCTAAGGTTGCTCTCATTATCATCAATCCGAGCGTCGTGGTTGCTGATCTGCAAAGAGGTGTAGCTCATTGTTTCTTCTATGCTCTTAACCTCCCGCACAATTTCCTTGTTGTCCATTATACCGATTGCTAGCATTTCATACAGACGCCTCAGGTTCTTTTTTACATCCATTATTCCTGCACTTTCACCAGCCCGAGACATTCTTTCTGCTCCTATAGAGATATCAATTCTAGCAAAGGGACTGTGTAAGGCACAAACAAAACCAGCAAGGACACAAGCCTGGTTCTCGACTGAGAGACCACTGAGAAAAAGACTGAGCACTATGAGCTCCTGTTGCAGCGAGGAACCTCTGTGCCTTTCTTTACAGGCCAAAGTGCCCACAGCGCCTTCCTGCCACCCCGTGCAATGACAACCCAAGACCGTGCTTCTCCCCAAATTTCCAGAATGCGTAAGAGTTATACCTGAGCCGAGGTCTGGAGACCACAACGCTGAGAGGGAGCTGCACGAGCAAGTGGAAAAGGCTGCAAGAGCAAGCCTTTCCTTCACGAAGGAACGGGTGAGAGGGAGTGCTTTCCACGAGATATCCTGCAACCACCCTTCTCCAACACCTGCAACTACATTCAGCAGAACTCGCGCAGCCTCTTGAGAACCAGAGCCGAGAAATGGGACGGAGTGGATAGGCATATCACTGCGGGGAGAAGACATAGCATAATGCTTGAAGGGACATTGAGCGTGCGAGGAGGAGAGGCATTTAACCCAGGGTCGGTTGGCCATTAATTCTGCATAGATCGAGAGAAGGAGAGGGCAGATGTTAAGCCACGCGGTGGAGGGAGGAGGGAAGGCAGGACAATAGCTTAAATGGATGGAGCTGTCGGGAAATAGCGTGGAGTGGAGGCCAGCTGTTGGGAGGTGACGCAGGGTGAAGGATGGAAGGAAGAGGGGAGGGATAAGGGAAGGGGGATAGGAAAAGAGGATGGGTTTAGAAAAGGGGAAGGAGGGATAAGGGAGGGAGGATAAGTAAGGGGGGGAGAATGAAAGAAAAGGGAGTAAAGGAGGGGGGCCTTTGAGGCTTCTTATGAGAGGGAAGGATGAAAAAATCAATGTGATAAGCTGCATAAAAATAAATCGTAGGGGAGACTTCCGAAACCACATTAAGGGATGAATTTAAGGATGGGAGGAGTTCCGTTCTGACTGTAATGACCTTGTGGGAGAGAGGCTCCCATGTTAGCCAGAATGTCCGCTGTAGAATTATTGTGTCGAAGGATGTGGAGTGTCTCATAGGATTTAGACATGAGAAGCTTGGCTTTGTCGAACAGGCGGCGACAATTGACTGCTCTAGAGGGGTATCCGTTGATCAGTTTGAAGATGACATGTTTGGAGTCTCCGAATATCAAAACCTTTTGGAGTTTTTTAGTGTTTAGAAGATGAAGACCCTGAAGAAGTGCCAGCCACTCAGCTTCATTGTTTGTTCTATTTCCTAGACCCCACGCGAAGGTTTGTTCTACATGTCCTCCGGGATCCAGGAGGATCCCCCCCGCTTCTGCCACCCCTTAGGATTTTTAGTCTTTTAGGCAAGGGTGAAGAAGGACATTCATCCAAGGAGGAAAGAAGAAGAAGGAATTTTTGATTTCCAACCCAAGGAGAAAAGAAGACAACAATCCTGGAGTAGCTTGTAGCCATAATAGTCAAGGTAGAGGCACAGTTGCGCAAAAAAACAAGTAGAAATTTTTTGCAGGTGCAACTATATGGATTTCGTACAGTTGTACGAAATAGGCCGTATTGATGACGTACAACCGAGTGTGCGGGCGTAGGGAATCCATACATCCGCACGGATATAATTGTACATGACTCTACGTTATTGATCGATATAGCCATATGGATAGGGCGGTACAAGCAACATATATATATATATTCTTTATTTTCTTTTTTTCATCTTTTTTCTGTGTTTTTTGTGAATATTTTCGTGGCATATTTTTCGGATGAAGTTGATCTTCTGAAGGGCAAATTTTGTCAGGTTTTCTATGTAAATTTTCAGGGCCATTTTCCGAGTAAGGAAGCCCTTGTAAGCTTAGATGATTTGTTAATGAAAAGCTGAATTTTGAAGGGAAGAAATCTGTGTGTTTATGTGATATGTTTCCTATTTTTGCTTCTACTACTTTTATTTATTGTTGATAGATATTAACAAGTGTAAAATCATTAGTGAAGTGAAAATAAATTTTAAGCAAGGAGAACCATTGGGAGATATTTTATCTAGTGCTGAAATCAGAAAAATCAACATGGTATCAAAGCAAAGACTCTAAGAGGGAGCATATATGAAGTCTATTGCAGCAGCTCTAGTAGATTTGAGTGACTAACAGGTAGATCTAGTGCAGATATGGGGTTTACAACAATAGATCTTGGTGGGTGCTTGAAAGAAAAATCCCAAGTCAAATTTTTGTGGCAGATCTAGTTATGGTAGCTACTAGTCTTAGGTTTGAAGACAAGTTAGATGGAGCATCTAACTTTATGGCATGGAAGGAAAGAGTAGTCTTGTTGAAGGAGCATGATCTTTGGGGGATTGTGGAGAAGACAATTACCAAACTAACAGATCCATTTGATTTGGTAGCCTATGAGAATAATGAGATCAAGGCCCAAAGAGTGGTCGTAGATGTTGTGAAGGATCACCTAATTCCTCATGCTATGTCATAAGGTTTGGGTTCGATGACCATTAAGTTCGATTTAGGTTCAAATCTTTCGATGAAGTTCAAATGTGATTTGCCATTAGGTTTATATATATATAATGGAATTGCAAATTGCAAAAGGAAGTAGAATAGATTGTTCAAACTTCAAAATTTAAAAGAATTTCCATTATGTAAAATACTTAGCATTAAGTCAATATTAATAGAGTAAAGTTAGCAATAGGATTAGTAAATAGTTTATTTATTAATATTTAAAACAAAATCTTAATTTATAAATAAGGAACAAATATATTTGCAATGATTAAATTTATTATGAGTTCTAGTACAAAGAATAATTTAAGAAAGACAATTGATTTATTATGCGATAAATTTATATTAATAATAAGAAAAACTACAAATAAAACGATAAAATTATAAAACTTTAGATTTCAGGGTTCCAAATTTTGATTGGGTTGTAAGTTGTAATGAGCCGCCTGCCATAGAGTCCAAGCAGAATGAGAAGAGTTGAAAGACTGCAATATGTGTTGTTGGTCACATGGTCACAGTGATTGGTCACATCGTCTCCCCCTCCAAGTTCTAGTTTTGAGCAATTGAATTTGTTGGCGGTCACGTCGTCCTCCTTCGAATGGTTTTTGGCATCAACTAGATTGCGGGTTTTGCAGTTGGTCTTTAATTTGAACACTGTCCGTGGGTTGAGACTCAAGGTCGGACTAAAATCATTTACAAAGTCAAGCAAGGGTGGAAGTGAAATATGTTGATGTTATTTGTAGCATCGAAAGATATTCTTAAGGTGTCCTGGAGAAAGTGAAAAGAAATGAAGAGCACAATTACCCCAATGAAATGGGTAAAATAACCCTAGAAGATAAAAATATATGTCGGCTTAAAAGATAAAATAAAAGATAAATAAATAAATAAAAGTCAAGCCGACCTAATTGTGGAAACTTCTAGTGAAAACAAGAATATAAATAAAGTGCTTTCACACTTCATTATTAGAACAACAAGTTCATCTCTCTCTCTCTCTCTCAAGTGGTGCACACTTCTCTAAGAGGACAAGTGAACACCGTTCTTGGGTTGTAGAAGACAAATTTTGTGGTTTCTCCCTTTGGCATCATTCTATCTCTGATGTACTTGTTCTTTGTAGTGAATCTCTAAATAAGAAAGGTTTGTTGGGTTTTTCTCAAGAGTGGGTTTTCCCAGGGTAAACTATTGTGTCTCTATTTTGTTTTTGTGCATGGTTATTATTTCAATGATCCTATATTTGTTTATGTTGCAAATGAAATAATGCTATGATTGTGGGATGAGTATAAACAATGACATTATATTGCTAAAGTTCTGAAAAACTACCCTGGTATTTGAGTAGTTCTAAAAGAGGCCATTACATTGTCCGAAAAAGCAAATCTGAAAATTTAGGGGCCAAAAATCTAGGGCTGAAAATTTAGGGTTCAAAAATTAGGGGCCAAAATTAGGGATCGAAAATCTAGGGGCTGAAAACCTAGGGGTCGAAAATTAGGGGCTGAAAACCTAGGGGTCGAAAATTAGGGGCTGAAAACCTAGGGGTCGAAAATTAGGGGCTAAAAATCTAGGGTCCAAAATCTATGGGCTGAAAATATAGGGTCCAAAAATCAATGGCTGAAAATTTAAGGGCAAAAAATTAGGGTCCGAAAATCAGGAGACAAAAATCTTGATGCCGAAAATTAGGGGCCGAAAATCTAGGGTCCGAAAATATAGGGTCGAAAAATTGCAGATCTGAAATTTCGGTTTTTTTTGGTGAAGTTTGAATTTTCTGCAGGAAATTTCAGATCTTAGTTTTTAGTCTCCATTAAAGATGGTTGTAGGACTCAGAATAGAAGACATATTGGAGGGAGTTTCAAATTTCCGATCTTGGAAGAGTAGGATGCTCATGCTCCTAAATGAACATGATCTGAAGGATGATATACTCAGAGATATTTCAGAACCAAAGGGAGTCTGAGAAAAATCAAGATTTAATCAGAATGAAGCCACAACCACGTGAATTTTGATGGACTCAGTAAAAGATCATCTTGTACCTCTTATCGCAAGACAAAACACTGCTAAGAAGATGTATGATGCCTTGAAGAAGATATACGAGAATGAGAATCCCAACAGAATTTTGGCCCTAAAAGATTAACCTCTTCAAGTAATGTTCACAAAGGATGATTCAGTTTCTTCTTATTTCTTGAAGATAGCTCATATCAAAGATCAACTAGCATCTATTGAGAAAGTGTCCCTGACAGAGATCTTGTATTGACATCTATAGGTGGAATTCCTTCAGAATGGAAGCCATTTATGAAAGGGATATGTGGTTGTGGCCAGATAGCTAGTTTTGATCAGTTTTGGTTAGAATGTATTCAAGAGGAAACAAGGGAGCTTGCCTTTACCTCCAAGGAAAAGGAAGAACTAGTTCTTGCATTTAGAATTGGAAAGACGAGAGGAAAGCGGAATAAGGGCAAGGAAGGCATCAAGTCAGTCCAAAATCCAAAGATTAAGAAAGATAAATCCAAGCTCAAATGTTTTAATTGTGGCAAGCTAGGTCACTTTTTTGTAGAATGCAGAAAGAAAGGAAAAGGCAAGCACCATGCCTCAGCTTCTAATGTTGATTAAGAGGATTCATCAAAGAGTCAAGGAATGCAAAAGATGATGACCATCGAAAATAGTATTTCCTTTAGTGCACCAATGATGGTCATTGGTGATGTATGAAGAACCAGGTTGTAGTGAGATTCCGACAAGAAAGAAGATGAAGATCATAGGGCTCCCGTGATTTATGCAAGGAGGCAAAGATCAAGAGGGAGCCAACACACAAAGCAACAAAATATAAGTATTTGGATTATCATTTGCTCTTGTAAATTAGATCTGAATGTTTTGAACATTTTTTTGTTGTATGCAGATCTGTATTCCTAGAATCAGGAAGTATGTTATAGTGTAGCATGATGAGCATATGATATAGTCTTCTTTTATTGACAAGCAATAAGTACAATAAGTTCATATAGAGTATCCTATAGTGTTGCATAACATTCCATGAGATATGGATGGATGTTGTGTTGAAGCATTAGCTAAGATGCTTACATAACTGTGTAAACTATTGCATTGAAATGTCATATGATTGAATTTCATGATCATGAAATGTTTCCAACTATTTGGGTTCATTTGACTTGTAGGGAAGACCATATGCTATGACCTACAAGGGGAGGATGATGAGACTTGTTTTAAAGGACAAGTGATGGATATGAAGACCTTGTTGATATTTAGTGTTTGAGACGGAGCATGATACCTAGATGCAGAGCGAGATGAGTGTCCATACATAGAGGAAGTAGGATGGTTCCGGTGGGAACAAATTTCCAGTGTGCAGATGACTCATTTGAGGAGTGTATCCTTGTGAGGGATGGTTTCGATGGGAAGATTCTCCTATGTGGAGAGTGAGTTTAGTTGATCATACTCCTCGATAGACTGAGTTGAGTTAATCGTACTCCTCGATGGATCAAGTTGAGTTTATCGTACTCCTTGATGGACTGAGTCAAGTTGATCACATGAGTTGAGTTGATCGTACTCCTTGATGGATTGAGTTGAGTCGATCATACTCCTCGATGGTTTGTGATTTTACTCCTCGATGGACTGAGTCGAGTTGATCACATGAGTTGAGTTGATTGTACTCCTTGATGGATTGAGTTGAGTTGATTGTACTCCTCGATGGTTTGTGATCGTACTCCTCAATGGACTGAGTCGAGTTGATCATATGAGTTGAGTTGATCGTACTCCTCGATGGATTGAGTTGAGTTGATTATACTCCTCTATGGATTGAGTTTAGTTGTGTTGATCGTACTCCTCGATGGTTTGTGATCGTACTTCTCGATGCACTAAGTCGAGTTGATCGTATTCCTCAATGGATTGAGTTAGGTTGATTGTACTCCTCGATGGTTTGTGATCGTACACCTTGATGGACCAAGTTGAGTTAATCGTACTCCTCGATGGTTTGTGATCGTACACCTTGATGGACCAAGTTGAGTTAATTGTACTCCTCGATGGATTGAGTTGGGTTGATCGTACTTCTTGATGGTTTGTGATCGTACTCCTCGACGGACTGAGCTGAGTTGGCCATACTCCTCGATGGTTTGTGATCGTACTCCTCGACGGACTGAGTTGAGTTGATCGTACTCCTCAATGGATTGAGTTGAGTTTATTGTACTCCTCGATGGATTGAGTCGAGTTGACCACATGAGTTGAGTTGATCGTAATCCTCGATGGAATGAGTTGAGTTGATCATACTCCTCGATGGCCCTATGGACCAAGATGAGTTCTGTGTGGACTCCTAGTCCTGTTTGGACTATATTGATCACACTTCTCGATGGACTAAGTTGTGTGGATGGATCTTTCTTACGATGACGAGATATACAAGACAAGATGTGACGATTATATGATATTCATATGACATGATGCTAGTGGTGAAGAATACCTTCCTCGCTAAGAGGGAGTGTTGATGTTATTTGTAGCATTGGAAGGTATTCTTAAGAAGTCCCAGAGAAAGTGAAAAGAAATGAAGAACACAATTACCCCAATAAAATGGGTAAAATAAAACCTAGAAGATAAAAAGACATGTCGGCTTAAAAGATAAAATAAAAGATAAATAAAAAATAAAAGTCAAGCCGACCTAATTGTGGAAACTTCCAGTGAAAAGAAGAATATAAATAAATTGCTTTCACACTTCATTATTTGAACAACAAGTTCATCTCTCTCTCAAGTGGTGCGCACTACTCTAGGAGGACAAGTGAAGATTGTTCTTGGGTTGTAGAAGACAAATTTTGGGGTTTCTCTCTTTGTCATCATTCTATCCTTGATGTACTTGTTCTTTGTACCGAATCTCTAAATAAGAAAGGTTTGTTGGGTTTTTCCTGAGAGTGGGTTTTCCGAGGGTAAACTATTGTGTCTCTATTTTGTTTCTGTGCATGGTTATTCTTTCAGTGACCCTAAATTTGTTTATGCTGCAAATGAAATAATGCTATGATTGTGGGATGAATATAAACAATGAAATTATACTTCTAAAGTTATGAAAAACTAACAAAACCGTGGGTCGAGCACATTTAAGCTCGATTTTCAATTATGTCTGCGGGTGAAATGAAAGCGAGACTCGATTTGTTGGTGGGTAGAGGATTAGGTTTTATGAAATGAAAGTTTAAAAGCCTTAAAAATTTAAATTTTTGCCATTGGGTTTTCCTATCAGATTTGACGAACCTGAACAACTTTTAAATTTTTTTGAGCTTCATCGAACTTTGAACCTTAGGGCTGAAGTTCAACGAACCCTGTGACATAATCCTCATGTAGCAGAGAAGACAACCCGTGCAATGCACAAAGTCTTGTAGACTTGTTCCATAGTGACAACATGAACACGAAGTTGATCTTGAGAAGCAAGCTCAAAGATGTCCAGACGTTGAAGATGAATAATGTTACCGGTTACCTCATGAGGATCACCAAGATTCATGATCAATTTGTAGCTGTTGGGGAGACGGTCCTTGATGCAGAACCCATGAATATGGCACTGAATGGATTTCCTAAGTTTTGGGATCCGTTTGTCAAGGGAGTTGTAGCTCGGGGAAGTCTTCCATATTGGCGGAGGCTTTGGGATGATCTCATCCAGCAAGAGACTCAAGAGGAGTTTAAAGCATGCAAGCAAGAACATGAGGAGGAGGAGAATGTAGCTCTTGTCAGCAACGCACAAAAGAGCAAAGGACAAGGTCCCAAGGGTAACAACGAGGGAGCATCCTCATAGCCAGGGAAGAAAGACTTGAGTAAAATCAAGTGCTTCATTTGCCACAAGAATGGGCCATTAGAGGAAATTTGAGGTATAAAATGGGCCTCCTAAGGAAAATAATAAAATAATAGTTATTAATTTTGGAGGAAGAATGAAAAAAGCTACTTTTTGTGTTCGTATTTTCGACATATTTCCCTGTGTTTTTACTCAAATTATGAGCGAGAGAGCTCGTTGGATGAAAAATTTAATTCTGCATCCAACGAGTACCCACACTGCATACTTTTGATGAACCCAGCTACCCCAAAAATAAGAAATACCTGAAAAAACGTGATGATGTTTACCAACAGAGTTATTGGCGGCAAGAAACTTTCAGGTTTGTTGAAGCTGTTGAGCATAACGAATCAAGGCCGAAGGCGTGCAAAGTTGATCGTACACCTGTCGTGTGACCTGTTGGTCTTAAGCAATGCATTTTGCGAAGCGACCCCAAGTAATTGAACTTCGACTGGATGTGGGTATCCATTCTCGCCGCTGGGATGCCCAACTGATTCCTGGATGTCATCATCACGTTTTTTTAGGTATTTCTTGTTTTTGGGGTAGCTGGGTCCGTCAAAAGTATGCAGTGTGGGTACTTGTTGGATGCAGAATTAAATTCCTCATCCAACGAGCTCTCTCGCTCATAAGTTGAGTAAAACCACAGGGAGATATGTCGAAAATACGAACAAAAAAATAGTTTTCTTTTATGACAAATATGTCAATTCAACCATTATGGTTGACTCATTTTATTGAAATTCTATTGGTTCTTGAATTCCAACTCACAAAATTTTCTGTTGGCGCGTTTTCTTATAAGGCCCATTTTAGACCCCAAATTTCCTCTAATGACTATGCATCTCAGTGTCTAAAGAAGAAGGAGCAAGAGAAGAAGATGATAAAAACATCAACAAAGACGTAGATGAATGATTTTGCAACAAATTTTGAGAAAGACTTCTCACTGGTCCCTTGCCTCACCATCAACATCGTCAAAAGGAGTGCTTGGTACTTGGATAATGGTGCATCACATCACATGATTGAAGCACGAGAGCTTTTTAGCACACTGACAAAGAAGCACTTAGGTACCCATGTGGAGCTTGGCGATGATGCCTAGTATACAGTAAAGGGGGAGGGAAATATTTGGTTCCAGCTTGAGTTAGGAGGTTTGTTGGAGGCCCAGGAGGTGCTTTGGGTGCCAAAGTTGAAGAAGAATTTTCTCTCATTATCAGTTTTGGAGGAAAAGGGTTTTGCCATCACAATTAAGAAATGGCAAATACTCATATGTCCAGAGGGAGCTAGCCTAGACACAATAGTGATCATTAGAGTTAGAGAGGGAAAACTATACAAGTTGAAGGGAGAAACAATTGGTGGATCCAAGGAGATTTTGGATCATGGATCAATGTCAGTGACAGAGGACAAGGAGCAGAAGGCTCCAAAGGGTGAGCAGAGTTCACAAATTTCCAGTGTGGGGAGTCAACTGTTAGATGGGAATATGGAGTTAGCCCCTTCTACTTATGTTAGGAAACCTACTTGGTACGAGATGACATTGAAGGATGATCAGGAGCAAGTTGAGGCTCCTAGGAGCACAATTCAGGAGAGCATGCCTCCAAAGAATCATATGGCAGTCATGTGTATCATCATTAATGATGAGATTTCCAGCTTTGAGGAAGCAATGGATCAATGGGTATGGCAGGATGCTATGGTGCAAGATGATGTACAAGATATTGTACCAGGATTAGAGGAAGAACCTGTCCCAGGTGGCATTTCTAGAAATACCTTCCTTGCTAAGAGGGAGTGTTGATGTTTTGTAGCTTATACATGTATTTCCATGGGGTGGGTGTCTTTCCCAGGGGAATCGTCGCCATGACATCTTAGGTACTTAGGAAATTCACTTTGATTAAAGGACTTATTAAAGTGAATGCCCTTTTATAATTATATGGGCTTAATTTGGAGAAAAGCCTAAGTTTTGGGGCTTTGGCGATTTAAGTTAATCAAATGAATCTTAGCACTTGATCTCAAGTGGATGAGATCTAATCTCAGCCATTGAAGTTGATTTTTGGTTCAACCCAAAAGTATAAAAGGCAGCTAAGGGGAGAGGAGAAAGACACAAGAGAGAGACTCAAGCATTGAATGAGAATTAGGTGAAAGAATTTTTGATTTTCACTCTCTTGGGCAAAGGTGAAGAGGGACTTTCATCCAAGGAGGGAAGAAGGAGTTTCTAATTTCCAGGCCAAGGAGAAAAGAAGACAGCAATCTAGGAGCAACTGATAGCCATACCAGTTAGGGAAGAGGCGTAGTTGGGCAAGAAAACAAGTAGAAAATGTTTGCAGGCGCAGCTGTACGGAACATTCCGTATTGATTATGTAGAATAGGACAGGAAGACGCAGGGAATCCATAGATCTGTACTGACAGGTTTGTACATGACCATTCTGTATGGATCCGTACAGTCCATACAACCGTACGAACATGGCGGTATAGACAGTATATTTTTTTATAATTTTTTGTTTTTGTTTTTTTGTGAAGATCTCCGAGGCATAATTTCAAATGAAGTTGATATTCTGAAGGGCAAATTCTGCTAGGTTTGCTGTGTAAATTTTCAGGGCCATTTTCCTAGTAAGGGAGCCCTTGTACGCTTGGATTATTTGTTAGAATTTTGAAGGGCATAAGTTTGTGTGTGTTTACGTGATTTGTTTCCTATTTTTGCTTCCCCTACTTTCATTTACTTTTGGTAGATCTCAACAAGTATAAAATAATCAATGACTTTAAATTATATTTTAAGCAAGGAAAATCACTAGGAGTTATTTTATCTAGTGCTCAAATAAAAAAAGTCACCAAATGTTTGAGTTCACATTCCAAATTATAGATAGCTAGTTCTTTATTCTTCTCTATAGAGTATACAACATGGCATAAACCCCAAGGGTGGGGAGCAAATTGTAAATGATTTCCTGTAATTAGAGAGTTCACTATTGTTCCGCAGTAGCATTAGGTACAGACTATATGGAATATCATATTATTTTTCATTATTATTCCATCAGAGTGATGGTTTAATTGCATAAATCTGCAATGGTTCGCTCATAACTATGTAAAATAGTAGTAAGAAAAACTCTAGTATTAGTTAGCGGCACCATCTTGGGTTTTAGTTCATGGCTATGCGATTTTCTTGATCTACCTGAGAGTCTCTGATTGATTGTTTCGAGGGTGATTGTTTGGAGGGAAAAAGGAGAGGGAGGCAAAAATGGTGAGAGGAAAGACCCAGATGAAGAGCATCGAGAGCACGACTAGTAGGCAGGTTAAAAAACTCATCCAAACTGCTGAAATATTTATTGCTGCTAATGTCAATGATTCAGACCTTAATGGGAAGCAACTCGAACCTAACCCAATAATTTCCAAATTGCAGCGACAACATAGAATTGCCAGAAGTTATTTTGTGCTTGTTTGAATACTTCGACTGTCAAAATATAAGCCCTAGATTAGGAAGCAACTTAAACCTAACCCAGTAATTTCCAAATTGCATCGACAACAGTGATTTGCTAGAAGTTATTTTGTAATACTCCAAAATTTCATAAAATTTAAAATTTTTCCTATGACATTTAATGTTTAAAAGCATTGATGAGATGGATAACTTAACCACTAACGGTTAACGTTAAAAGGGTCTAAACTAGAAACTAAAACTAATTCCTCTATTAATTTATGTATCTGCATACTTCACTATCTGCTTTCATAAATTAGTATTAAAGATGGATTTAGCAGGTGATGATTTGAAGTAATTAGAGCTGAAACAACTATTTGATTACTATGTACTAAAGTTTGTCTTTTACTTAATTGAAGGAACTTCAGTTCATGTCCGAGGCTTACTTAGCTTTTAGCTAATGCAGTGAAGTGATGATTCTTGTACAGGTCTAATTATAGGTAAGACGTTTTGTATCCTAGTTTCAGGATCAAGATTTAATTATCTCACTAGCAAAGTAAATGCTAGAATTTTTGTTTAGATTATAGCTTTGAGCAATAGAAGGTAATGCCAAATCTGCATATTTACTTCTTATTTATTTATTTATAAGCGTAAATACTTAGAAATCCAAGCACTACATAGAACTAGATGTTTCTACCTAGATTTGAATATAATTTATACATCGTACTTGTATCCGTCTGTTGTTATGTTAAATCCTATATACAACTATAGAGAAGGATAATTTTGCAAACTAAGTCTTGTGTTACATTATTACTCGTTACCAAGGTAATATATATGTATTTGTCTCAACATACATTCGAATGTTTTATAAATAAGTAAAACCTAGTTTAGGCATTGTCATATGGTATATTAGAATTGGCATCTATAAAACTGAATCTAACAAGTTCATGCAGAGTATAATTTCATTTACTGCCTATGTAATTACCAAATGAAAATACAAAAGACTACATGATAAGGTTATAAGCAAGTGACAATAATTGGTTTATATGGGTGGAAAGTTCATTTCCTATAGAATAATTATAAACCCAATACTTTTGCATGTATTTATACTAAATATGTGATCTTTACTTTTTTTTAGGTATAAATATTATTTATGCAAAAATTAAAACTATTAATACCTTTACCATCTATACTAAGGTATCTTATATTTAAATAAAATCTAGCGCATAAATATATTTCAAAGGAAATCATAACATAGGTTATATATAACCCATTTTTTTGCAGGCTTTTATCCCAACTCTCGATACTATAGAGCATAAATCCACAAAATTCAAATGGGAGTGGAATACATGTGGAAACCAATTGATGGATGGGGTTTTACATTGGAAAACACTACTACATAAGTTGCCAAACCCTAAAATCTCGCATTGTTTTACCCTCCTTTCACTGTTGTAAAAAAAAAGAACGTCATGGCTCATGGCCTCGTGGCTATTGATGCCATTGCTTTGTCTCTGTGTGTAATGGCCTTCGATGCCAAACCTAACTCTGTGAGTGCCTTCCTTTGTGTGTTTGTCCTATTGTAAACTCAGTCTTGAATAGCAGTGTGGTCTCGGTTTCTAATTTGCAGCTTACCTGGGGTTTCTCGCTGACAATTGGGAGGTTTTAAAAAAAATAGTTTTTGCTGTGACTTTCTTAGTTCGTCGCAGTTTTGACAGTGCTTCTGCTAGTTTGGATAGGGTATACCCTTTTCTTTTGGCCAGGGTTGTTGTACATACACCTACTGTGTGCCCAAGGTAAAAAACTATTCAGGTAACTTTTTTATTATTATTAAACCCTTCTGCTTTGTTCAAATATTTACTGTAATCATTATTTTAATTTAGAATGAGCTTAACACACATTTTGTTTAACTTGTGCAGACTTCCGGAATTTCTACTGTGAGCTAGAAGACACCGTGTCTCTCCACGAAAGGGCTCCACGCTTCACGTATAACCTGGTAAGCCTCGATCTCATGCCAGAGGTTTCTTCCCTGATGATGTGTGGGGTTTGGATGAATTTGTTTCACCGTGATTCGAACTTCGTGGCTACGTTGTATATCACACTGTTTGGGAAGGCCGCATGGCCATGGCTTGTTTTATTGACAGTAATTTTGGACGGCCGAGGGTTGTTCTGAAGAAATACTTGTAAGGCCATTGGTTGTAACTTTGTTTTTGTTGGATTTTACTTATGTTTAAAATAGGGTTTGAAATCCTTTATGTTTTGATTAAGCTCTAAAATATTTACTGTGTTGGAAGCCATGTGTTTGGCACCGAGCTGTTTCTGAAAGAAGTCAATGGCCGACTTAGACTGTGGGATTTTTCTGTGTTGGATAAATTCAGTTGGTATAAGTTTTAAATTAATGGAAATACCTTACTGTTAAAATACCTGTGTTTGATAAATGGATTGATAAAAGAATATGGAAGAGTTTTGTTGTTGTAAGTCCATAACTTGGATTTTTATTAGAATGAGGATATTCTTTAGAAAGTTAATAAGAAAACTAGTTCTGATTTTTTCTGTTAGTAAAAAGATAGTTTATAAAAATAATTAAAAGAAAAAGGGTTTGTTAAAAACAACCCAAACTCTACTATGCAATGGGATTAGGATTATTAAATTGTCTTTTTATTTTATTTTATTTTAGCTTATTCTTGATAAACAGTTTGATACTGTTTCTGTTTAATTTGTATTTAATACTGGGCATTTATAATATGGATATTATAATTGTAGAAATGAAGAGTTTGTTTTAAGAGAAAGAGGGTAAAACAGTAAAAGCCCAATTTTGGAATGAGGAAGAAAAAGAAAGTTAGTTGACAGTTTCCCTAATCTACGGTTTGTATTTTTATTCTAATTGAAAACCCTGCATTATTATTGTTTAACTATAATGTGTTTATTATTTGATGTTTACTTACAATATTAATGAAAATTGCTTAGATGTTATTGCCAAACCTAAGTGATTACGATACTTCATTTTATTGTTTATAGGTTACTTCTATTTATGCTATTTTATGTTCCTATAATATTTAATAATTATGTGTATTTATAATAAACTAAGCTTATAGCTAGTAATTATTACTGTGTTAAAAAAAACACAGTTAAACAAACTAAGTACTGAGTTTTTTTGTTTAAAGACCTTCTCTTATGATAGTTCTTGTTTATTTTTTTAACAGATGTATTCTAACTAAGGAAACTTCTGAACAGTCCTATAAGGATTCGGTAGAAAGTAAATAAACATAATCCTACATTCTGGATTTGATTTAACCATCAAAATTTAATCTCACCTACTGTACTAGAGTACTACCTTCTTGAAGGTGTGGAAAAATACAATTAGGTATTTTACTCATCAGTAAATTTAAATTAACCCTAATCATTCATTCTAATCCATATCTAATCCAAAGTTCATCTATCTTTCAACAGTAAAATATTTTCTCCAAGTAATTTTAATAATAGATGAAAAAGACATATAAATATATTATTTCCTACATTCATTCATTCTTGTTCCTAAGCTTGTATAGAGAAACTAGAAATACATGTAGAACATGATAATATAGCAGAGGAGACAACAACTTAAGGAGCTCGTTCCTCCCAACCAAATCCTGAAGATAGCTGAACTACAAATCTTAGGACTCCCGATCTTGTCTACTGGTCCACCTGGTTGAAAGCACTGGGTGACATAATCGGTTTAGAAACCTCTACAACTCCATAAAGTAATCAGCAGTAATATTTATGCCTGTAGCAGTAAGAACTCGGATCAAATAAGCTGCACTAGTTCAGTAATTCAACGCTTTTTCACTCAAACACTTATGTGTAACACCCTGGTTTCGACCCCGTTTGCATGATGTATATAATGTAATTAATCATGGTGAGGGGCTCAAGGAAAAAGCCCCACCATCGATTTGGTTGTGTATGTTTTGGCAATAGGGATAGTTGCCGATGGTATAACGTGCTAGCCGACACACTATAATGTGGCATCATGTAAACATGCACATCAAATTAAAATAAACCACAACCAACTACGGTAGCGCAACGTTGAATGAAAAGGGCATGATTCCAAAGGATAAGGGGTGGGGGGATGTCCAACCTTAGTCTATGGGGGGAAAACCCATGTTTTATCACCTTTGTTTATTTGCCACCTTTCTTGTTCACCAACCTCTTTAACGTCTTGGTTTTGTTGTTGGGGGGCAGTTATGGATGGTAGTTGAGGCAGTTATGGTGGTGGGTGTGGCAGGCTGTCAGCCTTTGCCCACGCGCCCACTCCACCCACGACTGCATTCAATTCCTCCATCTTCTCCACGACGCCATTCTTCCCTGGCCTGTTCACTCTCACGCGGAGGTCGGTTCTGTTCTCCTCATGCACCAGTCGGGGGATCTCTTTGTTGTTCGTGGGCTGTTGTTCCCATATTTTGCTAGCCGCATCCTTTATCCTCACGCACAGGAGTTCTACGGGAGCGGGTGAAATCGTGGCTGTCACTCAAGATTTCGGGTGCAGGAGTCGTTCACGCTCTGGGCTGTGTGCCTGTGTGTTTCACACCAGTTCGGTGGTAAGTATATGTTCACCATGTCGATTGTGGATGTGTATGCTGTCAACTGTGGTCTGTGGTTGTGTTCTCCTCCTGTCCATGCCGAGAGTCTATTTCTCTCCATTATCGGTCTGTGTAGTTTTCCGCCATTTCTTTGTGGGACGGGAGCTGTCATCTTCCCCACGTTTCGTTGGTTGAGGTTCCCTGCTATTTGGGACTGTGTATAGCTGCCATCGTTTGCACTGTGAGTTGTGGCTGTTGATTGCCACAGTCGTTGGCTGAGTCTCCCATGGCTATGCTGGGAGTGCTGTTTACTATTCACTGTGGGCTGTGAATTGCTGCCATCATCCATTGTGTGTTTGGGCTGCTGTTATTCCCCTAGTTTTGGGTTGCAGTGAGTTGTTTTGGCCACGTTAGGGCCAAGAACAACTATGAGTTGCCTTGTGGGCTTGAGCTGTGACTCACCTTTCGTTTGGGACTGTCACCGGGTTGACTTGCCTTCTTCACAGAGTGGTGAAGGGTTTGTTTTGCTACAGTACGCAGTGGTTGGTCTTCGGACTGTGCTGGCTTGGCCGATTGTTGAAGGCCTGGTAAACCCAGTGGTGTTGGTTTGTTGAGTGTGTCCCCTGGCTATGTGTAAGCCTGCATTGGCCCCTATCCTTGGAGGAATCACGCCCAGCTCGGGGGTGGCAGTGTGCTGAGAGATTGATGAGCACGCTGGCCTATGGTTGGGTGGAACGTTGTAGCGACGTAGCTGGTTGCGGGCGAGTTCTCCATTGAAAGATAAGTGCTGTGGTTACTTCATCTATGCAATTATATTGATGTCAAAAGAATTGTAATGAACATGTTGAATGCTGGAATTGTATGTGTGTTTGCTTCCGCTGTATGTTGATGTTTTATGCATCCCTGTATGCTGGATTATGCATTTGCTTGTATGATGGAATGCATATTAGTATGCATTTGAATGTATGATTGAAGAATCTATGCATCCTGCTATATATGTTTAAGCAATTTAATATCAGCATTTAATCCTTGTTCATGATTCATGGGGGTGTTTCCCGTATGCTTGGTGTTCGTCGCGTCCTCTTCGTCGGTCTGAGGGATGGGGACGTGACAGAGTGGTGGATGGGAACGTGACATTCTGCCTGTCCCCTCCATCGAATTTCTTGTGCACCAAATTTCACTCAGAAATTTCAGAAGTAAAGAAAGAGCAGCCTCAGCTGAATTCAATGGGAATTTTTATCAGCATGCCTAGGTATTTTGGGTCAGTTTTCACTTAATGAGCCACCTGCTCTTGTTCCACTTTCTTGGGGAACATGACCACAAAAATAGGGAAGTTGCCCCCTGCAACAACTAGAAGTAGTTTGAGGATGCTGCCAAGTGTCAATCTGCTCTAAACCCAGCCTATTCCACTAAGTAGCCAGTAAAGCACTCATTTAACAGCCTCCTTAAGTTGTTGTCTCATCTTTCATTTATTAATTAATAAAATATTCAGCAATTAAATGCAATTATCCTTCACCCCACTTGGTCATTAATTACAAAATTTATAATAGAATTAAAACATAATGTCTCCTAGAACATAAAATGTTTTTGCAATTTGGGGTATGTGACATACACACCCCCTTAATTATAACATCATCCTTGATGTTATTTTATTCATCATTCTCTAAGGTGCCCTAGAACAAAATTGGATATGTTGCCCGCATATGACTCTCTATTTCCCAGGTGGCTTCTTCTGGACTAAGGTGCTTCCATTGCACCTTCACCTGCCCAATGGTGCGATTCCGAAGCAAGATCTCCCTCCTTTCGAGGATGCAATCTGGTTCCACCAAAAAATCTCCTTGGGGTTCCACCTGCACATCATTCCAATTTATAACATGAGTAACATCATGTACATATTTTTTTAATACAAAGATATGAAAAACATTATGAACCTTCAAATTTGGCGGTAAAGCCAATTAATAATCCACCTGTCCCATTCTAGACAGTATTTCAAAAGGCCCACAATATCGGGGTGCCAACTTAACACAACTTCCTAACTTCAAAGAATTCTTTTTAGGCCTTACCTTTATAAAAACATGTTCACCCACCTGGAACTCTTTTTGAGTTTGTTTAAGATCTGCTTGACTTTTCTGTCTGCCTTGCGCAACCTTTAAGTTACCTTGCACCTGTTTTACAATTAACTCCATTTCCTTTAATAGTTCAGGTCCTAATACTAACCTGTCAACTGGGTTACTCCATGAGATGGGGGTATTGCACTTTCTGCCATACAAAATTTCAAATGGGTTGTATCTTGCTGAAGCTTGGTAGTGATTGTTATAAGCAAACTCTACCAAGTGTAAGTAATCTTCTCATTTACCTGGTTGTTCTCTAACATACATTCTGAGCATATCTTCCAACACTTGATTCACCCTTTCAGTCTGTCCATCCGTCTGGGGATGAAAAGATGTACTGAAATTTAAAGTAGTATCCAGGCCTTTAAATAAAGACTTCCAGAAATTGCCCGTAAACTTAGGGTCTCTGTCTGAAATTATAACTTTCAGTATCCCATGTAAATGAAATATTTGTTTCATGAATGTATCAGCATTATTAGCAGCCTTGTAGGTAGTCTTTACAGGTATAAAATGAGCTGCTTTACTAAGTTTATCAACAACTACCATTATCGAATCATTCAGATTCCAATTTCTAGGCAGACCTGTAATAAAGTCAAGATTGATTATTTTCCCATTTCCAACTAGGGATGGATAATGGTTGTAGTAAACCGGCTGGATGTTGGTGTTCAGTCTTAACTTGTTGACATTCAAAACACTTAGCAATGTATTTTGCCAGTTCATTCTTCATGTTTGGAAAAAAGTAATCCTTCTGTAACATGTTTATAGTCTTCTGATAGCCAGGATGTCCTGAGTAAGGAGTCTTATGAATTTCGTTTAAAATCAACAGCTTAATTTTAGGTACATTAGGTATATATAGCCTGTTTTTATATAGTATTAATCTTTTTTCATTTAGACTATACCCTGTGCTTAAATTTTCAGTTAAATTTTCTGCCACTTTAGCTTGTAATTTCTGATAATTTTCATTCAATTTTACTCCTTCCTCTAGTTGTTCTTCTAAATCTGTTTTATAACTGCTGATTGCTGCTATAAAGTCCAGTCTTGCATTTCTACTTAGAGCATCGGCGACCTTATTTTCTTTTCCCTTAATATGTTGGATCTCGAAATCGTATTCGCTAAGGAAAGCTAGCCACCTAGCTTGCCTTGTGTTTAAGTTAGGTTGATCCAACAAATATTTTAATCCCTTATTATCTGTCATTAACATAAATTTTCTTCCGATTAAGTGATGGCGCCACATCTTCAAAGCATGTATGACGACAACCAACTCTAAATCGTAGGTTGCGTAGTTTTTCTCATGAATTTTAAGCTTCCTAGACTCATATGCAATTACGTGTACTTCTTCAGTCAAGATCCCACCTAGACCATCGTTGCATGCGTCAGTGCATACAACAAAGTCCTTATTAGGATCATCAATTCTTAAGATTGGTGCAGTAGTTAATAATGTTTTTAAATTCTTAAAACTTTCTTCACATTTTTTATTCCACTCGAATTTCTTCCCTTTCTTCTGTAAAGAAGTTATGGGATTTGCAATTCTTAAGAACCCCGCAATGAATCTTCGATAGTAACCTATAATCCCCATGAATGATCGCACGTCAGTCACATCCTTTGGGACTGGCCATTCTTCAATTGCTTTTATCTTTTCTGGATCAACCGAGATCCCTTCTTTAGTTACTACATGGCCCAAGTACCGTATTTTATCCTTAAAGAAATCACACTTACTAAATTTAGCATAAAGCTAATGTTCTCTCAACTCTTGTAAAACAGTTTTTAAGTGCTCCTCGTGTTCTTCTTTAGACTTAGAATAAATTAGAATGTCATCAATGAAAACCACTACAAATTGATCAAGGTACTCATGCAATACATTATTCATTAAGCACATGAAGACAACGGGGGCATTAGTAAGCCCAAATGGCATGACAACAAACTCATAGTGACCATATTTGGTCCTAAAAGCTGTCTTAAAAACGTCTCCATCTTTGATTCGGACTTGGTGATAACCAGATCGTAAATCAATATTTGAAAATATAGTTGCTCCACGCAGCTGATCAAACAGATCATATATGCGAGGCAACGAGTATCTATTTTTAATGGTCATTTTATTAAGTTGACGGCAGTTAATGCATAAGCGTAGCGTACCGTGCTTCTTTTAACGAAAATAACAGGTGTTCCTCAAGGAGACACGCTGGGCCTTATATACTTTTTATCAATAAGTTCCTTTAACTATGATTTTAATTCATTTAGTTCCAATATATTCATCCGATAAGGGGCTTTTGAGCTGGGCACTGCACCAGGTACCAACTCAATAGTTAAGTCTAACTCCATTTTCGGAGGCAGTCCTGAAATTTCTTCCGAAAATACATCCGAATACCCCCTCAGGATTGGAATATATTCCAGTTTTAGTTTATCTTCATTATTAATATGTTCTTCGTTAATTACAGTTACAACAAAGGCTTTACAACCCTTTTGAACAACTTTCTTTAATTGCAAAGCAAAGATTTGTTTGATAGCTGTTTTCCTAGGAATTCATGTTACGGTTACTGTTTCTCCTTCATTATTTACGCATGTAAAAGTTTTATCGAAGCAATTCAAAACTACTCTATGTTGTTCTAACCAGTCCATACCAATTAACATGTCATAAGAGCCTAAAGGAAGTACATTTAGCTTCATAGAGGTTTCAAACTGATTCATAATTACAGTACAGTCTTTTACAAAACTAATCACTTTTCTTTTTGCTCCAATAGCTAGTTGAACTAACCATGACTTTACAAACTTGTCTACTGATAAATTACATTTTTCTACTAAATTAGGAGAAACATAACTCAGGATACCCCCTTGGTCGATTAAGATAGAAATGAGTGTTTGATTCAACTTACCTTCTACTTCCACCATGGAAGTTTGATAATCCGCCTACCTATTTTCCAGCGCCGCATTGAACCTGGGCATCGCCCTTGCTAAGTCACCAACAATCATATCCTCCTATACTGTATGAATGTTGCTGACAGTCTTCTTTCTGTTAGGGCAGACTGATGCATAATGAGGTCCATTACAATCCCAACACTTTACTGGTTCTTTACATTCATTATTCTTAATGTAGTTGTTGTGATTATTAGCAGGTTCTTTATTTCTAGGGCCATTAAGGTTTGACTATGAATTACCTTTATTTCCTTGGAAATTCTTATTAGGAAAATTATGTGTGTTATTATTCCTAAAATTGCGGTTAGATATGAAGCCCTTCTTCTTCTGTTCAAAATTATTAGACCTCTTAGCCTTCCACTTTGGCATATTTTCCCTTTTTCGGTTCTGCTCATAGCAAAAATTTTCCTTTCGTATAGCCTCCTCAAGAGTTTTTGGATTGTCGTAGTCAATTCTATTTTTAATGTGAAAGGGGTCCACGCTTCACGTATAACTTGGTAAGCCTCGGTCTCATGCCTGAGGTTTCTTCCATGATGATGTGTGGGGTTTGGATGAATCGGTTTCACCGTGATTCGAACTTCATAGCTACGTTGTATATCACTCTGTTTGGGAAGGCCGTGTGGCCGTGGCTTGTTTTATTGACAGTAATTTTAGATGGCCAAGGGCTGTTATGAAGAAATACTTGTAAGGCCATTGCTCGTAACTCTGTTTTTGTTGGATTTTAATTATGTTTAAAATAGGGTTTGAAATCCTTTATGTTTTGATTAAGCTCTAAAATCTTTAGTGTGTTGGAAGCCATGTGTTTGGCACCGAGCTGTTTTTGAAAGAAGTCGATGGTCGACTTAGACTGTGGGAGTTTTCTGCGTTGGATAAATTCAGGTTGTATAAGTTTTAAATTAATGGAAATAACTTACTGTTAAAATACTTGTGTTTAATGAATGGATTGATAAAAGAATATGGAAGAGTTTTGCTGATGTAAGTCCATAACTTCGATTTTTATTAGAATGAGGATATTCTAAAAGAAAACTAGTTCTGAGTTTTTTTGTTAGTAAAAAGATTAGTTTATAAAAATAATTAAAAGAAAAAGGGTTTGTTAAAAGCAATCCAAGCTCTACTGTGTAATTGGATTAGGATTATTAAATTGTCTTTTTTAATTTTATTTTAGCTTATTCTTGATAAACAATTTAATACTGTTTCTGTTTAATTTTTATTTAATACTGGGCATTTATAATATGGATATTATAATTGTAGATGAAAATTGTTTAGATGTTATTGCCAAGCCTAAGTGATTACTATACTTCATTTTACTGTTTATAGGTTACTTCTATTTATGTTATTTTTTGTTCCTGTAATATTTAATAATTCTGTGTATTTATAATAAACTAAGTTTATAGCTAGTAATTATTACTGTGTTGAAACTGCTACATCTTACTGATCACTGCCTGAGCTAATACCGACGGATCAATGTTCTTATAAGCTCATAATGACGGATCACTTTAATCATCTATACCCTTCCCCCATGAAAAAAAGAACACGGTTAAACAAACTGAGTATTGAGTTTTTTTTAAAAAGATCTTCCTTTATGATAGTTCTTGTTTATCTTTTTAACAAATGTATTCTAACTGAGGAAACTTCTGAACATTCCTATAAGGAATCAGTAGAAAGTAAATAAACATAATCCTACATTCTAGATTTGATTTAACCATCAGAATTTAATCTCACCTATTGTACTAGAGTACTACCTTCTTGAAGGTGTGGAAAAATACAGCTAGGTATTTTATTCATCAGTAAATTTAAATTAACCCTAATCATTCATTCTAATCCATATCTAATCCATAGTTCATCTATCTTTCAACAATAAAAGATTTTCTCCAAGTAATTTTAATAACAGATGAAAAAGACATATAAATATATTATTTCCTACATTCATTCATTATTGTTCCTAAGCTTGTATAGAGAAAATAGAAATACATGTAGAACATGATAATATAGCAGAGGAGACAACAACTTAAGGAGCCTGTTCCTCCCAACCAAATCCTGAAGATAGCTGAAATGCAAATCTTAGGACCCTCGATCCTGTCTACTGGTCCACATGGTTGAAAGCACTGGGTGAGAGAATCGGTTTAGAAACCTCTACAACTCCACAGAGTAATCAACAGTAATCTTTCTGCCTATAGCAGTAAGAACTCAACTCAAATCAGCTGCACTAGTTCAGTAATTCAACACTTTTTCACTCAAACACTTCTGCCTGTCCCCTCCATCGAATTTCTTGTGCACCAAATTTCACTCAGAAATTTTCACAAGTAAAGAATGAGCAGCCTCTACTGAATTCAATGGGAGGTTTTATCAGCATGCCTAGGTTTTTTGGGTCAGTTTTCACTTAATGAGCCACCTGCTCTTGTTCCACTTTCTCGGGGAACATGACCACAAACATAGGAAAGTTGTCCCTTGCAACAGCTAGAAGTAGTTTGAGGATGTTGTCAAGTGTCAATCTGCTCTCAACCCAGCCTATTCCACCATGTGGCGAGTAAAACACTCATTTAACAGCCTCCTTAAGTTGTTGTCTCATCTTTCATTTATTAATTAATAAAATATTCAACAATTAAATGCAATTATCCTTGACCCCACTTGGTCATTAATTACAAACTTTATAATAAAATTAAAACATAATGTCTCCTAGAACATAAAATGTTTTTGCAATTTGGGGTATGTGACATATTTTGTGCTTGTTTGAATACTTCGGCTATCAAAATATAAGAAAAGCAACAGCTGGAAGATTAAATGTTGGACATAAGTTATTTTGTGCTTGTTTAAATTGGGTACCAATTTCATATTTTAACCATGGGCGTGTTGTACCTACCAAAATATAATTATTTCAAAAAATAATATTTAAACTTATCTCATTTAAATTTTATTAAAACAAAAAATAATATTTAAACTTATCTCATTTAAATTTTATTAAAATGCAAATAACATTTGGCATTCTCTCGGCTAGGCGTTTGTGATTCAATATCAGTTCGGTTTGGAAGTTTAGAATGTGTTGGTTTTACGTTAACTAGCTAAAAAACTCATGCAAACTGCTGAAATATTTATTGCCGCTAATGTTAATAATTCAGAGCTTAATGGGAAGCAACTTGAACCTAACCCAGTAATTTCCAAATTGCAACGACAACAAAGATTTGCTAGAAGTTATTTTGTGCTTGTTTGAATACTTCAGCTGTCAAAATATAAGCCCTAGATTAGGAAGCAACTCAAACCTAACCCAGTAATTTCCAAATTGCAACGACAATAGAAAAATAGGAAACAATAAATCCATGCTAAATCTCCACGCGAATTTTACATATGTATTTTCAAAATATTAACAAAAAATAAACAACAAAACGATGCAAAACCTAGAGCCTGATTTTTATTTATTTATACAGATGATCAACTCCTCCACTTAAGAAATAGGGTTCCCGCATTTTCATGCCTTTCTGGTTTCCAATTTCTGGTTCGGATTGAGGAAGGAGGCTCCTTGACTTACGAAACAGGGTTCCCACACTTTCACTCCTTTCCAGTTTCTGATTTCCGGTTTGAAAGTCAGCTCATAGACTTTTTAAATGGGATTTTCGGACTTCTCCGTTTTTCGGTTCGAAATTCGGAAATCGGCTTCGCGACTTCTAAAACATGCAATTCATAGTCCTTAGTGCTTTCGACAAGCAATTAGAAGTCAATAATTGAACAAATTAAAGCAGAAAATTGAATACTAAATTAACTAAATTTTTAAAATATAAATATTGTTTTTTTATACTTTTATAATATTAAATAATTGAATATTATTATATGAAAAAGATAAATTTTCCAATTCTGAAACTTGCAATTCTTAGTGCTTAGTGCTTCAGGAAAGCAATTAGAAGTTAGAAATTGAACAAATCAAAGCAGAAAAATTGAGAACAAAAAAAGCTTCTCATCATAAATATGCGTACTCGCTCCACTCCAGATTTGCATGTTAAGCAATGACATATAGGTGTTGCAAAGTTCAAGTTCAAGACGCAAACCCGTAAGTAATTACCCACCCGTTCAATCACAAAGACATATCTAGAAGTAAGACCATAAGTAATCACCCACTAAACTCACATAGAGATCAATCGCAACAAAGGAGTTTGAGCCCGTAAACAAAGATGCTGAGAACAAATTGCAGGAGAGTGATATCACAAGCACACTGACGACAAATCGCAGCAGAGGGAGATCGCAAGCACACTGAGGAAAAATTGCAGCAGAGAGAGATCGAGCCCATAGGAAAACAAAATCGCAGATATTCGACTTAGCCCATGAGAGAAATCAAATCGCAGATATCAGACTCAGCCCAGCCCACAAGAGAAATCAAATTGCAAATATTAGAGCCCATGAGAGAAATCAAATCGCAAATATCAGACAGACCTCTGAAAAATCGCAGGGAGAGGATAAGGATTGAATTAAGTCAAAGATTTAATTGACATGGATAAGGATTGAATTGCGTTTTAATTAAATTTAAATGATTAAATTTTGTTGAATAAAAGCTAAATCAATTATAATATAAAGTAATTAAATTGAGGTCAAAGTTAGAAAAAATGATAGAATGAAAGGAGTTTTCAATCTTTAAAGTTTTATATAATTATCAATAAAAAAATTGATTCATATAAATAATTAAAATTCAATGTTTGATTTTATGGATGAATCAAACGGCTTGAATTATACTGTTTGATTTTATGTTTGATTCATATAAATAATTAAAATTTTAAAAATAAATGAAGCAACTTTACATTTATTTAAATGTTTTCAAACAGTTAAAAGTTAAAAGTTTTCAAAATAAAATCAAAGGATATAATTCAAGCCGTAAATAAAATAAAGTCGTTTGATTACAAACGATATCATAGTTTGATTATATTTATCGTTTGATTTTATTTTAATCAAATGGTAAATAAATATATTTTATATCGTTTAATATAAAATTTTGATTATTTTTACAGTTTGATTGGTAAAAACATAAAAATTCTTCACCCCTTTTAAGAATCTAAATGAATTATTTTACAATACGATGCAGGAATGCACTACGACTCCCAGAAACAAGAACATAAGTTATGAATCCATGAGTGCTATAGTGTATAAATTTTCTTTTTATTTATATTATAAAATAAGATAATTAAATGATAAAAATATATTTAGATTAACATTTTAACCCTAAAATATTTAGATCGTAATCCGTAGTTGGAAACAGATCAAGGATCGAGGACGAATCCGCTAGAATCGCGGTGCAGAAGAGCGGAGTGCGGAACCCGGGAAAGTGAACAATTGTAAGTTTCAAAAGTCCGAAAGTCGACTTCCGCATCCCGAATCGAAAATATGAAACCGAAAAAGCGTGAAAGTACTGGAACCCTGTTTTGTAAGTGGAGGAGCCGACTTTCGCAATTCGCTTGGAAATTGGAAATTGAAAAGGCATGAGAATGCGAAAGACTTGTTTCTCATTGAGATATATTGATTTTTATTTTAGTTAATAGATTTTTTTTAATAAGAACATTTCAAGTGAAAATTCAACTAAATTTAAAGATGGGTGTCTAAAGTTTAGATTAATTTTAATGTAATTTCTATTTACAACATGTATGTCAAAATATATTATGATTACATATACTATTTTTCCAAGTTACATATTTGCAACAAAAAAAAACATGATTATTTTAAGCATATTTAAAAATAAAAATAAAAACAACATGATCGTTAGCCCCGAATTAACTTCATTCAATAAAATAAAAATAAAATAAAACTTTAATACAATATTGTTGTTCTTCCGATTTGTATTGAATATGGGATTTACATAAATTTAAATTTTGTATTCCAAAATACAAAATTTAAATAAATCATTAATCTTGCATTAATCAGAATACAAAAAGCTATTCTGATTTTCATTCTTACATTAAATCTGTTTAAATATTAAATGATATATTTAAAAATTAATCTATAAACCGTGTAATATAATGAAGAAGAAAAAATGATTACAATTAAGAATGAATAAATTATTGCAAACAAAGTTACGAATTAAACATACTTATTCATGATTCTCGACGTCCACTTTTCGCAGTGTTAGACACGGAAATCGAAAGTTACAAGTTCATAATAAAACTTTATGTATTTCCGATTTTTGCTTTTCGTAGTGCGGAATGCAGAAATCGGAAAAGTATTTGTCTCATATTTTTTTATTATCTTATTTTCGGACTATGTTTAATCCGTAACTTTGTTTGTAATAATTGTTTCATTCTTAATTGTAATCATTTTTTCGTCTTCTTCATACATTTATTTCTGATTTTAAATATATTCCTATCAAATTGTAATTAAACACTATTACTTATTGACTTTATCATACACCATAACTATCCTGTCTTTGAGAAAATGAAAAAGAAAAAATAACAATAATAAAATAAATACAAAAAATTTATTATTCCAAAATACAAAATTTAAATAAATCATTAATCTTACATTAATCGGAATACAAAAAGCTATTCCGATTTTCATTCTTGCATTGAATCTGGTTAAATATTAAATTATATATTTAAAAATTAATTTATTGACTTTGTAATATAATGAAGAAGAAAAAAATGATTACAATTAAGAATGAAAAAATGATTGCGAACAAAGTTTTTTTTACAAATGATTAAACATACTTATTCATGATTTGTGACTTTTGTTTTTCGCAGTGCCGAACACAGAAATCGAAAGTTACAAGTTCGTAATAAAACTTCATGTATTTTCCGACTTTCGAATTCTGCAGTGCGAAATGCGGAAATTGAAAAAGTATTTGTCTCATATTTTTTTTATCTTATTTCCCGATTTCCGCTTTCCACATTGCGGAATGCGGAAATCGGAACTTTGATTTTTATTTTCGTAATTTTTGTTTACATCCGCTTTCCGTTTTCCGCAGTGCGGAAAGTGGGACGTGGAGCTTGGAAAATCCGAGCTTCAAGATTTTAAATGTGCGGTCGGAGTTGTTTTTCTGGATTTGTCTAGGTTCCTCTATAATTTAATGCCACTTTTGTTTAAACATGGAGGGTCGTAGTTCCTACATGCTAGAATTTTTTTAGTCTGCCATAGGGTTTTGTGATCATTATATTAGCAATTAGAGTTATCCCTATATCTTGGGTTGTTCCCTTTCTATGATAGTAAATATTTTTTGATATTAGGGCTTTGATGTCATTGTTTTCATTAGAATTCTCCTTGAACCCTTGGGTTGTTCTTCTGCTGGAATGTTTTTCATTTTTTTTCTTAGTAACTGTTCTTTATCTCCTTTAATATATTGGGTTTTTTGTTGATCTTTTCTGCTATATTCTTTGTGATGGATATCTGATTCTTTCTGTTTTATGAATATGGGTTGGGAAATAATATGTATATATTAAAAAGTGAGAGAAATGGTTATGTTAGTTTAGTATAGAAATATTCACTTTTTTTTTGAGTATGTGTGAAAATTTTGTATATATGAGTTTTAAATTTGACAATTTTTTATTTTGCAAAAAAAAATGTATATGTGAGTTTTGAATTTGGCATTTTTTTTATTTTACAAAAACAAAAAGTTACTATGTTTTAATGGCAATAGTGACGATAGGAATAAATTTAGCGGCCAAAGGACAAATATTTTAGGTTCTTGCACCAATTCAACTCTTGAAATTCACTCGTTAGTTAGAAAGTTTCTCTACCTGTGGAAAATGAATTCTTCAATTTGATCAAAAGACTAAAAAAACCAAGTACAAGGACAATTGAGACCTATTACATGAATTTAAAGGAAACACATAGAATGACTTTGACAAGAGTGTTAAATGTAAACATTTTTTCTGTTGAAGCCCTATTTTTCATCATTCAGACTTCAGACTTGTCAGCCTCACATTTTTACAGGTTTACCTTTGTAAGCTTTATTATTAGTTAAATAGAAGTTCAATTATTCGCCTTCAAAAGTATAAACCCTACTATTCATGTGCATGAAGTTAAGCACTACCAAATCAACTATTTCTAAAACATTTACCATTCTAAGATTCAAACTTCCACAATTCATAATATTTTTATCCTATAAAACCTGAATTTAATGATTCTTCTAAATTTTTCGTCCGAGAATGACAAATACTTTATCGCTCTTGCAGGAATATATCAAATATTTAAACAAAAGTAGTGTTAAATTATAGAGGAACCTGGACAATTCTAGAAAAACAACTCCGGCTGCACATTTAAAATCTTGAAGCACGGGTTTTCTAAAGATGAAAAGAGCAAACTAAAACTAGTAGTTCCGAAAAACTAAGTAGAGGAGCTGACCCAAAAACATATCGAAGTTCCACATCGCACTTTCTGCACTGCGGAAAACAGAAAGCGGATGTAAATAAAAATTGCTAAAAGAAAAATCAAAGTTCTGATTTTTGCATTTTGCACTGCGGAAAGCGGAAGTCGAAAATACATAAATTTTTATTACGAACTTGTAACTTCCAATTTCCATGTTCGGTAGTGTGTAAAGCAAATATCCATTTTTTACCCTCAGTTACAGGGTCGTAATATTTTTACCCTCAGTTCCGTACAAAAACTCAATATTTGCGAAAAGACTCAGTATTTTTACCCTCTCAACGTTTCTTTGTACCTCTCTGTGCAAATACTAGTGATAATAACCCTATACAAATTATGAGCATGACTTACAAAGATACAAACACAAAAGTGCATATTAGTTCCTTTTTGGTAAGGTGGAATTTTTCAAACAGTTTCCATTTAAAATGGGGGCAATGATGGCCAAAAAGTGCAGGTCCTTTGCTTTATAAGTCTTTATTTAAAGTTTGATAAGACTTCGCAGGATCAATTGTCAATGGGTTTAAAAAGCTAGGCTATCCATTGATCCTCATCCGACTGAAATATTTTATCAATTAAAAAAAGGATTTGAGATTTGCACTGAAAGCTGTAATAAAGTCTTTTCAATAAAATTAAATCTAATTCTTATATGAGGGAAATAGATGTTAAATTAGAAATGATTTTGATTTTAATTCTAGCGTAAAATTTATAATATTTTGATATATATAACTAAACAAAATAAGGTTTTATATATAAATATAATATATATAAAAAATTAATGTATTTTCTTCTCAAGAAAAAAAGGTGATAAGTCAGGCTCAACGGTATGGATCATTTCACTTTCTCAAATAAAGTTGTACGTATTTGGATCATTTCACTTTCTAAAATAAAGTTGTACCTATTTTAATCGCTATTCCAAAAAGTCATTCACATTACATGGATATAAAATACATTTTCATTGTAGAGCATACAATTTTATTTATTTATTTAACAGGAAAGAAAAAGAAAAGATTGAAGTTTAAATTTAAATCTATTTTTATATTGTCGATGAATTTAATAATTCTTAAATTAGTATATATTAGCTTTTTAATATATATTTTAGAATATGTGTTTTATTTGAAGTATCATGTATTTATTTCAAAAGGATTAGGACATAAATAGTTTCATAGATGAAACAGTGATATCATTTTATCTTTGGAGTATAGATAAAGTAGGTATAAAGTTCTTATCTTATCACCTACGAAAAGTATGTTCAAATTTATAATTTATTATTCCATTAATTTAATAGGTATTTTTATCAAATATTTCAGTGTAAGTTGACTTAAATTGTTCTTAATCAATTAAAAACAATTTTTACCTTACGCACTAAAAGTAAAAAATAATCCAAGGATTTCCATCCCCGTTACGGTGCGGTTAGAAAAAATATTAGTATTTTTTTGAAATCCCTTTCATGCATTCTTGAATATATAGAATACCGCCAATTGACCTACCTACTACCGCATGTACATTGTTATTGTTAGAACAGATCATTTCGACTGCCACATCAGACTACAGGCAGCCCTGTACCCATAAAACAAAGTATTGCGTTGCGGAATGACTCGCAAGGGATCGATCTGATTACCAACACTTGGCATAAATTGGCATATGAGGCAGGGCATTCCGACAAAATTCTTGCTGGTTTTGAGCTTCAAATTGTTACTCTGGCGAAACTTTACTTCTTTCCTTCATTTTGATCTTGGACCGGACTATTTATAGAGACTGTCGGCCGGCCACCTCGGGAATCTATGGACTGTTAACATGTACGCACTTGGAGATCCAGGCGCGAATACTTTCATATTTCGGTCATGGAGTTCCTAGACTTGGAGCAGTAAAATACGTAATAGTTTTGCTCAATTGAAAGTAAACATGAGGTCGAGGAAGACGGTTATGAACAAGGTAGGTAAATATGAGATCGGCAGAACCATTGGCGAAGGTACCTTTGCCAAGGTTAAGTTTGCTCAGAATACGGAAACTGGAGAGAGCGTAGCTATGAAGGTTCTCGACAAGGGAGCGATTCTCAGGCATAAAATGGTAGAACAGGTAATTTTTAAAATTTCCTCTTTTTATATTTTAAACTTTAATGCTCTGATTCAAAACTTCGTACATTTCTTAGAGCATTTTCCTTTTTCCTTTGCTGCATCGGGCATAGCATTTGACTGGCAGAGGATTTCCATTTTGAATTTTCTCGGACTTTCTACATTCCCTGGGGCATTTTCCTTTGTTCTTTGCTGCATCGGGGATAGCATCTAACTGGCAGAGGATTTCCATTTTGAATTTTCTCGGACATTGTACATTCCCTAGAGCATTTTCCATTTTTCTTTTCTGCATTGGGCATAGCATTTAAATGGCAGAGGATTTCCATTTTAAATTTTCCCCGTTATGCTTGGCTGCGAATTCTTTCCCAGTCACTAGGAAACGCTTTTACACGTTAGGAAGAATGTCACTCTGTAAAAAATGGTCAAACGCTTTTTTCCCGTTCGCAAGAATTAGTGTTTTTCCATGGGTTACTCAGATTTTTTTTTCAAAACATAAAAACATGGCGTCCATGTACTGCTAAAAAATCTCCTCAATTTCAAAATTTAGGGGATACTCGTCTTGCCTCTTAGTGGTACACGCCCTTATATTTTATATTTTTAGATATATTTTGTAACTAGTGTCACTAGACTGTGTTACGAGGACCATTTAATTTCTTTAGGTTTTACTTCTAGATTGTTTTATGAGGATCATTTAGTTTCTTTCAGTTTAGAAGTTTTAAGTGGGATAATTTTCTGTCAAAGTTGTCCAAAATTTGCACCTTTGTTGCATGTCTGGGTGTTTATCTGTAAGTATGATCACGTTGAACTTGGCCCAACAACAATTGCAACTATTGCATACACTGGCACACATTCACAGGCACAGATATGTCACTTGATAAGATTTCTAACCTTACTGGAAACTATATTATCTACCCGCTTTCACTGACGTGACAGATAATTATTGACGACCCCTTTATAATGGAGTAAGCTAATTGTTCCATGTTTGAAACTTTTCAGGGCAGTTTTGCCGGAATCCAGAGATGAAAGATTTGCTGAAATCATGATTTTCATTTTTCAAATTGCATTTTTGATTGCAGAAATGGATTCAGCGCCCTCAGAAACCTTTGAGCACCCAATTTATGCAATTCCAACAACATATATATGCAATTCCAACAATTTCGGCTGGATTTTGGCAGGAGAAATCACCAGGAAAAGGATTCAAAACATGGAACATTTAGCTTACACCCTTTATAATTAGGAAGTCTTCTTTGAATATTATCATTTTGACTGTAAATTTTGTATTGATCCCTTTCAGTTTTTGAAGTTCCCACCCTCTACTTGCTTACCATTATACCAAACTATTTGAGAAATTTATATCAATATTTTTTTGAGAAATTTAAGTATCTTCTATATAAACTCATAATAATTTCGAGATGCCTGGGTGACACCTGTGTGTTGTTCTAGTTCTATACTCAATCAATTGCTAATATGTAAGCATGCCATATTTCAAAATTTGAAGGTATTTATTCATGGTTAAGTGCTACAATAAGCTTTGTGTGGTGTCATGTATGCCATCTATTTGTATGATGCATTTTGCCAAATATTGAGTGTTGAGACAACCAGATAAATTAGTATATGGTGTTATTGGAATATATCCAAAACAACAATTCCCATGATTAATTCTAACATTCCAACAAACACCATAATCCTAAATACCAAAGTTACATATATCGTGTCGGCGAATATATCGCCGGGGGTCCGGAATGAAACTTATCGGCAGCAACGGCGAAAATATCGGCAAATGTCGTTTTGCATTAAAAAATACAAAAATAAACATTTTTTTTCAATTTTTTTAACATCTAAAGCAACAACAACATCAAATAAACACATTTCCACATAAATATTAAAATACAACTCATATATAAGATGCATAATATGTCAAATGGTGGATCATGATCAAATATTGAGTTCGACTATATAGTATAAAAT